>CM021104.1:687089657-687369414 GCA_007115665.2 Sequoiadendron giganteum | reverse complement strand
AGAGGGATATGGAGAGAGGGAGAGAGAGAGGGTTTAGGGTTGAGGGAGAGATGGAGATGGATATGGAGATGGAGAGAGAGAGAGAGGTGGAGATGGAGAGAGAGAGAGAGAGGTGGAGAGTGAGAGAGGAGAGAGAGGGTTGATGGTTGAGGGAGAGGGAGAGGGAGAGGGAGAGTGGGAGAGTGGGAGAGAGAGGAGAGTGGAAAGAGTGAGGGGAGAAGGAGGGAGGTGGGAAGGAGAGAGGAGAGTGGGGAAGGAGGAGAGAGAGAGAGATAGAAAGAATAGAGAGGGAAGAGGCTGAGGGAGAGAGGGAAGAGGTAGGAGAGGATGGGGAGAGACGAGGAGGAGACGAAGACAGAGAGGGAGAGGTATAGGGACACGGACACGAACACGAAGATTGGGATAAAAATTTAACTACCATGATCACTAATGGAGAGGGTATTGATTATCCAATAGGGTCTATTGTTGTTACAGAAATATGACTTAGAAGGTAGCCTATTAAGAAATCAAATTTTTGGTTGTTCAAGGAATTTGACACAAATAAGCATATTCTTCATTACTCTAGCCTTGTTGTTGCAACGAATATTCAATTGATTAAATATTTTGGTAGACCACTTAATAAGAATATATAGAAAGTTCACACAGTTGACCACGAGGCAATACTTGGCACTATAAGGGTTAGATCTTATCCATAAGGTTCAGTAAATTGAATTTGGGCCAATTGCAGGTATTCGGTGTGTTGGGGTATTGGATCAAATTGATTCTATGAAGGGTAGAATAATTTTGAAAAAAAATCATATATCATTGGTTGATTGATATATCATCTATTCATTGTACTATACGAAATGTGATTTTTTTGTAAGTGTCATCAGATGATTTGTATCTATGTACAACTGAAATTTTGTATATATAGATGTCCAAGATTCTATGAAATGTCGGAAACATGATTTTTTTTGTAAATATTGTCAGTTGATTTGTATCATATACAATTGAAATTTTTTATATAAAAATGACCAAGATTCTACCATGATTGTACCGATTAATTGTCAATGTGTGAGTTTTGTACATTTTGTTAGTTGGTTTGTATATATGTATAGCTGATATTTTTATTAAACATTTTTTTAGTTACTCACACTCCATGATCACCAACACCCACAATACTAACTCCTAAAGATATTTGTCACCCAAGAGTATGTGTTCTTAGACATGACACAACCCTAATCATTAATTAACACATACAATGGAACATTGACACACAATATGTAAAATAAAATGTTTTATTTTTTTAAATATGAAGGTTTTTTTATAGATTGAAGACAAAAACTATCTAAATCAAACCTTTAATAATACAAAAAACTATTAAAAATTGGACAAGGATCTTAAATCATTTAGTGCAGGCACAATGTAGCCTAAAATGTTTGAGAGAGTTGGGGTGAAAACTAGAACCATGCCTAGTGTAGAAATGCCCACCCAGACATGTTGGCATTGATGGTTTGGCCCCATGAGGAGAAAAACAGAAATTAGGCTACCTTGCAACTTAACATTGTGTGTATCTGACAATTTTTGGGGCAACAAAAAATCTTTCTCCATAGCCAAATTGATTGGAAATATAAAAAATGAGAGAGGTTATTGTAGAGCGACCCTATAGATCTCTATACCTTCATATAGAACATTTGTATGTGTCATAATTTTTGACAAACAACTCATCAAATTTTGTCACTTTTTGGTATTTAGGGCTCTTAAGAGAAAGCATTGGTACAATGTAGTCTAGAACAATTCAACATGTTGGGGTGTGAAATAAGGCCTTTCCTAACATAAACCCTCCCACCTAGACATTTTGGGACTTTCATTTTAGCCACACGGTGAATGGAATACAAATATGCAACATTGCAACTTTTTATTGAATACATTTGACGATTTTTGGGAGAGCAAAAAAAATTTCACCATGACCAAATGGATTGAAGATATGAAAAAATAAGAGAGGATATTGTAGAGGGATCCTACAACTCCCTATACCTTTAAATATAACATGTGTAAGTGTCATTATTTTCAATAAATAGCTCGTCAAAGTTTGCTACTTGTTGGAATTTAGGGCTCTTAAGAGAAAGCACCGCTACAATGTAGCCTAGAACGATCTGACATGTTGAGGTGCAAAACAATACCTTTCCTAGAATGAACTAGCCCACCATATGTGTTGGCACCATCGGTTTGGTTACACAATGAACAAAACAAAAGTTATGCAATGTTGCAACTTGTCATTGAATGCATTTGATGATTTTTGGGGCAACATAAAAACTTTCATCCTAGCCAAATCGATTAGAGATATGAAAAAATAAGAGAGGTTATTATAGAGAGACCCTGCATCACCTTGTACCTTTAGAAAAAAAAATTGTAAGTGCCACGGTTTCTAAGAAACGACTTGTCAAAGTTTGCCACTTTTTGGCATTTAAGGCTCTTAAGAGAAAGTGTCGATACAATGTAGCCTAGAATGATCTAGCATGCTGGGGTGAAAAAAAAAAGACCTTTCCTAGCATAAACTTACCCACCTAAATGTGTTGGCACTATCATTTTGGCCTCACTATGAATAGAATGAAAGTTGTGCAACATTGCAACTTTTCATTGAATGCATTTGATGCTTTTTTCAATGTGTGAAAAGTTGTCACCATGGCCAAATGGTTGGGAGCTATGAAAAACTAAAAGAGGTTATTATAGAGGGACCATATGTGACCCTATAACTTTAGAAAAATTATTTTTAAGTTCCATATTTTTTGAGAAAAAAATCATCAAAGTTTGTCACTTTTTGGCATTTAGGGCTCTTCAGAGAAAGGGTCGATACAATATAGCCTACTATACGACATGTTGGGGTGAATTAAAATACCTTTCCTAGAATAAAACCACCCACTCAGACGTGTTGAAACTATCGATTTGGTTGCATGGTGAACAAAATGAAAATTGTGAAACATTGTAACTTTTCATTGAATGTATTTGAAGCTTTTTTCAACGAGTGAAAAGTTGTCACCATGGACAAATGGATTTGAGATATGAAAAAATGAGAGAGGCTATTGTAGAGGTACCCTACATGGCCCTATATATTTATACAAAACATTTCTATGTGCCATGGTTTATGAGAAACAACTTGTCAAAGTTTTCCTTTTTGGCATTTAGGGCTCTTAAGAGAAAGTGTCAATACAATGTAGCCTCAAACTATCTGGCATGTTGGGGTGTGAAATAGGACCTTTTATAGCATAAATTCACCCACTTATATGTGTTGTAACTATCATTTTAGTTGCACAATGATTGGAATGAAATTTATATAACATTGCAACTTTTCATTGATTACATTTGACACTGTTTTCAATGAGTGAAAAGTTATCACCACAACCACATGGATTGGAGATATGAAAAAATAAGAGAGACTATTATAGAGGGACCCTATTTGACCCTATAAATTTAGACAAAAAATTTCTATGCATCATAAATTTTGAGAAATAATTTGTCAAAGTTCGTCACTTTTTGGCACTTAGGGCTCTTAAGAGAAAGCGTTGACACAATGTAGCATGCAACGATCTGGCATGATAAGGTGTGAAACATGACCATCCCTAGAATAAACCTACCCACTTGAATGAGTTGGAGCTGACAATTCACATGCTCATGATAATGGTACAAAAGTTATGCAACATCACAACTTTTCATTGAATACGTTTGACGGTTTTTACAACATTTGAAATCTTGTCGACACAATCAAATGGATTGGAGTCTTTAGAAAGTGAGAGGTTTTTGTGGATTTATCCTACATGACTTTGTAGTTTTACACAAAAAGTTATGAGTTTCATGAATGAGTTGATAATGAATGTAGGACAATCCTACTAAACCTAGGAGATCATAATGAACCTAGGTTAGTTCTAATGAACCTACACTAGTCCTGATGAATGTAGGGCAGTCTTGAAGAATGTAGGACAATCCTAAAGAGTGTAGGATATGCTCATTATCAAACGGTCAGTAATTTGAATTATGGTAACTAATATTTAAAATTTTAATACATTACTACTAGCTTATTCATTATTGTATTTCTTGCATTACATTATGTAAATATAACTTTTAGATCAATGTTTGCTAGGAAATATTTGTCTTTATTAATTTTATTTTTTGATAAGGTGATGAAAATTTGACTTTGTATTTAACTTGTGTCATTATAGGTAATTAGATTAAAAAAAAAAAAATTGGCTATGGGATATGATTCATACATACACTACTTGTGACTAAGTAAATTATGAGAATATTTTAAACCATTTAAGCTACTAATTTATGCATAAAATATTTATATAAATTGATCTCCATAAAGACATGAGGTCATACAAATTATCATAAAAATGACATACAATTCAATCATGAGGACACACAAAATATGGTCAAAATGTCACACAATACCATCATGGCAGTGCACAAAATATCATACAATTCCATGAGGTCTACAAAATATCATCGATACATATAGCCACACCAAAAATGTTATCTGTGTGTTATGTATAGGCATATAAAATATGTTCATCTATGAAATTGAACACTATTCCTGAAACATTGGGCCCCTTTTAGCTCGACTAATTGAACTTTGGTCACTTCTAATAGTTGATGTCTTGTGTCATTGTGATCTCTTGCACTCTTCAGTATTTTGTAGCCCAACCTATACATAAAAAATATAAAATTAGATACTATGCCAAATTCAAATAGTATAAAAATTATTTACAATGATACATATATTATAAACACATTTATAGCATACTAGTAGTTTGATTCTTTTTGCCTTGATGCTCGACATCATCAAGATATGTTTGTCCTTGCACAGAGTTTCTTACAACCATCAATAACATAACAAATACATATTTATTAGTTATTTTCGATAGCTCTACTAATATCAATTAACACAAAATAAACATTATTAAACATATATATTCATACTCATACTTGAGTTAAGCATATTGATGATGAAATTGTTGCACTAATGTCAACTTCCAATTTTTCTCTTATGACAGGAAGTGTGTCTATTGTATTTATCAACTAAACAAACAATAATAGAATAAACTCATAAGTTCACAAATATATATATAAACAACAAATTTGAAATTTACAAAAACAAACTTAAATATGCTATACTATACATGTGTAAATCCAATGTCATAAGCATCCATGGCAACATGTGTACTAGATGGTGATTCAATGCCCACCAATTCAATAAAAAATTGTATTTTAAATTAATAATCACTATTTTGAATAGAAAGTATTATTTTATTTTGATATATTATATAAATTTTACCTCTGATACAAATGCAAGTGTACAAGTTGTTGCAGGAATGCTCGATGATGTACCAACCTCTAGTGTTATGACCTGAAATGTAAAATATATGCATTAGTTTAATTCAATTCTATAATTAAAAATCTATTTATATTTATTATTTTTAAGTATTTAATAGATAAAATGTTATAAATTCAAATCAACATACCTGCATTTGACCAGCATACACCTCAGTCATCAACTCATCATATGCCATCACTGCATTATCTAGTGCACTACCCTAATGACTCCTGCTACTCACATGAAATTTATATTGACAATGAAAACACACATGGGAGGTGGAACCATATGCACCCTCTGCATCTATATCTCTCCCAAAGCATAGATTACAATAATTTGGGCATATATGAGAGCTAGGGGCACTAGAGCTAGATGCTTGAGTTGCTACATCATCTTGTGAGGAAAAAGGCTGGGATATTTGTGTCCCATTCTCTATAATGATGTTATCATGCTAGCAATTGCATGGAGATTCTGCACCTCCATACTCTCTTTGATGGCTATTGGAATCATCGCATGATAAATAGGTCTTTGTGCTAGTGTTCTTCGATGTGCACAATTATCTACCCGACGAACTCTTGGTCTATTTTGGGCATAGCCTCCACCTCTACCTTGAAACTCCATCATATAAAAATAATTAGGAATTTGATGGAGGATAAACTTGTAAGGAAATTAGAGTAGTGGAAACAATTTCCTACGCCAATCTTGAGAAGAGATATTATGCAAACTTTAAAACTGATCTAACAGTTACAGATAAACTATAAACACATTCAATAGAAAATAAAAAATTAACACAAACACCAGATATACATGGGGAAAAATCTTTCAGATGAAAAAACCCACACTCCAAAGCCTACTTAAAGTATTTCAAATCCAACAACAAGATTACATACACTTGCAAAGCAAGTCTTTTACAGGGGTATCACCAATAAATAATTCTGGAAGAATTATGGAAGCAATTCAACAACATAACAATACCTACAAACTCAACACGTAAACTACTTCTCAAGCCTTCAATTTATAGACCTCCGACAATACAAGAAACCATCAGTGGTTTACAAAACCATGTACAAAAGCTCTCATGAGGTGTATTTCCCAAAAATGGAATCATTTCAATCTAAAATTAGACTCTCACGTTCACAATATTCTCCCTAATTTTTTAGCCTCAAAGATGTCATAAAATCTATCATAATATCTCTAAAATTAACCCTTCCATGTTACGCTATCACATGGGCATCTTTTGACAACTAAAATTTCTATTTTCAAAGCACCGACAATGTGTAACAGCTATAGGAAAATCTTAAATGAAAACAAATCAAATCTTCAAAAATAGCAAGGTTGAGACACCTCATTTCCAACATTCTCCCACTTGTTGAATACCTTGTGAGAGCCAAAGGAGACCTTCTATCATGGATCAACTGCTAGGGTCCGAAAGGCCCATAAACTCTAAACACCACCTAAATTTCATTGTGCTCATGAGCTTAGTTAATGCATCTACAACATTCACCACTGTCTCTACCTTTTCCAGCTTCACCCTACCATCCTCGACCATATCTCTCACGAAGTGATATTGAACATCAATTTGTTTGGTCCTGGCATGAAAATTCAAGTTCCTTGCAAGACAGATTGCACTCTAATTGTCACAATAAAAGCATAATTGCACCCTACTTCAATCCAATATCTGAACACAAACGCTTCAGCCAAATGGCTTCTTTATAGGCATGAGTAGTTGCCATGTACTCTGTCTCAGTAGTGGACAAAGAGACCATAGCCCGTCGCTTCCTCATCCAACCGATTACACCACCATTAAGAGTAAACACACATGCTTTTGTGGACCTTCTTCTATCGACATCACTAGCCCAATCTGAATCCACAAAACCATGAATACTCAAGGAATGTTGATCTCCTGTACCATGAAAATATATAGAGTACTTTTTTGTACCACACAAATATCTGAAGAGCCTCTTAACTACATCCCAATGCACTCTTCCATGATTAGACATAAAAAAAGAAAGAACTCCCACTACTTGGGAAATGTCTGGTCTTGTACAAACCATAGCATGCATTAAGCTTCCAACTGCACTCTAGTAAGGCACTCTGCTCATGTCTTCCATCTTTGATGAGAATATAGGACATTGTGAAATAGAGAGATTAATTCCCAATGTAACAGGAACACAAAGTGATTTACAATCTTGCATGTTGAACCTTTGCAAAATAGAACAAACATACTTACTCTAGCTAAGCCATAGCTTTATGTTCTCACAATCTCTTCTAATCTCCATACCAGGTATGTGTTTTTCCACACTGGAATATCTTTCATTTCAAATTTCATAAAGAGCTAAGATTTCAATTCTGCAATCAAACCTTTTCCTTTCCCAATAAATAACATGTCATCAACATACAAAGCAATTACCAGGAAACAATCACCATTAGATTTAAAATATACACTGTGATCAAATTTAGACCACACAAATCCCAAACTCAACACATATGTATCAAAATTTTGGTACCACATCCTAGGACTTTGTTTAAGGCCATAGAGAGATTTCTTTAACGTACAAATCAACTTGCTTTTACCTTTTACCACATAGTGCTCTGGCTATGTCATATAAATTTCTTCCTCCAAATCACCATGAAGGAATGCAATTTTCACATCCATTTGTTCCACCTCTAGAATGTAAGTTGTTGTAATAGATAATAAAAAATGAATGGATGTCATTTTAGCAACGGGATAAAAAATCTCACCGTAATCAATACCCTCAACCTGAGAGTATCCCTTCGCAACCAACCATGCCTTATACTTTTCAACATTTCCATTCGAACCAATCTTTTTCTTAAACACCCATTTACACACAACAGGTTTCCAACCTTCAGGCAATGGTACAAGGTCCCATGTATCATTCCTTTTAAGGGTTGTCATCTCTTCATCCATGGATTATTTCCAGGACTCTACATCATTCATACCCAAAGCATCTTGCACATATCTTGGTTCATCAACGTTAGTAATCAAAGAAAATATACACTTCCAATCATCAAGTGAATACCCATACCTTTGAGGTGGTTTCCTTTTCCTTGTAGACCTTCGAACAAGCTAAGGTGGAGGTTCTTCCACTTCTTCCTCCTCTTCTTCCTCTTCTAAAGATTCAAAGCTTGATGAGCTCTCCTCAACTTCTTGTCTATTTTAGGATCTCGATTCAACTTCCTCAGGCGTAGAAGGAAGTTGAACCACATCCCTTTTTTGTTCAATTTCTTTATGTTGTTATGGCTGAAAATTAATAGGAGAATATTTAGTCTCTCTAAAAATAACACTTCTAGAATAAATTACCTTTTGTGCAACAGGGTCTGTATCCATTCACACCATAGTTGTAGCTGATGAAGATAAATTTGACAACCTTAGAATTCATTTTTTTTCTCTTCTCCTTAGGCACATGTGCATATGCCTCACAACCAAAAACTCTTAGATGTCTAAGTGAAGGATTTTCCCCAACCACGCCTCCATTAGTGTTTTATCAACAAGAACTGATGTAGGAGATATATTTATCAAATAACAAGCAGTGGCAACAACTTCAGCCCAAAATTTTTTTTCTAGACCAGCTCCACTCAACATGCTCCTAGTATTCTCCATCAACATTTTGTTCATTCTTTTTGCAACTCCATTCTGTTGTGGAGAATACGAAGTTATCTTTTGTCTTTTAATCCCACAATTTGTATAGAATCTATCAAAGTTTGCAAAAAAGTACTCATCGCCATTGTTAGTCCTCAAACATTTAATTCTCTTTCCAGTTTGAATTTCTACCATAGCCTTGAACTCCTTAAAATGATTGAAAACTTCAGATTTACTCTTTAAAAAATAACGCATGTTCTACTAAAATCATCAATTAAAGTAACATAATGAATTGATTTACCAATAGAAGCAACATCAACAAGAATAGATAAATCAAATTGAATCAGATCCAAGATACATGAAGACTTATGAGAAGATGAGCAAAATTGAACACAATTTTGTTTTCCATAAATATAATGTTCATAGAAATTAAATTCTAGATTGCAATCATTCAACCCCTCAATAAGGTTCTTGTTTTTTAGGGATTTTAAACCCTTCTCTCCAATGTGGCCAAGCCTTTGGTTCCATAACATGGTCTTCTTTGCAGACAATTTTTATTCGGTTGTCAAAGCACCCTTGGGTACCCAAAAGCCACGACCATCCGCAGAAGGGGAAACCATCTCTTTTTTTCAGCGAAGTAGTTGCTGGCTTAGTTTTATCAGAAGTGCTATTGCATTCAACTATGCGTGCATCAAGCTGGTACAATGTACCCAATCTACTTTCTCTCGCTATCACCATAGCACCTCTCACCATTTTCACACCTGCTTCGGAAAACTGTACATGCACACCCGCATCTATTAGCTTGCTAACAAATAATAAATTTCTTGCTAGTCCTGGGATATGCAAGACACCATCAAATCATTTAACTCTACCATCAAAAAAAATCACATGAATACTACCACTACCAACAATATCAAGGAAAGAATCATCACCCAATACACCTTACCAGCATCATAGTTTTTGTACTTACTAAACTAGTTTTTGTTAGGAGTCATGTGAAAAGATGCACCTGAATCTATCAACCATATATTATCACCTACACGAGTGGCCAAGGCTGCAATAAAGGCATCTCCATCTTCCTTTTTAGACTCAAAATCAGAATCTTGCTTCTTCTTCTTCTTTTTCTTCTCTTCTTTACAGTCCTTTCGAAAGTGTCTGAGTTTGCCACAATTCCAACATATTACCTTGGACTTACCAAAAGATTTTGATCTCCCCTTATTTTTGTACTTAGAATGACCATGTTGCTTCTTCTTTTTGTCTTCCTCGGACACTCAAAGCCTCTTTTCCATTCAGAGAGACCTTGCTTCTCATCTCTTTGGACAATAGAGAACCAACAACATCCTCCATCTTCAAGATGAAAAAACTACTCTCGATGGCCATGACTAGGCTATCCCATGAGTCTGGCAGTGAACACAACAAAGTTTGACACCTTTCTTCTTCGTCCATCTTAACTTGAACTGAGGTCAACTGAGTCACCAACATATTGAATGTTTCTAGATGCTCAAAAATTCGTCCACCTTCTTCCATTCTCAAGGAATATAACTTCTTCCTCGAGAAAATATTTATACTAGAGATTCGGCTTGATATATCCCATCCAAATTCTTCCAAAGATTATTTGAAGAGGTTTCTTCGTGGACATTTATCAAGATTGGATTTGCAAGACATGGTCTAATGAGACCTTTAGCTTTTCTATCTATTGCATCATATTTTGTAGCCAAAGCTAGATTCGTGGGCCTCTAGACATTTTCATCCACTGCATCCCATAGATCCCTATCAATCAACATATCTTCCATCTTCAACTTCCACATTTCAAAGTTCATGATAGAAAACTTCTCTACCTCAATCCTCCTAGATGTGCTCCCCATTTGAAAAGATATATGCAACAAGATCACAAAGTATCCTCTGCACGAGCTCTCACTCAAACCTCTATTAGCTCATAAAACCCAACAAACCCACAATTGAAACCAAAGGTGATCAAGCTTTTATACCACTTGTAAGGAAATAAGAGTAGCGGAAACAATTTCCTACACAAATCTTGAGAAAAGATATTATGCAAAATTTAAAACTAGCCTAATAGTTACAGAAAAACTAGAAAAACATTCAACAAAAATAAACAATTAACACAAACACCAGATATACATGGGGAAAACCCTTTCAGGTGAAAAAACCCACACTCCAAAGCATGCTCAATGTATTTCAAATCCAACAACAAGATTACATACACTTGCAAAGCAAGTCTTTTACAAGAGTATCACCAATAAACAATTCTGGAAGAATTCTGGAAGCAATTTGACAGCATAACAATACCTGCAAACTCAACACACAAACTACTTTTCAAACCTTCAATTTATAGGCCTCCGACAATACAAGAAACCATCAGTGGTTTACAAAACCATGTGCAAAACCTCTCATGAGGTGTATTGCCCAAAAATGCAAGATTTCAATCTAAAATTAGACTCTCACGTCCACAATATTCTCCCTAATTTTTTACCCTCAAAGATGTAATAAAATCTCTAAAATTAACCCTTCCATGATATGCTATCACATGGGCATCTTTTGACAACTAAAATTTATATTTTCAAAGCATTGACAATGCATAACAACTATAGGAAAATCTTAAATGAAAACAAATCAAATCTTTAGAAATAGCAAGGTTGAGACACCTCATGTCCAACAAAACTCACAATATAGTTTTCTTAGAAAATATAACGGCACCTCATAATTATTACATGGAGGTTGGTGAAAGACCATCCACCACCTATCCCAAAAATTGTTTCTTATCTCGTCATGATTACACCAATGTATTGGAAACCTCTTTGAATTTGAAGGAATAGGTTCATTGGTTCTAGGATTTGTTAAAAAAAATACATTCTTTCTTTGCTTATGTCTTTCTTTCTCACTTCATCATAGGAAAATTTTGTTGCATAAAATTGACAACATGAATCTCTATAATTTTTATATTGATTTATTTGATTTGTGATTGTGCCAACATCGTCATCATGGCTTCCAATGTTGAGGCAAGGGATAGGTGATGTTGGTTTGATGATGAACCCCTCAATTTTGAAACTAATTCATGAATTGCAACTTTGTTTTTCTCTAAATGTGCTAACAAATCCTCTTCGCTATTTCCAAGGTTGGTTGGAAGGGTAGGAGGGTCGGGCATCCTAGGATTTTCCTTAGGCAATTCATCATTTTAAATTTGGTTGTGGCTCAAGGTTTACATGATCTGTTATATAATTAAAAAAGACATGAAATTGATAAAACCATCCATTTTTTTAATGCAAACAAAGTTTAAATCTAATGCAAGAAAAAATAACACTTACCTCTTCTTCGATGTGGCATTGCGAAGGTAGGTTGCAAAGGGAAAAAGTATGTTCGTGTTATGCAAAGTTAAGGGAGAGAAAAATGTTGCAAAAAATGTGGGTTGCAAGTGAGCAAAATGGATAGGGTTTTTTTTTTATAACTTTATTAAGTAAAACACAAACGCATTTTTCTTTCATAAAAAAATGTACGTGTTTTTCTTTCATAAAAATGTGTATGTGTTTTGCTTTCATAAAAATGTGCACACATTTTTCTTTCATAAAAACGCATATGCATTTTCCTTTCATAATAATGTGTGCGCGTTATTTGAATTTCCTCAAAATGTAAACGCGTTTTTCTTGTTTTTTGGTATTTGGCCAATTTTTCATGACCTATCTTGATGCACATGCCCTTGCACAAACATCATTTTCTAAATTGCCTACCAATTGACCTCATGTACCGCACAAATTTATGCAAGAAATAGACCAAAACTTCTCCTAATCGACCCTCCACACCTCTTTGACGTACCCATAGCACAACAAGATACAATTGCTAGTATAATTTATTTTAAAACATATCAATCCTCTTTTAAAATATATAATTTAATATAATTTATATTAATGGCAATCAATCCTCTTTTAAAATTTACAATTATAATATAATTTATATTGATGATGTAACCACTCCTCTTTTGAATGTAAACATTGATAGAAAACTTTAAAAGTAAATGCCACATTTTATAATTTCTTTCTCAAGAGATGTGCTTAAAAATTGTCAAATATGTGCAACTTTTTCAAATCTTTTTACTTAATATTAAATATTATATGAAATAATCCCTTTATTTAATATTAAATATTTAATTTAATTTCATACTCATACAATAAATTTAAATATCTGAAATTACTTTTATATATTAGATATCCATCATACTCTTATGACTCTCATGATAATGTATATTTAAAATTATAATTTAAATATTATTTTTTAGTTAAAATCGTGAAATTTTACAATCAATAACTATTTTTAGTCAATATTTTTTAAAATTTGATCATATAGATTTGACAATAAAAATCTATATAATCAATTACACAAAAATATTGATTAAATTTATTTATTTATTTTTTTTAAAATCAGATTTTTATTTATATAAAATAGATTATAATATTATAAGAACCTAATCATACATCCAAACATTTTAAACCTTGATAAATATCTTTAAACAGTAGTTTCGTCCTCATGTATTTAATGTTATAATCCAAACATTATCTTGAAACCTTAAAAGCTGGATGGTACCGAAAAAGTAAATGCAATTCTCAAATAGGTAAATCCGATAAAAATAATCGAATCATGCAAGAAAAGCAAGATAAAGAATTTATTCGATGTCCAATATATTTAAGACAGACATGATATACAACGTGCAGTTCATTAATGCGCACCAGAACTCAACACAACTTCAATTAATGAAACACAAAATACACTCCACACAGTGCATCACCGTAGCAATGCAATAATTTTAACCTACTCTCAGTGAAAGATTTGGATCTGGAGCTCCTATGTCTCTCACAATAATAGCAATTACATTTATTTAAACAATGCATAGGAATTAAACAGTATAATTTTATTTGGCGGCTTCCAAACCAGCAGCTACAGAAATTGCTTCGCCTAACAAGTGTCCTTCGCTGTTGTATTCTGCAACACAGAATTCAAAAATTGGGTTGGAAACAATTTAAACCAGGAATAATTGGAACTCTATATTTTGTACTACATTACCATTTTCACCGGTTGATCGAGAATAACACAAAAATCTAATTACCAATCATAAAGATAAATAAACAAGCTTGAAGATAACTTACATTTGTAGGCATGGCGGCGCTGGCGGCGCCACACTAATCAAGCATGGTGAGGAGGTGTCGGAAACTTCGGGAATGGCGGAAATGTGAAGTGAAAGGGTGGCGGTAATTTATGACTGGGGAATGGCGGGAATGTGAAGTGGAAGGGCGGCGGCAGAGGGTGCACAAATGGCGGCGGCAGAGGTTTGTGCACAATTGGCGGTGGGAGAGGTTTGTGCACAATTGGCGGAGGCAGAGGTTTATATACCGGCGGAGGAGGTTTAGGCTTGTAAACTGGGGGCGGCGGAGACTTGTAATAGTAGTGGACAGGCGGAGGCAGCGGTTTGTGCACAATTGGCGGCGGCAGTGGTTTATATACTGGAGGAGGCTTGTAGACAGGTGGAGGAATTTTGGGCTTGTAAACTGGGGGCGGTGGAGATTTGTAATAGTAGTGAATAGGCGGAAGATAAACCGGCGGTTTATGCACAAATGGTGGAGGCAATGGTTTATGCACAAATGGCGGTGGCAGGGGTTTATAGACTGGTGGGGGCTTGTAAAAGTGGTGGACAGGCGGAGGAATTATGGGCTTGTAAAATGGAGGCGGTGGAGACTTGTATATATAGGGAGAACCAGGTTTGACTAAATGGTGGGGTGGTGACGAAAGGTGATGGTGGTGATGGTGATGGTGGTGGTGGTGGTGCACTGGCGGAGGGGGCGATTTGTAATGATAAGGTGACCCTGGCCTTACAACGTGAACTGGTGGAGGCGGCGATTTGTAGTGATAAATTGGCGGAGGGAACTTGGGCTTATATATGGGTGGAGGAAACTTGGGCTTATATATTGGCGGAGGCAACTTGGGCTTATATATAGGTGGAGGAGGTGATTTGTAGTAATAAACTGGCGGCGGAGGAGACTTGGGCTTATATAAAGGTGGGGGCGGAGATTTGTACTCGTAATGAACAGGTGGAGGGAGATACTTTGGCGGCGGCTTCGTAATGGGAATGTGCGGAGGGAGGTACTTTGGCGGCGGCTTCGTAATGGGGACGGCCGGAGGGAGGTACTTTCGTGGCGGCTTCGTAATGGGGATGTGGGGAGGAAGAGCAATTGGGGGGGGATACTTGTGAAAGCCATGAAAAGGAGGCAGTGGAGGAAATCCTTTCAATGGAGGAAGAGGAGGAAAACTCCAGAACGTTGCATCGGCGCCGCTCAAACACAAGCTCAGCCACAGTACAACTCCAAACGCCACCATTGCATTAATCCCTCCGCTTTCAGCCATTGCTGCTGTTGCACTGAATCACTGGCCCTCCTGCTACTTATAAATGCATGCGTGCACCTTTAACGTGAACTCAACTTTAAGGGCATTAATTTTTTTAATAATGTAGCGTGATCCAATGCATATACATTAACTAAACACTACCTTTACGATCGCGGTTTTTCTTTTCTAAATCTACTCCTCTCATTTTCAAATGAACAACCAAATCAAATCATTTGCCTGGTAACAACTTCAATTACATCCATGCTTTCGTTAGGTTAGCAAAATGTTTTTAACAGTATTGAGGAATAATGGCAGGCATGTAGGGTGAGTAGGTGAACAAATCTTGACCCCTACCGTCCTACTCTGACCAAATGCGCACTTGAATACAATTTTCTTCTTCAGATTTGAGGACAGAGACGGACAAATATCTTTGTTTAACAGTCTTTATACTTTACAACTGTTTTCCGTGATGGGGCAGGTGAGTGAGTGTATCTACCGTCCCCTCCACATCTCTTTGTCTTTACTCCAAGATTTTCCATGGGTTTTTCGAAGTTTGTGTAAGCAAATAACCGGTGAAAATGAAGAGGTTCAGATTCAATCAGAGAGCTTGGAGTTCATTCCATGTAGTTCGGAATACATGAACACCGTCCCGTACAGCATATCTGACAAGAAATTGTGCAACGTCGGCTGACGATGTTCACAGTGTAGTTGTTACTACAGAAGGAAAAAGTAGTCGCCGCCAATTGACTGGTTGTTTGTGAATTGTGAGCGTCGGCAAGAAGTAAGGACAAGAGAAGATTTTCCTACTTTATAGCCGGGTTATCTGCTGTCTATCCGGACATCACAATTTTTTATTTTTTATTAATTAATAAATATAATTAAATGTGCATTCTGATGTTTGGATAGATGATATTTTTTATTATTAAGTTATTTTATATTGTCTAAATGGATTGGTATGCATGCACTCCAAACTTGCAGAAATGAATTTACACTTTATTTTTACTCGAGCTTGTTACATGAGACCATGTCATTTTGAAAAAAAAGGAATTACTTTGTATGAGTAATCATTTTTGAAATTTCAAATTAAATAATGTTTGTCAAATAAAAATTTGTTGACAATTATAGATGAAAGATAAATTTATATTAATTATAAACATTATTTTAAATATATTATATTTTAAACAAGATGGATGGAAATAATCTCATCCCAAAATCTAAGTAAGGTAGTGTAAGAGTTTGTACATAATGCTTTGATCATGAAAGATTTGTTATGGAGATAGTCATAGCATTAATGAAAACATTAAGAGATCGAATAGGCGAAAATAATTCAATTCTTTAAAGGATACAAACACATTATAATGATTTATTTTGCAAAGAAAGATTATTGTATATATAGACATGTATCTTAATCTAATGACTTGAGACACAAAAAATAAACACCCTGACTAAACTTGACTAGTGTGAAATGTCCTAAAAGGTATAAGGCCCACTTATTTCATTCTTAATGACTTAATTATTGGAATTAGCAATGTTTGATATTGTGGACCTTCTTAATGATTAAACTCTATTAGCATGATATAACGTAGGTGGATTTTTAATATTATGTCGTGTCTAAATGATATGTTTATACATCACAAATAATTACATTAGTTTCACTTTGTTATCATGATATGATGTATGAAATCTTGTGGTTAGGAGTAATATGTAAGCAGTGAAATTATATTATTTAAATTGCTAACATTGAATTTTGTTGATTATGTACTAACAAATGTTTCAAGTATGCAAGTGATATCAAGGACAATACAAGCATTTGAAGGTTCTCAAAAATGTTCATGTCGTGAATTCCTTGTGACACCTAGATTTAGATCCATGAAGGAATTAAGCTCTTCATGTTATAAAATATGTTAAATTGCAATATTGATCTTTAAATTATGGTTTTAAGTGGTATAAAGGATTTCATTATTATTCTGTGAAACTTAGTACTTAGGATATGAACATATAAGTTAGGAACTTATTTGAGCATATATTTTATGTTTTAGTGAGGCTTTGACCGTTCTTAAATTTCATTAGAAGAATGTGGTGATATTTTGAAAAGAAAGTCAAAAGTCATCTTCTCTCCAATAGATAGAGTTTTCTTGTATTTCTTAATTGATCTTCTTGAGAGGGAAGAGGAATCTTTTATGTGAGTATTGTAAAAAAAATTGGATAAGATTGAATGGTGGAATGAGGAGATATAATAGATTGAATGATCAAATCTCATACCATAAAATCCTTTTTGTTTAGATATGTAAGAAAAATAAAAGATAGGATTTGAAGAGAAAAAAATAACCTACAAATAAAAATAAGAATAAAGGAAAGTAACTATTATCTAATTAGTTTATTCATAATTAACTTATATATATATATATTGGTTTGATAATATATTTTAAGTATGTCTGTAATATTATTATTGTACATGAAAAGTCTAAAAATAGATATATGAAACATAAATAACAAAATTGTTTATTTAGAATTGATTAATTTATATACTAAATTATAATTTAGTTTGAGAAAATGAATAATTTAATAAATTTTAATTGTCATGAAGTCTAGAAAATTATTTTATATAGAAGTCCAAAAAATATTTAATTGATTTACGAGTTAATTTAAGTATTCAATTTATTTATCCGTTCAACAATTTTTCATTTAGTTGATTTTTTGTAATTTCTAGTTTGATTCCCAAATTTCTCAAAATTTGTGCACTTAAAATTTATCTATTTGGAATAACTATTTTCAAAGTAAATTACCATTTGAAATTAAATTATTAGTTGTTAATAAGATTATTTTTGGTTGATTTTATATTTGAAATATGTTTATATATATTTTTTCAATTAAAAATTTGGGCATGACAAAGGAAACTAAACAGGTTAATATCTTCATTCACGCCAACAACTCACCTTAACTATAACTAAGGGAGGAAGAAATGAAACATAGATGCATCTTAGAAAATATGTAGCCATGTTAGGAACCCGTGTATAAAATGGTGTTGCTGAAAATCTATGAGAAGGAAATAAATCATAGAAATAAAACTTTCCCCAAAGAGAAGAAAAGAAGATAAGTGACCATGTAGCCCCCACCCTCCCAAAATGTAGTGTCATGTGCCAATATTTCTATTCTTGACATATAATTTTCTAAAAGTGATTCATGAATGTTGAACAACATTTTTTCCCTTAACAAGAAACATATTAAAGATGTATACAAGATATATTTTCATTGCCAAAGGAATATGAAGGGAAAGATAAGATGTACGATGTCTTAGGAAAGTGCTCAAATATCACTAGTTGGTGATGAGAGTCACCACAATTAGATTAGAAGACCAAGGATAAATGAAGATGACAATCTAGAGCCTTGTAGAAATGATGTAGAACAAGATTGAAATATGTTGATAAATTATTTAAATGTCACTCAAATATATACAAGTGTTAAATGGGAAAATGTCTATATTAGATCTAACAAATGAATTATCCAAAATCTATATTTTCTTTG
Organism: Sequoiadendron giganteum; assembly: GCA_007115665.2. NCBI lineage: Eukaryota > Viridiplantae > Streptophyta > Pinopsida > Cupressales > Cupressaceae > Sequoiadendron > Sequoiadendron giganteum. The sequence continues at coordinate 687,350,554 of CM021104.1, read as the reverse complement.
CTTAACATTGGAACACAAACCAAAAAGGGTTTTATGATTGGCTAACTACCTCAAAGGAGAGCCAATCTCCATGGGTTTTATTACTTTGTTGCAAATAGGGTAGATTTAATGAGTGTGATGAAATTAACTTAATTGATATAATCTCTAATTTGAAAATATGAATGATCATACAAACAAAAACAACAAATCACTAAAATGAGTACAAATCTAAGATGTGCAAACAAAGGGGTACTTGTGATTGAAAGTAGAGATTGAAATGTAAGGACAAGGGTATGGGGTGCCCTAGTCGTAGGTTTTTGTCTTTCTCTTAGCTTCTATCAACCTATCATAGTTTGATTTGTCCTTCTGCAACCTTTCACTATCAAAAAATTTAGATATGGATCTATACACACAAAAAAGAGGGGAAAGGTGGTGTTGTATAGGAGTTTACCTCATTCAAAATCCAAGTTGGTTTTCCCACCTCCACAATAGCAATGATAATGGTTATATATATTGCATGCTCTCATGGGAGTAGAGGCAAAGTAAATAATAATGACTACAATAAATGAATTTAACATAAGATAAAGTTACCTTAGGTATGAAACATTTTGTAAAGTGATATCACACCATATCTTGCTACAAAGAGTTGATGAAGAGGGCATGAATTTCCTTGAAGACGTACAAGGGTTAGTCCACATTACATAATAGAGAGTTGCAGCAAGCATGTAGAGAATAATTAACATGCATCTTCACAATGAATGAATATTAGTTCATAATAAATTATCATAATTCATAATTTAGATGTTCAAATGAGAGGGGAAGACTTGTTTATGTATGCATCCCAATTAATTTTTGGACCTTGGATGACCAAGTGCTTTTTTCAATACAGAAAAGGCTGACACTAAAGTTTAGAACTTTTAAAAAGAAAATTTCTAGGACTAGGGTGCTTAGCACCCCTATTCATGCTTTTTTCACTCTAAGAACTTGGGATGTCAAGGAATTAAATATATTTTCCCAATATAGCCCCAAAATGAACAAATTATAAAATGCAATTAATTGTACATTCAAAATAAGGTGTCAAACCTAATGTAAAATTGTTAGGGGTGACAATTTACTATACTATATTTAGCCCCCACTTTAGTGATGGTATGATCTTATGCTTAAACTCACACTAAAGTATAGAGAAGATAAGTTTCTTTATTAAAATACTAAACAGACATGACACCAAGTTGAGAGATGTGATAGCCCCAAGAATTAAGATCCTATCAATCCATAATGTCATATATACTTGACAAGGTTGGTTTCAAACATACATAAGGAATACATTGAGCAAATAATAGAGAACACACAAAGCATGCACAAAGCATACATGAAGCAATAATGAAGCATACATGGAGAAAAAACAAAGGATACAAGGAGCAAACACAAATAATACATGAAAAACACACAAAGAAAACATGATACAAATATGAAGCAAACATGGAGCAAAGAGCATATAACAACTATGTTAGTACACATTATGAATTTGAGTCAGTAAGGTAGGGTGTATGCAAGAAGTTGAGTCCACTTTTTTGCCAAAAAGTGGAAGTGTTTTTCCTGATTTTCATAATTTGTTACATTTGAGCTTAAAATTTGAAGCACTTAGAGATGGAATCTTAAAAAAAATCATTGATCATAAAATGTAGTACTTGGATTCTAGTTTCCAAACATGTAATTTATTTTAATACCTAGATGATACAAATTGGTTTTCAATAGGCATTTCTAAAAACCACTATTTAAAAGACTCTTTTTTTACCATACCATGCATGTGTATGTCATCCATATTTTGACCTAAATAATTGGTTTTTTTCTAAATCCTTTTGGGAAAAGATTTGTAACTCACTGAAGCACATTTTCGATACTTTTTGTAATTTTTTATTGAATATTTTTTTTTTGTTAATTTTATTGGCCATATTTGTTGTTTTGAAAAATCGTTGTGTACGCCACGCATAAGATGAACTAAACTTATCATTTTTTGAAAAAAAAAAACAAATTGAAAAGAATTGTTTGAAGTATTTTTTTAGTATAATTCATTTTTCAAAAAAATATTTTAATAAAAAATTATTAAAATATTAAAAACCCTTGATATTTCAAGTTTATCAACCATTTTCATAAGAAATTAATTGAAAAATAGAAAAAATAATTCAATTGTAAAAAAATTACATATTTGAATATATATTATCTCATCTATAATGGGTTTTAATTTCATCAAAAAAATTTGCGAAAAAGGTCTTCAAACATATGTCCAAAGTCACTATTTTCTTGTCACATTAACATGACCTTCAAGTTGCAAGTCAAACCAAGTCCAAATCTTAGGCTTGGGTCCCCAAGCCTTTTCCCGAACAAAAATTCAAATTTAAAAAAACAAGATCCCATCCTAAAATGAGATCACATTTCATAAAAAAAATATGCTTTTAAGAAATGGGATCCCATTTCTTAAAAGCATAAAAAGTTTTTTTTTATGTTTTTTTGAAACAGGATCCCATTTTCAAAATAGGATCCTTTTTTTTTTAAAACAAGATCTCGTTCTAAAACGGGATCCTGTTTCATAAAAGCATAAAAAAATATTTTTTTTATGAAATGGGGTCCCATGTTTGGCTCGGGGCCTTGAACCTAAATGGGATCTCATTTATTAAAAAATAGGATCTCGTTTTGTTGAACCATATTTTGGGGTTTTGGCTAAGGAAAAAACTTCCACATTTTATGGCCTCAACTTTGTGCATCTACCTGATAAGGAGACCTTAGTATGGAATTTTGTCTCAATACCAAGCATCATCTCCTAAATGTAACAAAAACATAGAGGAATTCTAAAAGAGAAGAGAAGAATCCATACAAGGAGAAATCAATATAGACAAAGGAAGGTACATGACACAAACACTAGCTTGTTTTGTCACTAGGGATCATGCTCGTTAAAAAGGCCCAATGGACCAAAAGCTAGTAAGTTGTGTTATGCTAGGTGACCAGGGATCACTAATGCCTTGGGGAGAGGATAAATATTTAACATCTTGAGGGAAGAGAAGTTTAATGTCTTAGGGTACAAAAGGTTTAATTCCATGAGGTACAAAAAATTTAATGTCACAAGAGAAAAAAGGTTTAACATCACAAGGGATGAAATATTTAATGTCATAAGGGATGACAGGTCTAATACCATGAGGGATGAAAGGTTTAACATCTTAGGGGATGAAGGGTTTAACATCATAGGGGATGAAAATGTTTGACATCTAGAGGGATGAATTGATAACCATGCCTCAAGGGGCATTATGAAAAATACCATATACTAGTATTTTAAGGAAAAGAAAGGGGATAGAAAGAGTAAAGGGGATCCTTGAGGAGGATACACACCTCCAAAATCAGTTATCGTTCACTCCCAAGTATATAGACAAGGAAAACCATTGTAGAGACCATTACGTTGACATCATAGATGAAGTATGGTCACACATAATATTGTACCACCATGAATGACAATGAGAAGACATGTAGAGATATGAATGCCACACAATACAAGAAATTTTATCATTTAGAATAAGCAAGTACATTAGTGATAGTACCAAATTTAATAAGTTGGTGTACTTTATTACCCAGGGCCTGGAATTTGCTGGTGGAATGTCCAAGAACTTGATGATATGCATAAAAATAATGATTTGTTTGATTTTGTTTGTGAAATTTATTACATGTTGGAGGAGGAAGAGTAATCAAGTGGGCTTTGAGAAGCATCACCAAAATATACTCTTCCTTAGATAGAGGATGGAGAGTAGGAAGTAATTCTTTTTCTTGTGAAGGAAAGTTTGATTTATCATAAGAAGAAAAAATAGATACATTATAAAATGAAGGAGAAGATATAGACAAAGGAGAATTTTGGTAACCTAAACCCCTTTTAGAAAGGTGCGATGTAATTTTTTCACGAGATTCTTAACTCCTTGTTTCATGCACCCTAATTGTATCCAAGTTTAGAAATAATTTTGAAACCAAGCCCATAATTTTCCTGTAAATCATACGAAGGAGAAGAGGCTACCTTACTAATCTTGTCTAAAGGAGAAGCATGATTGATTTTTGAAGAAGAAGAAGAAGAAGAAGCATTGACATGAGAAGAATGAATTCTTTTGCAAGAATACTTGAATCCTTGTTGAGTGTTGAGATGTTAAGATGAGGGGGATCAATCTTAGATTTAACTAGTACATGAGAGATGAAATCTAAATATCCCCCATTGTTTGAGGAAGAAGACACATTATCATGGAATGACATGGTATTTGGGAATTTTTCAAGGTATAAGAATTTGGAATAGTAGATTTTATTTTCTTAGAAGAAATAGATTGTGCAAACAAAACAAAAGACTTCTTAGGTTTATATTGTGATATTTTGTACTCTTCAACAAAGGAGGGTGTAAAATCTAATGAGCCCTAATAATCATCAAAATACATACTCGAAGTTGAAGCATTATTTGGATCATTATTATTAAACTAGAAGGAGTTATAGTGGTGAGGTTACATATTTGAGAAGAGGAATGAAAATATTGTGTCGATACCACCAAAACAACCTTCAACTCCTCATGCTTTGATGGTGATATTTTATACTCCCCAATGAAGGAAGGTGTAAAATATAATGAACCCCAATCATTACCAAAGAGTGTAGTAATGAGAGATTTACAATCAGAGATATCATTATCATTGGAAGGTAGTAATCAAATTTTGAAGATGGAATCAAAGTATTAAGAGATTTAGAAATAGGATTTTTATGTTTGACTTCAACTTGTAAGAAAAAATTAGGGTTTGGATTTTCTTTAACCATATATAGCTTGTTATTGTATACAAGCTTCATTTTATGGTGAAGAGTAGACAAGATTTCCCCCATGTCATGAATCCATGGTCCACCAAGAAAAATATTGTATGAAATAAAATCATGCATGACATGGATAATGGTAGGAAAAGTCGCGGATCCCAAATCAACTGGTAGTGTGATTATACCTAGTAATTGTATACTCACATTATCTAATCCATGAATAGAAAGATTATCAAGTTTTATGAGAGATGTATCTACAACTATCTTACATAGAAGGTCAATTTTGTAAATATTAAGGCCTAATCTACTATTGATTAGGGTATCTTTATTCCATTTCTATTAATGATTACTAAAATCATGAGCGGATCATGTTGTTTTTGAATTTTAATAAAATGCAATTCATGTTGGGGAAGATAATGTCTAAGTTTACTTAAATCTTCTCACAAAGATTGCTTCAATCTCATCAAATTCATCATCCTGGTCTGTAGATTCATCTTTTATGCTTTTACTAGTTTTGAATGTAGCTTCCTTCTTTGGAACATCTTTGTCAAACTCTCTCATTTCAAAAGTTTTGAGAGCATCAAAAAACTTATCTACTAAATACTAATCAAACTCCTTATATTTTTCAATAGAAAACACCTTATGACTATAGGATTTAGGGAGAGATCTCAGAACTTTCTTCACAATCTTGTCTTCTTTTACTACACCACTAAGACCTATGATTCCAAAAACTACTTCATGCACCCAAAGCATATAACTTGTAGTTTCTTCATCCTCTATCATCCTCAAGGTCTAAAATATTCTCCTAAAAATTTTCATCTTGGCTTGCTTTACTTTGTTATCTCCTTCATAGAAGCTGCTATTTTTTTCCCAGACATCCTTAGCAGAACTATAATTCATCACCTTCAAGGTTTCTAAATCAGCCAACCCACACAAGATAACATTCTTAGCATTGGCATTACATTCTCATACAAATTTATTTTAGAAAGATTTTATGGAGGAGTATCAAGAGCAACATAACCATACTTGACTATTTTCCAAACACCAAACCCAAGAGATTTTAGATGGCCTTCCATCCAAAATTTCAAAAAAGTGTAATTAGTCCCATCAAACCTAGGACCCTTGTATCATCCATCATGTGCCATCCCAGATCTTTCCTCAAGTGGTTAAGCTTCTTTAAATAAACTTCCAGCTTTGATACCAATTGTTGAACACAACAAACACTAAGAAGGGGGCCAAATCAGTATCTTAAAAAACTTAAACCCTTCCAAAACTTATGACTTTCAACACAATTCAAACTTCTTGATTAAACCAAAAAAACCCTAACCAAATCATCAAAAATGAAAGATACAACAATTAAATCCTTAATTAGGTCAGCAACAATGAGAGATAAAACAAGGAACACACATGCACAAGATGACACCAAATTTACGTGGAAAACCCAATGAGGGAAAAACCATGGTGAGAGTTAATTCACAATATATGAAGCTCATTGCTTACAAATTAAGAATCACTGCCAAAATACTTGTAGACTAAGGCACACAACCTTAGGGAAAGATACAAAGGACATGTGAACTGAAGAGCACAACTCCAGGGAAACAAACAAATTACAAGGACCTGTGAGATTCACTATCTCAAAGCAAGATACATGAAGATTTAAGAAATTGTAATATTTGTCAACACAACACTTTGTTGATTGAGGAGTTAAAGCACATTTGATCTTTCTTCCACACACTTCCACAATTCTTCTATGAGATATTCAATATATTTCACATACTCACACCCTTCTCACTTCTTGCATCTGAATTGTTCTTGCATTTATATCCATCGCAAGACCTCAAAATCTCAATTAGTTCAATTGAGTAGAAGATAAACAATAATCTCAATAAGTTAGCCATAAAACATCAATGTGGTCCTATCCAAGGGATAGATAAGACCAAAGATAATATTATTATATCTTCCAATATGATCCCAAACAACTCACATGATGGCACACATCAACTCAAGTCATCAAACAAGGAAACTTGTAGATAAAACATGTAGTTCAATACCAATTGGCCCAAAACATACTTCCAATTGAACTCACTCAATGTGATTCTAACCAAGATAGGTCAGAACCCAAATACATCATAACACAAATTCATATATGGGTGCAAACCCTCAAAAACATAGCACATGCAAGATAACAAGCCATGTCAACCAAATATCCACAAAATAGCTAGAAGACCAACTCAAACACAATGCAACACCAAAAGAGATCAACCACTGATGTGCGGATCATAGAGAGATATTCCTTAAACATTCAAAAACACTTCCAAATTGTTCTTTCAAACTGTCATTCCACCAACAACTATTGTAACCCAAATAGGAATAGAACACATCATCCCAAAAGCATAGAATACACAACTATGAGATAAAACCTTAACAAATCAACTTGCGGACCACTTCAACACATGAAATTTAAACTAAGACACTGCATAGATACTAAGAGAACATTCACCAAGCAACAAGAGAAAAAACATCAATATTGAGAAATACAAAGTATTTTTTGGATCATTCCAAACAACCACCAACACTACAAAAAAATTGCAATTGACAAAAACCTCCTCAACGACATCGGTGACCTGAAAAGGGGCGATCCCACAATATCGGTTTACAATTTTTGGCCAAACTGGACACTGAAATATTTTTTTCTAACTAAATCTTCACTTTCGGGCACCTATAGTGGTTAAACCGTGAGGAATTTGAAGATGATGCAAACTAGTGATTTGTGAGATTTTGTCTGTAGATTCTAAATTTATTTTTTTCAAAAAAATTGGAATCAAATTGCACTTCTTTTTCCATCTCCTTCGAAAACTAATTTTTTTAGCAAACAACATTTTTAAGGAGTGACACTCGTCGTATACAACATAAACTTTTTTCCATGAAGAATAAAATTCTATTTCTTTTTAATTTAGATTTGTAACTACGATATCTAGTGCTTTCAATTGGTTTCATAGTTTTTTATTGAATATTTTTTCCTTAATCAAGTTTCGAAGTCAAACCAATTACAATTCAAACATAGGCGAACCGTATACAATGTAACTTTTTTTGTATGTATAGAAATTCATTTTTTTTGGTTGGATAAAGGACTTCAATATCTGGTGCACTCATATTTTTCAAAAAAAAATTGATAATTTTCTATTTTTCCACATGTTCAGAATAGAGAGCTTGATTTTTGGTGAAAAACCTATGTTTAATAAAACTAAAAAATAAATACATAATAAAACCAAAACATATTAAAATTATATTCATTTGATAGCTTGTTCTAAGAACTATCATCATCTAGTTGGGTTTGTGAAGTCTCCTCCATTTTCATCCTCAGGTTGAGCTTCGAAGGGCAAAATTCTGGAGCTTTTTTGGGCCAGAGGGTGAGATGGTGGGAAAAGGGGGGTTCACTCGCACTAGGGGGGTTTGAGCTAACCCCCAAGGGTTTGAGCAAACCAAGGTTTACTCAAACCTTGGTTTGAGTGAAGCCCCTTTCAAAAAAGGGTTTTCTTTGTTTTTTTGCGAGAATGATGGGCTCGGGGCATTTAATGGGTTCGCTTAAACTGGGGTTCTAGTGAACCCTCTTTTGGTTCACTTGAACCAATAAGTTTGTTTGAACCCCAAAAACCAAAAAAAAATGGCATAAGGTCATTTTTTGCAACTTTTCCTTCCTCACTCGAATTGTAAACCACTTTTGTGGGTTTACCCAAAGATAGGAGTGCAACATCCACAAAGCACAAACACAAAATTCCAACCTGCAAGACCACATCTCTAAGAGTGGAGGAATGTGGAGCATTCTCCCAAACAGTATTCACATCAACACTCTGAAACATAAACTTCTTACTCACTTGCTGAGGCCAAAATAATTTGCATCAACATATACTTATTCAAGAAAAATAGTAGAGAGCATACAACATTCTATAAGTCATTAATACTATCTCTTCACCATCAACAATATTCTAATCCCCGTCTTAATTCTTATAATCCTCATCTTAATATATCATCATGAAAACAACTTTGTTGAAATAAATCATACACAATACTTATTTACATGAAATCAAACAAGGCATGACATCCAACCATGAATTTCAACAACATGTCACCATACATCAATGACAACCAATGCTAACCAACATTGCAACAATCTTCCCAAGCATACACAACAAAATTCTCAAGTGTTGACAACCAAAATTCCAAACATATAACAGTCTCAAGTGTTGACATAAATGACAACCACAAACAATTTACCAAGTGTAGACATCAATGCCAACCACTGCCAATGCTTTATAGTAAGGGGAATCAAGTTAACCACAGTTTTTATTTATGCTTACATTGGTATATCATGTGATTTATCCAATTTATATTGAGTTTATAGTGTTATCAAATATCATGTTCATATTGATGCTCAATCCTATCACACAATCACATCTTTTGATCCTACATTATGAGCAACATGTCTATATATTTAAGTGTGTGTATATATATGTATATATATACATATATATATATATATATATATATATATATATATATATATATATATATATATATATATATATATATATATATGTATCCCTTTAAATTTTCACACTTTTTTTGGACCCTCTTAATTAAATTAGACTTAATTATGCCTTAATAAGCTATTTTATTCATTTACAAGCCTGATAAATTACATTTTTTGAAGGGGTAACCCGACAATAATTAATGCCAACACATAACAATTTACATTGAGCAATGTGTGTTCCAGGAATAGGGACCTAGGACCCATTGGCTCATGGGCAAATGGGTCCTCCCTAGGCCTTTGAACCTAGATTTAACATATGTTTTGTCAATATTTTAATGTCCCCAAATCCATATTTCAATGTTGGTTTGTGATATTTGAATTTCAAGAAATTAAGGATACATATCTATAAATAGATAGTTATTTTTTCAATTCAAAACATCTAGCAAGAGATGACCTTTCATACAAGAAAATACTATTATCAAAGAATTCAAGAGTAGATTTATAAAAGATTTATTGTAGCATTCAAGATCCATTCATCATGTCAAAGTATTCTTACATCATGCATGTTTTTGGAGCTAACATTGTGATGTAGGTTTCAAGATCAAGTTCAAGCATTCAAAGCATTATCTCAAGTATCAAGATCTACATCCATTGAAGTCATTTCATGCAAGTTGTAGACCTTCCAAGATCTCCTTTACCAAATACTTATTCAAGGTTTGTTGAGTGGTAAGATAGAATTGTTCATTCTCCATTCTCTTTTTCATGCCCTATTTTAATTCAAGGTTTAATTACCCAAATGGGGTTTGACCAAGGAAAACCCCCATTCACCAAAAACAAATAATTTTTCTCTCTTGTGTGTGTGTTGCATATTTAGGTTGAAGAAGAATTCAAGACCTCTTGAAGTGCAAGATTAGAAAATTTTTCAAAGTTGCAAAAGTTGTCAAAGTTGTTGTCAAATCATGAAATCTAACCTACATATCTAATTTATGAATTTTCGACAGTAAAACTTAGATAAATCAAAAGCTATAGATCGACATCAGAGGCTCCAAAAAGTTGTTAAAAAATCCTAATAAAAGACCGATTTTCCCATGGGGGAATGAGTCCCAGGCAACCTCCTAAAAGTGACTTTGGGTGACTGGTAAACATAATTCTACCCTTCTCAGATCTGTAATAATTTTGGTGTTTCTATCAATATTGAGCTTTATATTGTTGTTTCAAGTTTGAATTGGCATAATTAGGTTGATTTTCTATTTTTAGTTTTCTCCCAAAAGTGTTGTTTGAACTTGACCCCCATCCTCAAAGCATAAAGAAAATTGATGATTCTCATATTGAATTGATTCACCTAAGGGTTGTTAGTCAATTCTTTATGGAGATTTCATTTCCTAATTAAATAAAGGAAAATAGGTGCATCATAAAGCCCATTGTTACCATTCCATAAATTGATCTCTCAAACCCTATTTTTTCGTTATTTCATTTTGGCAAACCCAAATTTTGAGCATAATAACTTTCTAATTTTGGATTCTATTTCAACCCTAGATCTAGGATTTGCATTACTTTGCATTGATTTGCATCTCATTTAGGGTTGTTTACTTGCATTAGTTTGCATCTTATTTAGGGTTTTAGGTTTGCATTTTTGCATTCTTTAAATAATGGAAAATTCAAAAATCTCAGTCATTTTGCATAGTGTTTACATAACACTACATGATCAATCATTTACATCAGAAAATTGAATCAAAATTGCATCTGAAATTAGGTATTTTTGCTTGTTATTTGGCATCATTTTGCAATTTCATTTAGAATTGATTTTCTAGAAATCTGAAACTATAACCACTTGTTTGAAACTAGAATCTGAAAAGCATAAAAATCAACTCAAAAACCTATAAATTATTATTTTTAAACCCTGAAGTGAGACCCATTCACCCATGGGTGAATGAGTCATTGAGCAAGGATTTTTCTACATTTTTGAGCATCAAAATTATTGTTTTTTCCTTTTGTATTCCTGCATTCAATTTGTTGTTTCAGTTTCTAGAATTTTTGTTTTCTGAAATTTTTCATATTAAGGATAATTTTTCAAATCCATTACACTCTTTGAATTCAAATTTGCATCATTTTTCATAATTTTATATAGTTTAATCATAAAATTATCTTGCTTCAAATATGAAAATTTGTAATCTCTTTGTATTTCAATTCATTCTTGCATAATGGACATGTGTATTGGTAATATATGGAAGTCCCTAACATCTTTGTTTGATGCCTCAAGTTGTGTGTTTGGTAATAATCCTAATGCAATAGAACCTAATTATACTCAACCAACCCCTAATGAGTGTCCTCATGAATTTTGCATCTTAGGTGAAGATGATGAAAGCTTGTATAATTTCATACATGATTATCTTGACAACCTTGAGAACAATGCATAATTTTACCCTTTCATGCAAAAACCAAGACCTCCTATCATTACACCACTATATATGTTTGGTCTTATACATCTTGAGATTTAATCACAAACCAATCCTAAACCTTCAATCGTAAGTGATCCTAGTCTATCTAACCAACTACATACTAAACCATCATACGCTAATATAGTCACCAACACACCTATCAACATAGAAGAGAATTATGGCCAAGGATTTAATATCTTAGCTAAGAAAGGATGTGACACAATAAATGAACACAAGATTCACAAGTTGTTCGAACAATTCCTAATTGAAGATACTAAAGTACTAGGATATTGAGATCCTCCTCCCTCCACATCTTCCAAGGAAATAAGTTTCCTCCTTCATAATGAAACAAGTCCCTCACAAGGATGATAAGATTATTTTAGTTCCTCCTCTGAATCCACATCAACAAGTCGCTCAAACAAGTAAGAAATCCAAACCTTATAATGTCAAATAATTACCATTCCTACATACTAAAACAAAAATTGAACAAAAAATGGAATAACTTCTCCATCTAAGATAGATTAAATTTCCACCTCTCAATAGAAATAAAGAAGGTAAGAATACAAGCATGAATTATTGTGCATATCATAGAAATATTGGGCATATTATTGATGAGTGTCATACTTTAAAGAGGATCCTTGATGAATATGGACTCATAAAGATAATCCCTTAAAGCATGCATGAACTTTTCTCCTTGCCATGTGATAGTTGTAGGATCATAGCATACTCACTATTACATGTTTTAAATTCATTGCAAATCATTTTCTATATTGCAAGGAGCTCATTCTCACCACTTATCTCAGCTCATCCTTGTCCTACACTTAGTGGTTGAAAGCGGTTACATAGCCTTGTCCTAGTTTGGCACTTGACATTGTCCCTTTCGCTAGTTTCTCACCTTCTGCATATACCGAACAATAATTAGGATGCGGACGACCTACTATAGGTTGAATTGTATGTTCCTTACTATTCTTGTCTTTGTTTTTATTTTCATGTTCTTTTTGTGATTGCATGTGTGTAAAGTGATCATCTATAATGTTCTATTTGGCATGTCTTTATGTTCATTCCTCTATATGTATCTACATTCTTCTATATTTCATAAACCTTTATCTTTTCTTTTTTCTTGTGTTTTCCTTTTGGGGATGACGCAAGGTGTCAAGACATTTAGGTCTCTTCTATTTTGACCCAAAATATTTTCTTTTTTTTTCACTCTCTATGTGTCATTCTTCTAGTTCCATGAGTATTTAAGGAATGATGACGTTTTTGAGCTCTATAATATCATTGTAGCAAAGACTACATTGACACTGAATCTATAGATCCCTTATGTGTTTGGGATTTTATTTGGGGGCAACCCCTTTTCATGATGTAGCTTCATTTAGAAATATATGTTTGACATAGGGCTTTCCAAATAAGCTCTCATGTCTTGTTTAAGATTTATCATTTTCTACTTTAAAGTAATTGCTCACAACATGGTGTTAAATAGAAATTTCTTTAAAGTGGGGGCATATATTGGCATTATTATTTTGAAAATTTGAATATATCTTATGTTTCATAGTGTGTTCTTCTTAATTCTTGTAAAATGTCTTCTTCTTGGTGGTGTCATTGGGTTCGATGTCTTCTGAGAGTGTGACCTTTCTTAGAATATGGCATTCCTCTTAGTGGTGATGCTACACATTGTATTCCCTGAGTTGTGAGTCTTTTATCCTTGACTTATCCTCTCTTGGAGACATTAGGCACGATGTTCCCTAAGAGGAGACCTTACATGAACTAAGAAAAACCCCTTTGAACATATCTTATCCTATTTGAATTTTGTTCATAAGTGTTTAGCATAACATAGCTTTCTAAGCTTGTGAAGCTCAAAGTTACAACCCTTTTTCATGGCCACCAAGCATAACATACCTTGTTTACCAGTGGAGTCATTTATGTTCATGTGTTTAGCATAAAGCAGCTTGCTAAGCCTTCTAAAGATCGAAGTTCATATTATGTAGTGCCTTATTAAAGTTATCAGATGTATAATTTTGTTATTGTCATGAGAGCCTAATAAGATTCTCTCATTTTTATCTTTTGGGTGCTCACCTAGTGAACAACAAATTTCACTAGTCCATGTGAGTGTGCATTTTTGTTTGTATAGTGGATCTAGTGAGTTCCACTTGTCAATGTTTTGGTCCAAACAACTAAGGCTTCATCCGCATCAAGTTGGACAAACAATCGAGGCTTGATCCAACCCTTTTCAAAAAATCCTTTCTTTAAGTCTTTGACATTATATTATTGAGTATCTCGTCATTGCTACATACATATGTTTAACATAAGCATGTGTCTCCTTGTTCCTTTGTTGTTTTTTCCATGAGATATTAGATCTAGGGGATTTGATCATCCTCCTTGGTCTTTTCCATCTTATCCTTTCCAACTATTGTATAATTAGACCTCCCTTTCTTGTCTACTTTAGAGTGAGTTTGATCCAAGTTCATTGATGAGTCCAATTAATGTCTCAATTTTGATAGGGTTTATCATATATTTTTTGTTGACTTTTGAAGACATAAATTTATCCTTGTGAATTTTGATGACATTAACATGCTATGTGATTACTCTATGCTAATTTTACATGTGGTTGAATGGATGTTACTTTAAGATAATTATGGATATATATTTTTCTTTTGCATGCTAAATTTATAATGTAGGTCCAAATTTAGATGCAAAAATAAAGGGAGCTTGCAATGTGCAATGAGTTCATGCCAGTTGCTAGGTTGCATAAAAATTCAAGTAGAGATGGACATTGAAGAAGTCAAGCAGTTGGAAACTTCTAGATCGTGTGGAAGTTAACCTTAATGGCCATGTCTATTAGTTAAGTAGATTTAGGAGGTTTTTTTATGTTGGATTTTCGTTGGAGAAAGTTTGTTTGACTGAATCTTGTGCATGCATAACCTCCTTCCTCTTTTTCATACTTTTAATAAGTGGCGTCCTCCTAATCTATTGGAGTTGACTGCCTTGTTAGTTAAGTTAGTTAGAATATCTCCTTCTATAAATAATGGTTAGATGCTCCTCTTCAGGAGGTTTAACATTCTAAGAATTATGCTTGCATTTTTAGTTTTCAAGAAATATAGTTATGTTTTTTATTAGGGGAAAAATAGGTTTTGATGGGACCTGAAACCCATTACATTACAGTTTTGAAGGGATCCACAACCCTATATAAGGAGAACATGCTACATCAAACATAAAACATATACCATCAACAACCAATCAGTAGAAACATTAAGAATACATCAAGACAAACAAGCTGCACAAGGAAAGGCAAGGGCCAAAATCCCTTAACTAAATATAAATAGGTTTTACCTTGGACCTTAAACCCAAAGGGTTTGAAGGGAACTTAAACCCTCAACCAGGTTTTTATGGGACCTAGAACCCAAAAGAGAGTCATTTGAAATAGCTCCCAAACCCAACAAGTTGAACCCAACAGAGACAAACCAGTTGGAATTTGGTACCCAACCAACATAACTCTTTACCACCTCAATATGAAGGAGACCCACCTCCATATGAGCTGAAAGGAAACAAACCTCAAGCTGAACCGACCAAACATCATTCAACCCCACCAAGAAACACCTCTTAGCTTCTTTAGAAAAAACCATCTCCACCTCAATAGAAGATAGCACCACCTCAATAGGACTTTCCAAAGAAGACTAAAGATGTTGAAACAAAAAAAAAATCCCAGCCCAGCCAATAAATCTCCACCTCAAAATGAGAGATCAAAGTTGGGCCAAAAGAAATGGTTAATAAATCCCCCTTCAAAACCATACCTTCATGAAGAGCCCACCTCCATAGGGCCAATAAGCAAATCCGCAAAAGTAAGAACATGAAATTAAAAAATTTGCATGAAAAAGAACAAAGGACCCACACTATGGATCCCATAGAAGCACGAGCGTGGGTCATGGAGAAAACCCACCAAAAATAATCCCCAACAAGATATCTCCAACTAACAGAGTCGAGAAAGGCCAACAAGGATGACCAAAGATGACAAGAGAACCCACCCTTAACTTTCCCTCCATAAATCCAAACCCTCAGGACTCCTCTGAAAAAGTACAGGCAATGATTCCAGCTCTTGCACATCTTCAAACCACTGCACACCTTCCATTGAGAAACAAATACCACAACAGCCAAAAGGGAGGGGTGAGAGTCTATTGCATCAATCACTCCCTTAGCAGAAGATCCTCCAACTCTGCACCCACCACACCCGCATCTCTCACAACGCCCGCCACAAAGACCTCTAAACTCTTCCCACAAAAAAAAAGGAGCCACAACACCAGGAAGAGGGAGGGCCTCCTCATCATCTGCAACATCATCTTCGTCAGTGTCATCTCCATCCTCACCGACCTCAATGCATCCCCCTACAGAAACCCTTGCTCCTCCAACTTGCACTCCTGCTCTCTCCATTCTGATTATTAAGAAACATAGTTATGTTGCTACTACATTGTAATCATGTTTTCAATTAACAAAATGATATTTTAGTTTTTTACATTTGAGTTAGTACTGGAAAAAATTATTCAAGGGGATCCACTTGATTATAATTTCTTCCTTTTAGTTTAGTAGTTAATTTTTTGTTCAACAATTAGTTACAGCCTTAAC
The DNA here is from genome assembly GCA_007115665.2 of Sequoiadendron giganteum. Classification (NCBI taxonomy): domain Eukaryota; kingdom Viridiplantae; phylum Streptophyta; class Pinopsida; order Cupressales; family Cupressaceae; genus Sequoiadendron; species Sequoiadendron giganteum. The sequence goes on along the minus strand of CM021104.1, from coordinate 687,334,177 downwards.
AATTGTGTGTTCCTGCAGCCACTGGAACTTTGTTTTGTGTTTGTTCCTGCAACCACAACAGATAGAGTAAATTTATGTCTGTTTACTAAGAATTCTATTTATGTAATTCATTTATGTACAGTTTAGTGGTTGATTTATGTTTAGTTCTTATGTTGTTTCCTTTCAAGAATCTTACTTTTAGTACTATCTCCTTTCTAAGTTATAGGATAAAGATGGCTACAATGAAATCCTAGTGCATATATAGTGCTAACCCATTTCAATTTCACGTCCCTAGGTTGATAATGAAATGAACCTTCATGATGAGAAATATAGCTATTTGGTGCAGATATTTAATCTTTAGGTTATAGCTTTGAGGGCTTAGTTATTGAACCATTAGAGGAGGATAACATTTTTGGCACCGTTGTCAAGGATGTTGTCAAACTAGGAAGTTCTTAGGAGTTTTTTTTAGTTTCTTTCATGTTTTTTGGTATCTCTGAAGTTTTTTTTCAACATACCATTCATTAGAATAAGTAATGATCCATTATTCTTTCACCAATTATTTGTGTGAGTTGGTTGATACTAAGTTAATACAACATGCATAGGGGTAGGAGAAGAGATTCTTTAGGGATATTCCTTCCTTTTGATCCTAATCTTGATAACCAATTAGTTGAATTTCAAAATTTTCTAGAAGAAGAAGAAGAAGTAAACCTTTTTGTTGATGCATTTCCCAGTTTGACCAATTCTGAAACTTCCTCTGAAGAGCAAGCTGCCCAAAACCTGATTGTGAACCCATTTGCTTTGATAATCCATCAAGAAAATATGGTTGTCCCAATTAGGCCTAACCAACCAACTTTTCATTTCCCTATCCCTCAACAAAATCATGTTGATAACATCAAGAACATTCTTCCTTTAGTTCTTCCTAAATTATATGGGCTTGTAACAAAGGACCTAGACACTTTCTTGTTTGAATTTGATATCCTCTGTAGAAGCTATGATTATACTACTGGCGCTCATAGGCTTAAGTCATTCCCCACTAATTTGAAAGAAGTTGTATTAAGATGGTTTATGAGCTTAGGTAGGAATACTGTGAATAGTTGGGATGCCATGAAGGAAAATTTTCTTGAGAACTATAAAGAATATTATAGAGGTAGTGATATGAGAGAAGTTGATATCTTCAGGATGCATCAGAAGGAAGATGAAATTTTGGAGGACTATGTGTCAAGGTTCCTATTTAGTCTGAAAAAATCTCCACATCATGCACTCAATGAAGAGTCTCAAAAATTTCTCTTCCTTAGAGGGATTAGTGAGAGTTGTGTTGATGCTCTAGACTTGATAGGAGGAGATATTACCCAAGTTCCCTATGATGATATTAAGAAGATATGTTAGAATTACTCCAAAGAAACTTTAAAGAAAGGGAGAGGTTACCAATATTCAATGGGTAAATCCTCCATTAATGGAGTTTCAAGGATGGAAATCACTCATTTATTGATAGACTTCAAGTAGGGTATCATAAATAATATGGTAACTCAACTAGATACACTTCAAGAAAAGAAGAAACATAAGGAGGTAGAGACAATGCTGGCAGAATATTGTCCTCATTGCAAGAAAAAGAAGAAGGAATGCAAATGTAAAATGGTAGCCAATATTGACAACAAACACATTCCACCTGAATTCAATCCAATTGAGGGTGATGAAGATCATTTTTTTAATGTTGCACAAAGAAAGCCATGGGATCCAAGACAAGGTATGCCACCAAATCCATTATCTTTTAGTGGACCTTATATGAATTCTTATGCATCTAGTAATCAATCGCAGCCCCAATATCCATCAAAATTTGGAGGTTATTCACCTCAACCTTGGAACAACCCTCCAAAAATTTGGCCCAATTACCAAAACACTCCACCTCAGTGGAAACAACCCTAGGGGAATTGAAAAAAACCTCAAGGAAATTGGAAACAAACATCCTAATAGAGGGAAGGACAAAAATGGCCAAACCAAGAAATTGGTTACATGCAGTAGCCTCCGCATCCTCAACAGCCTGCCATAATTCCTCCTCCTAACTCAAATTATATTACACCTAAACCTACCCAGTTACTGGCTCAACCCACGCCCAACCCAAATAACAAACCACAACAACAACCAGTCTACTATCCAGATCCAAACCAATATCTTGCCTATGTTATGAGTTTGAGTAATATTCATCTACATTCAAGAACCACTTTGTCATCACCTTCCACTGCTATTATCAAAAAGCTTCATGTGGAAGAGGGGGAGCATCAAAATTTACCTAATATCCCTACTTAGACAAGTGTGCCCAAGAGTCTTGAACAAGTTCATCAGACTAATCCTAACCCACCATTTCCTCAAAGGTTAGAAGTTGCTAAACAAAAGGAAGAAACAACCTTTGATATTTTGGATCAACTAAAATACATATCTGTCAAGATACCTTTGTTTCAGGCCATAAAAGATGTTCCCATATATGGTAAGGCAATAAAGGAAGCATTCCTTAAAAATCCTGGGAGGAAAAATAAGGACCCCACCACTATTCATGTGATGGGACAATTGGCAAATATCATGCTTGGAAAAGTAATTGTTCCTAAGTATACTGACCTAGGTAGTCCTATAGTTGGAGCCATCATAAATAGAATCCAAGTAAAAAGATGATCTAATAGAATTGGGAGTTGTTATCAATGCCATAACTAAAGATATCTTGCATCAACTGAATGCTACAAATTTGAGACCTACTTCTACTATCCTGCAGCTTGATGATAGTTCCACTATCAACCAAATGGTATAGTTGAAGACCTTGTGGTTATTCTAGACTCTTGGGAATATCCATCTAATTTTATGACCCTTTCCCCTTAAGCTACATTAGGAGGGTATCCTATTATTCTGGGAAGGTTGTGGTTATCTATAGTAGATTATTACATTGGATGTCAATCAGGGGACATGACTATTTTTAATGGGAAAAGCACTAAATATCTTGTCCTTTATTCTCTTGCTCAACCATCCCATAATATGGACAACCCCATCTAGCCACAAGTTGGAGAAGAAGCAGAGGAAGCCAATTCAATGGCATAACTCATGATGATCAGAAGAAGTCCTTTCCTGCTGCTTCAAGAAGAAGATGACATATTATCCCATATAATTCATAATAGTTATGAAGTGCATGAAGAAGCACCCACTCAAGAATCTAGTTTTGCATGTCCATTTCAAACACTTTTGTCGACTTCTTCTGCACCTAAATTTCCTAAAACAACATATATAATTCATACATTGTTACATCATAAATTTAAAGTGTCAAGCATCAGTGATACAACCATGATTGAGTTAACTACACAAGTACACGTTTCATAGGGGAAACATTTGAATATAAATAACAAGCTTACTTTGGAGCAGCAGTTGTCTCTAACAAACCTGTTAAAGAAGCATCAACAAGTGTTTGCATGGGATTACCATGGCATAAAGGGTTTAGATCCTAAACTTCATACTCATAGGATCTACATTAGGGATGACTGCACACGAGTGAGACAACCACAAAGGAGAATCAACCTTGCATTGAGGGAGATTGTGAAAGGAGAATTACAAAATTTGTTGGATGTAGGATTTATCTACCCTATCTTTGATAACAATGGGTGTTTCCTTTGGTGATTGTGCCTAAAAAGGGAGGTAAATGGAGAGTTTGTGTTGAATATAAAGAACTAAATTTTTCCACCAAAAAGGATCACTTTCCTCTTCCTTTAATAGACCAAGTATTGGATTCACTTGCAGGAAAGAAGTATTTTTCCTTCTTAGATGGGTTCAGTGGTTATAATCAAATATATATTGCACTTGAGGATCAACACAATAAAAATTTCACTTGTCCTTGGGGGACTTATGTCTATTCAGTACTCCCATTTGGCCTATTCAATGCACCTACAACCTTCCAAAGACTAGTTATTAGTATATTCTCAGATATCTCACATGATTGTATGGAAATTTATATGGATGATTTCACTACTTATGGTGTTGATTTTGTAGAAGAATTAGAAAACCTCAAAAAGGTTGTGCAAAGATGTGAGGACCATAATATCTCCTTGAATAGTGAGAAATGTTGTACTTGGCCATTATATCTCTCAAAAGGGAATTCAAGTGGACTCAACCAAAATTAAGGTAATTACCAATCTTACTATTCCTATCGAGAAAAAAGATGTTAGAAGTTTCATGGGACATGCAGGTTATTATAGGCATTTCATAAAATATTTTAGTAAGATGGCAACACCACTTTACACTCTTCTAATTAAAGATGTTGAGTTCCAATGGACAGTAGGTTGTGATAAATCATTTTTTTATTTAAAAACAACATTAACCCATGCCAGGGAAAACAAATGTTGTGGAAAACTTTCTCTCCAAATTGACAATATCAAAAGAAACTCAAGTCATTGATGACTTTTTTCCTGACAAACATTTGTTCTCCATCAATGTTCATACACCTTGGTATGTCGATATATCCAATTACTTGGTTACAGGAAGAGTTCCCTCTCATTTCTCTCCAAAAGAGTGAAGGGTTCTTATTGAGAAGACTTTTCCAATTTCATGGATGGCAGGTTGTTTATTCTATACTGGACCAGATCATGTGCTAAGAAGATGTATAAGAGAGGATGAGATTTATGATATACTGCGTGCATGCCATGATGAACCCTATGGAGGACACTTTGTAGCTAAGAGGACAACCATGAAAATCCTCAATATAGGATACTATTGGCCTACACTTCATAAGGATGCAAGAAAATATACTAAGAAATGTGATAGGTGTCAAAGAATGGGTCAACCAACTAAATCGGATGAGATGCCTCTATACCCTCACATAGTTATCACACCATTTGATAAATGGGTACTTGATTTTCTAGGTCCAATTGATCCACCATCAAATGGAAAATCTTACATCTTAGTTTGTACTAATTATGTGACAAAATGGACTGAGGTGAAAGCAATGAAACATGTTAGGGTCAATAAAGTTGTGGAAATTCTCTATGAAGTAATCTTCACATGCTATTGAGTTCCTAGGGAGATAGTCATAGATCAAGGGGCTCAGTTCACATCCACTCTTGTCACAACATTGGTGAATGAGTATAATGTCAGACATAGGAAATCCACTCCCTATCACCCACAAGACAATGGACAATGAGGTAACAAATAGGGAAATAGAATCTATTCTAACCAAGACAATCACACTTCATAGAAAATATTGGGAAACTAGGTTGCCAGAATTTGTCTGGGCTTATAGAACCACTTGGAAGACAACCACTAGTTTCACTCCTTTTGAATTATTGTTTGGAAAATCAACCATGATTCCTATCGAGTTTGAGCATAAAAGTCTTAGAATTGCACTAGATCTTGGGATAGACATATCTTAATCATATAAGGATAGGATCATGTAGCTGAATGCCTTTGATTAGATGAGAAAGTCAGCTCTTCATCAAGCTGATATAGTGAAAAATTAGAGAATCAAATGGCATGGTAAATACATAAAGGAAAATGTGTTCTAGTTAATTGATTGGTCCCTCCTTTATGATTCCAGGTATCAAGATAATGTAGGCAAACTGCAAACCAGGTGGTTGGGACTATATGAAGTGGTATAACTTTTCTCCAATGGTGTTGTTCAACTTGCAACCATTGGCCCTGTCAGATTTAAGCTCCTTGTCAACAGTCATCGCCTCAGGTCATATCATAAACCAATTTCCAAGCTGGAATTCATGCAACAATTTGTTGAGTACCAAAATTTTGAACTTCCTATAGTTGAAGGAAGTAGACCTAGGGTCCCTCCTCCTGACTAGTCAAAGTATGCATGCAATCACAATAAAGATTTCCACTTTTGTGAGAATCCATTTCTCCATTAATAAATCCATCCATCTATCTCTATCCTTTCTCTCTCTTCCATAACTCCACCATCACTAGTTTATTTAATTGCTCAACTATACTTTTAAAAGTAACCCACACTTCCTTCCACATTCTTTGCAAACAAAACTCCAAATTTCTAGGTACGTGTGTAACAACTTGTTATATCTTAATTATCTTGAATGTATTTATTTAATTACTATATATTAATGTTGGTATTTCACATAGCACATCTCAAGTACTCTGTCCTATCACACCATAATTACATCCTAGCTTGTGCAGACACATGCCTTAGTTTTGGTTTGGGGGGGAGTGTAAATTCATCATGTCCATGTGTCATACATGTCCGCAAATTTAAAATGAGCCAATTTGAAATAGTTTAAATGATGGCCTGTATGTATGATGTGACACTAAACCTCCACCATTTTTCTTAATGATATCCCTCATTTATGTTTCTTTATTGCCTTAGTCGTAGTCATAACACCACCAAAAAGGTAAATTGAAGAGTTACATGACATTGGTGTTAGCACTAAACAAGAGTTGCAGGAAGCAAAAGAAATTGGGTTTTTAGAGAAGGATTGTAGGAAAGGAAATTTTTCAAAACTGTTTGCTTGATTGTGGGTAGAAAAAATGGGAGGTCAATTGATTAGGAATGAACTTGCAGTTCATGACGTGTTACTATAGGATGCACTCTCTCTTGCCGAATTCAGAAATTGTGGATGGTTGGACTACTTTGTGAAACTAGACAGTTTCAAAGAGGAAATTGCTCTGGAGTTCTCATAGACACTTTCTAACGATAAGGAAATGGTAAAAGGGATAGAATTTATAGCCAATGATGAGAGAATTCCTGGGATGAAAGGTCAACTAGAGAAAAGTTCACTGGACCTAGTGATCCTCCATTTATTGTAGATAAGCGAGGAACAAGGAGAACTTCTCTGCCAGAAAAAGTGGAAACAAGTTGTTGTCTACATTGTCAAATATATTACCTGTGAAGGTTGCCAATCATGCCTCCATTATGTGCATTTTAAGCTCTTGAACCATATGAGACATGGAAGAAGGATGAATGTGCCCAATGTGTTGTACAACCTCCTAGAAATCATGGTAGTTGAAACTCAAAAAGGTAGGGACAATTCTATCTCCCATCATTGTTTGATAAAATTGTTAGTAGAAAAGCCTTTACAAGAAGTATATGGTATGTCATGGGAAGAGTTTTTGCACATCAATTAGTTCAGATTGGAAAATGTGCATAATGGAGGTCAGCCTCAAGTTTTTAGCATTAGTAGGGGTGAGAGGGTTGTTGAAACCACTCTTGGAGCTTCAACCTATGGCACAAACCCTAGTATAAACCCTCCTGCAGCTGAATCAACACTAGAAATTGGCTCCTCTTAATCAAAATATTCAGATGAAGAAAGTTCATCCATAGATACTAATGTTAATGTTCTTCCTAAAAATCCAATCCATACTAGGGAAGCCATTAGGAAAGAGGAAGCACAAATGAGGGAGGTAGAAACTAGAAAAGGGAAGGCTAGGAACCAAAAATCAGAAAAATAAAAACCTAGCCCTAGGAAATTGAAAGTTGATGACACTAGTCTTCCCATAGTTGTTGAGAAACATAAAATCCCTTTAAAGATGTCAAAACCAATTGAGCCAGCTCTTGATATACCTCTAAAAAGAAGCCCTAGGCTCAAAAGAACACCTAGGAAGGAGACAAAATCTCCTAAGGGGTAGGTAAATGTTGAAGTGGAAGATATTTTTTAGGAACATGCAAACATAGGGTTAACAGAGCTTGTTGTTATTGCAGAGCAGGTTGAAAATCAAGAACCACTGTAACCAGAGCAAGATGGACAACAAGAATCACTGGAACTGGTGCCATTTGAACAACATGAACCAGTGCGAGGAAATATCTTGGTAGGGATACATAAACCTCCCACTTTTTCATGGAATCTTGTAGCTATGAACTTATGGAATGAAATGCAAAGGAAAGAGGAGTGGAAAAAGGAAAGACTCAAGCTACAAGAAGAAGTCAAAAAGAAAAAAAAGCAGAAATTGAGAAGAAATACACAGAGATTTCCACAGTGAAGGATAAGGTAGATAATGTGGTAGCTTTAGTACCTCAAATGATGGCATGTAGAACTCCTCCAAGAGTATATGCACTTCATCTGAAGGAGTGTCATCTTTCCTTCAAGTTGTCAAGGGTTATTTCAGGTTTATTCCCTTCTATTGAAACCCCACATGAGTTTTTCCAAGCTTACCAATCCTCCCCTCTTGAAGCTAAAAATCTACTGCATGAATTATACATTCATAATTATGTCACGCCTAATGATCATGACTAGAACCCATTGTTGTACATTGGAGATATCCATATGAGTTCATTCATGTCATAGATCCAGAATGAAGTCAGCCAGGGGGAGCAATTTAAAATATATAGGGAAAGAGAACTACATGCGCCCTTGCCTCTTAGACCTAAATCCAGTAACCCTTCAGACATTTACTATAGCTAGAACAATTTTTTTTATCATTCGAGCTACAAAAATAGAATCATGCCTATCAGGGAAGAAGCATACCCGGAATATGATCAGATAGCTAAAACTATAGGGAAAACAATATTGGGGTACCTATTATAGAGGTGGAATAGTTTGACAAATCAGTTGAAATAAGTTGAACCCCATTCCTTGAAAAATTATGTTGTAGCATGTAAACAATGTACTAGGTACATACATATTGGAAGGATGAAGTAGCAATATTGGCTTCCATTGACATTTTAGCCACCTACTCTATTGTGCCCATTAATAGATTACATATACTAGTATTATGACATAGCTTTAGAAAGGCCAATGTGGAGCAGATTGGAAAACAAGCAATGATTCTACTATGATTCTAATTCAAATACTACAAAGATTGATCTCGGATACTTGGTAGATTGTGAATTCATAGCTTTGACAAGGCAAAGGAATAGAGCTCCCTCTATTGGAGGACCAGTACAACATTAAGTTGGGAGGAGATGATGAGTCCAATTAATGGCTCAATTCTTACAGGGTTTATCATATATTTTTTGTTGATAATATAGACTATGGCACTTGTTTATTGACACTCTCCATTTTTTTTCCTTAAAATCCATAAACCTTAGGCATTAACTTATCCTTGTGAATTTTGATGACATTAAAATGCTATGTGAGTAATCTATGTTAATTTTATGTGTGGTTGAATGGATGTTACTTTAAGATAATTATGGATATACATTTGTCTTGTGCATGCTAAAGTTATTATGTAGGTCTAGATTTAGATACAAAAATAAAGGGAGCTTGCAATATGGAAAGAGTTCATGTCCGTTGTTTGGTTGCTGAAAAATTCAAGTAGAGATGGACATTGAAGAAGTCAAGCGGTTGGAAACTTCTAGCTCATGTGGAAGTTAACCTTAATGGCCATGTTTATTAGTTGAGTAGATTTAGGAGGTGTTATTATGTTGGATTTTCATTGGAGCAAGTTGGTTTGACTGAACCTTGTGCATGGATAACCCCCTTCCTCTTTTCAATGCTATCAATAAGTGGCATCCTCCTAATTTGTTAAAGTTGACTGCCTTGTTAGTTAAGTTAGTTAGAGTCTCTCCTTCTATAAATAATGGTCAAGTGCTCCTCTTCAAGAGGTTGAGCATTCTGAGAATTGTACTTGCATTTTCAGTTTTCAAGAAATACAGTTATGTTGTTGCTACATTGCAATCATGTTTTCAATGAATAAAATAATACTTTAGTTTGTTACATCTAATTTAGTACTCGGAAAACACATTCAAGGGGGCCCACTTGGCAAGAATTTCATCCTTTTAATTTCATTTTTTTTTTTATGTTCAATAATTAGTTACAACCTTAGCAATTGTTTGTTCTTGCATCCATTGGAACTTTTTTCTATGTTTGTTCCTGCAACCATGGTAGACAAAGTAAATTCTTGTTTGTTTACTAAGACTTTTGTTTTTGTAATTCATTTCAGTATAGTTTAGTGGTAGGTTTATGTTCAGTAGTTATTTTGTTTCCTTTCAAGCATCTTACTTTCAGTACTATCTCCTTTCTAAGTTATAGGACAAAGATGGCTACAATGAAATCCTAGAGCATATACAATGTTGGCCCATTTCAAGTTTACTTTCCTGGCTTGATAATGAAATGAACCTTCATGATGAGAAAGATAGCTACTTGGTGTAGATATTTAATCTTCAGGTTATAGCTTTGAGGGCTTAGTTATTGAACCATTATAGGAGGCCAACAATCATCCTCTCACTAAAGTAGGGGCTAAATGTAGTGTAGAAAAATATATTCCTTTATATTTTCACACTTTGTTTTGGGCCCTCTTTATTAAATTGAACTTAATTATGCCTTAATAATCCCTTTTATTCAATTACAAGCCTAATAAATTACATTTTTCAAAGGGGAAACCTTTTAAAATTAATACCAACACATAACACTTTATCTTGAGCAATGTGTTTTCCAAGAATAAGGACTTGTGGTGCATTCACCCATTAGCGAATGGGTCCTCCCTGGGCCTTTGAATCTAAATCAAAAATATGTTTTTGGCAGTATTTTAATGTCCCCAAATCCATATTTCAATGTCGGCTTGTGATATTTGAATTTTGGGAAATTAAGGATACATACTTATAAATACAAGGTTATTTTGTCAATTCAAAACATCTAGCAAGAGGTGAACTTTCTATATTGTAGGAAAAAGTGTCCCTTTTTCACACTTAATTATGGAATGAATAATTCATAATAAAATGAGCTTAATGATGCCTTAATTTAGTGTTGTAATATGTATTTTATATGTTCACATTAAGTTTAGGGCCCTTTTAATTAAAATGGACCTAATTGTGCCTTGTTTTCGGTGTTGTAAGGTGTACCTTTACACTTTGAAACTAATCTAGGGCTTCATTAATTAATTGATGTTTATTTTCCTTAATTGGCAATGTTACCAAATTTTAACTTACAGCTCAATTTGGTAGAGCTAAAATGAAGTTAGTAGATTTCAAGAGCATTCAAAAGCAATCAGGAGCCTTCAAGGGCACAAGAATTAATGCATCATTTGAAGCTTTCAACTTCTTCTTTTTTGATAACTTTTTTGTTCACTGTGTAGGTATAGGTGAAATTTTGTTGCTAGATTCTTTTCGTTTGACATTTCAGCATGTGGTGAAAAATGGGCTCCCACAAGGGTTGAGCCCAACATGTTGCCCCTAAGTTTCAAAAGGGGAATGAGATAAGAAAACATATTCATATTGCTCAAATCAAAGCATTTTTCAGTTGAAAGAGTATTTCATAAAGTGGTTTTAAGAGTCAAAGATGCATTTTTCATTCATGACAATCAATTCAAAAGTGCAATGAAGTGAAGATCACAAATGAATAATGGACTCATTTGAGTGCTTAATAAATATACAAAGTTGAATAACAATGCACTATATTTTATTTAAGTGTTTATGTTTGCATATAAATATTTCATGTTGTCTTTGTCTAGTTTTATAAGATGGTGTTGTCATTATCTTTTATATAGTTTTGTTGCTATACATCAGCAGTTTTTGTTGATTATGTTCTGTGAAGTGCATATTGGAAGGTACAACCATCAAGAAACAAGAAGGTTTGTCAAACAAAGTTTACATTGAAGGGACAGCAAGGAATGTGTCAGTCATGGAATGCTAACATGGAGGATTCATCATATACATGTTTATCAAGGTACCTTACACAAGCTTTCATTAAGAGGCAACAAATTATTGCTCGAATGCATGGGAGAGAGCAACTCAATGTATTTGGTGAGGATGAAACATGTCAAAATCTAGATTTTATGTAGTGCATAATGTCTTAACAACATCATTCATATATCAGAAAGCTGAAAATAATACCCAATAGTGATAGCTCAATTGGCTGCAAATAATGAATTCACTATTTTGAAGGCCCTGCACCACAAGAATGATGGTCACGTGTTTCAGTCAAAGCTTGAAAAATCTCATCTGGGTTTTTATGATTTTTGCACATAAATTAGACAATAGTGACGTAAAACAACCCTTTAAATTTCTTACTGACCCAGTTTGTAGTTTTTGAGAACATTTCACAAGTCCAGGGCAGAAGTTTAAAAGCAACTATGAGATGAACAAAAAGTCATGACTTAATCTTTTCCTCTTTTTTTTGCAAAAACCTGAAACTGCAATGTAGTAAAACATTATTAAAAGTAATATTTCTATAAAAATATATTAATATTTTTTATTTAAGTGCAATAAAATCAAGGATTGCATGGAGATTTCATAAGAGCTTTTTTTTTTCAATTTTAGTCACTTTTGTGCAAGCTAGAAAAGATTGAGTCAATTAAAGTTTTCTTTCCTGATTTTTAGTCAAAACCTATTGCTTTTGAGCTCTTTTTGGGTTGACTTGCTTTGGGGGAGATCTTGCTATCTTTTTCGCTCAGTTTGGATCAGTTTTGGGCCCTATTTTGAGGTTTTTCTCTTGAGCTCAAAAATGACATTCAAGTTACTATTTTGGAGAGCTTTTCATTGAGATTTTTCCTTCTCATTTTTGGAGGCTTTTGGGAGCTATAAGTGGGCTATTAGTTAGAGTTCAGATCATTATTTCTTCCTCTCTTGTTTATGCATAGAGTTTTGTAAGCATTTTTGCACTCAGATTTTGAGAGGTTTTCACTCCTTCATTCAATAAAACAACAGAGTTTCTTTTCTCACTTCTTGTTTATGCTTTGTAATAGTAATTTGATGTGTCTTGTGATTCAAATATGTTGAATCATTTTCTTGTCTTACTTTTGTTAAGTGATTTACAAGAGTTACATTGTAATTCAGGTTGTGCCTTGTGTTTATTCTAAACTTTTTCACAAATCACTTTTGGGTCATATGTGTTGTGAGATTGTGAGAATCAAGTATTAAAGAGGTGGTGAGAGTGAGTTATTATCAAAATATTCTTAAATCTGGTCAATAATCTTAGGTGATAAATTTTCAATCATAAGTTTAAATTCCAGTTTATCCTTCTAACTCTTTACCTCAAAAATCATTTAGAATAGGAATTATCATTCGGAGAACCAATTCACTCAGGAGATTCTTTCTTCACTCATATTACCCACATCTGAAGAAGGTTTACATGTGTCAACTGATAGTTAAGTTTTCTACAAGCTTAGCATAGGGTGCATATCTGATTGAGAACAGACACCTTTAATTCAAATCCAAGCCTAATTAGTTGTGAATTTTGAGGGATAAAACCCAACATTCATGAATTCCTTAACATAAGGTTTAACATTGAGCAATGTGTGTCCTAGGAAAGTGGCCTAGGACCCATTTTCCATAGGGTGAATGGGTCCTCACTTGCACCTAGGACCTAAATTCAAACTATGTTTTTGATGGTTTTTCAATGATTTCAAAAGTATATTCAAATGAACGGCTTGTGATATTTTAATTTTGGGAATTATATTAAGATATGTATAAATATGAGGTTATTTCACTATGTTTCATTCTCAAATCCTAGAATATTTCAAGCAAGCTAAGAGTAATATCACAAGAGAATTTTCAAGGCATTCAAAGAAAAATTTATTTAAGATTATTGCACCAATCAAGATTCCATTGTCATGTCAAAGATTTCTTGCCTCATGCATTTTGTTTGAGCTAATATTTTGACATGCCCCAGATGCTAGATTTTTAGGTGATGGCGGAACTAAAGAAATAATTGGATGTAGGATTCATTAGACCCATTGATTATGCCGAATGGATATCCATATTATACCTTTTTCAAATCGTGATAACAATATACATATTTGTACAGACTTCAAAGACCTCAACAATGCTTATCCGAAGGATGATTTTCTCTTGCCAAACATTGATATCATCATGGATTTAACAGCAGGTCATGGAATTTTATCACTGATGGATGGATTTTCCGGCTACAATCAAATCAAGATAGCACCTGAGGACCAAGACAAAACAACGTTTACATGCCCATGGGGTACCTTGTGTTGGAACTTCATGCCCATTGGATTGAAGAACGTAGGAGCCACTTACCAGCGAGCCATGACAACCATCTTTCATGACATGATGCATACCTTTATGGAAGATTATTTGGATGACTTGTTGGCCAAATATTTCACTAGAGAAGGACACTTAGAGATACTTACTAGACAAAATATTCATCCAACTAGAGAAGTTCAATGTATGATTGAATCCAAAGAAATGTGTGTTCAGGTGACATCGGTAAAGATATTGGGATATATAGTTTCGGAAAAGGGAATTGAGGTAGATCTTGCAAAAGTAAAATTCATCATGGAAATTTCGCCTTCGAAGAATATCAGTCAGTTAAGATCACTCCGAGGTAGATTTCAGTCAATCAGAAGATTCATATCATAATTGGCCAATAAGACCCATCCTTTTACTCACTTGCTACACAAGAATGTCTCCTTTAGATGGGATGAGAAATGTGAAGCCACTTTCAATCAATTGAAACAATACCTAATGAGTCCACCTATTTTAGGACCACCAACAGAAGGAAAACCACTCTTACTATACATAGCCACAACTGAGACATCATTGGGAGCTTTTCTCACACAAGAGGATTCAACAAGAAAAGAAAGGGAAATCTACTATATCAGTAGAATCTTAAATGGCTATGAAATAAGTTAAACATCCATTGAAAAAGCTTGTCTAGTAGTAGTGTTTTCCACTCAACAATTGTGACATTATATGCTAACTCATACTATCAAGTTGATAGCCAAAATTGATCCATTGAAATATCTACTCAACAAGGCAAATCTAACAAGAAGACTGGAAAAGTGGGTAATGGTGTTGAGTGAGTTTGATATCCAGTATGTCAATAGGAAAGCCATCAAAGGATAAGACATCACAGATCAGATAGTTGAAGCACCATTGCATAATGACCATCCTTTGCGTATTGAGTCTATAGATGTTCATGTCTTCTCCATTATAACAAAACAATGGGTATTGTACTTTGATGGGTCATACACTCAACATGGATCAGGAGCGAGAATTTTATTTTTCACCCCTCAAGGGTATACCATCTTGAAATCATATAGATTGATGCTCCCCTACACCAACAACATGGCAGAATATGAAGCACTCATCATTGGCATCAAGATAGTTGTAGAATGGAAAATCATAGACTTGAAAATTTATGGGGATTCTCAACTAGTCATTAATCAGGTGAACGATGATTACCAAACAAAGGATGAAAAATTGATTCCCAACAAAATAATGATTGATGACTTTAAGAAATAATTTGTTTCTATCAAATTTGATCAAATCCCAAGAATAGACAAAAAAATTGTTGACACTATGGCTACTATTTCTTCTCTGCTACAAATTCTAGATAAACAAAGCCATTATGAGTTCATGGTGGAACAAGTGTTTACCCCTGACTATGATGATTCTGAGTCCCAATTCATATGCCACCTAACTGACACCGATACCTTAATCTACGAGAAGATCTACATATACCTAAAATATAATACACATCCTCTCAATCTCTCCCAAAGCCAAAAATGAAACTTCATCTGCCAACCTACTCGCCATACCCTTATCACAGATGTACTCTATCGATGAGATATTGATCGAACTCTCTTATGATGTCTAGAATGCAATGAGTCTGAAACAATTTTATAGGAAGTGCATGAAGGTATTTTCAGCACTCATTCAAGTAGTCTAACCCTCGCTAAGAAATTCCTACGTTTGGGGTAATATTGGTCAAATATGGAGGATTCCTTCCAATTTTTCAAGAAATGTCAAAAATTCCAAATCCATGGTAATCTTATTCATGCACTAGCTCAAAAAATTCAGCCCTTAGCATCAACATGGTCATTTTGTCAGTGGGGATTGGATCTTTTAGGCAAAATTCACCCATCATCATCCAATGGACACAAGTTCATCATTATAGCCATGAATTACATTACAAAATGGTTGAAGTCGTGCCTTTAACTACCATCACAGAAAAACATATCTCATTCTCCATCTTATATGACATCATTTGTATTCCTCAATCCATTGTCACTAACAATGGCAGACCTTTCAAGAATTAGGACATCCAAGAACTTTGTGAAATATTTCATATCCAACATCGGTTTTCTAAACCATACTACCCCCAAGGGAATGGCTAGGAATAGGCCTCAAATAGAACTATTTTAAAGATCCTCAAGAAAATTGTCAATGAGTCTAGACGTGATTAGCATATCTAGTTGAACCCAAATTTATGTACCTATCGTACAAGCATCTAGACAACCACAAGAGCCACACCATATACCCCCGTATATGCATCCAAATTCGTCTTGCCTATTGAGGTTGAACTACCATCACTTCGAGTGTCCTTGAAAGGTATCATTTTGGATGAAGATTACTGAGTCTCTAGACTACAAGAGCTAGAACTGTTGGATGAATGTTGTTAGCTTGCAGTGGATCACCTGAAAGCATATCAGTGAAGAATGTCTAGGAGCTACAATCACAAGGTTAAACTAAGGATATTTTAGGTAGATGACCTAAAACTGAAGAAAAATCCTCATGATCAACAAGATCGAGAAAAGAAAGAAAAATTTGAGCCAAATTGGCTAGGCCCTTTTGTTATTGTATCAATCTTTGAATCGAGGGCATATCAGTTGTCCACACTAGAAGGGGAGCTATTTGAGGAACCGATGAAAAAACTTCATATGAAGAAGTTCTACATAGAATGCATCCAGTGCATGCTTAAGAGTCCTAAAAAAATTAGAAAAAGTCCTAAAAAAATCAGAAAAAGTCCTACAAAATTCATTAAAATCAAAAAAATCTTGGAAAAAATTTAAAAAATAAAAAAAGTTCTAAAAAAATTCAAAACATCAGAAAATGTCCTGAAAAAATGATTACCTTGGTGAAAACCTAGTAAACAGGAACCTTAATAACAACAAAAATAAATAAACAAAATAGAAAAAGTCTTGGAAAAAAAAAAAATCAGGAAAATACAAAAAATAAACATTACCTTGGTGAAAACTTGGCAAACAAGCATCTTGGTAATAGCAAAAAAATCATAAAATTTGAAAAGTGCAATAAAAGCAAGTAGTGAAAACCTGGTAAATAGGCGTTATTTGTGATGAATCGACTTCTCCATCTATTTGGAAATGTGTGTTAACCGTTCGATTTTTCCATCATTACACATACATGCCTAATAAAATGAACTTCATATCCATATCTAGTTGTTGCGGTTGTGTCCCACTTTGGCTTAGCTTTCATTGTGAATATTCGTAATAATTGGTTTGTTTCTCACTGGGGGCAAATAAATGTTGAGCTTAAACCAACAAGTAACAAACAAGCAACAACAAGACAACTTGGCACAAACAACAATCACACTGAACATCAATCACAATCAATCAAACAAATTGACCATCTAACTCAACATCAAGACAATCAAATCAAATCTCACTGGATGGTCATCTTCTGAATCATGGTTGGATCACGTTGGCATGGATGTTCAGATGTTGTATCTCAATTGTTGCTATCATTTCTCTAGAATACCTCAATGATGTTCTGAACTAGAGGGGCTAGGAAGGAGATTGACATTTTCTTTGTCTATTTTTTGTGAGTCAATCATTACTACTGTGCAAATTGTTTCGGTACATGCTCTACAAAGTATCATTGATGACATTCTAAATTTGCATGGGAAAATGATTAACTTTTTTTTGTTTATGCAAGTGATGCTTAGGTCATCTTTGTTCAATTATACCTAGATGCTTGTGTTATCTTGCACTATCAAAACTCAACGAAATTTGTATGTAAGTGGTACTCAGGTCATCATGGTCTAATTATACCATTAATGTTTGTACTTACTTTCAATATTTTAAAAAGGCTCAATGATAATACCAAGCACAATGAATCAGATGGCAACATTGTATAGTTAGGTTTACATGGCTAAGATAGGATTACATTCATATTAGTTCTACATTTACATTATATATTTTTCCAAGGCTAACAAATTTCAACATAATTTTATCTCTCATTAAAAGATTGAGTACCCTTGACATAGTAAAAGAATCATTCATTTGAATTATCATTTCCATAACATATTGTTAGAAAGTATTATCATATATCCATCATAGTAGTTGCTAAAGTCCACAAAAAAAGCATCATCCATCCATCCATGCATCTATCACATATTTGCATTGCATTGCATAAATACAAAAATAAAGCATTTTCATAATCCATACATCCATACATATCTTACATCTATTCATACATTTAATCATATGATTACATAAAAATTTAAAAATAGAGCATCATCCATAATAACATCGTCATTCATAATCCATATCACACATTCATATCATAATAAAATCATTCTTTCATTCACGCATAGACCATCCATATATTCCCCACAACAATTGTCATAATAACATCATAATCCATGTATCATCGTAATCCATTCACATACTCATTCATACATTAGATCATATATGCGTTAAACAAAAATACAAAAAACACAGTACATCTCATATCATTTGCATAATTGCATCCATCTCTTACATCATAATAAAAGTATCATCCATCTCATAACATACACCATCATTATTAAAGCATCATAGGATCATAACATCATTACATTCATACATAATAATGCCAAAACATAGAAACATCAGATAAGCATCATAGCATAGTAACGTATCACATAACCATAAAGTATCACATAGCATAAATATTATAAATTAAATTCATCCATCATAAAAGGAATATAAACAACATGTAGATCAATCATCATAACTACATATCACATAAATAACAATGTCAAGTGTACAAGGATGTTCAACAGTATGAAGAGATACATCATCAAAAATTGGACAGTCTATCATAATATCATAAATTCTTTAAATCACTGTATACAATGTCTCAACAATACAATCAAGAATGACCATGGGACTCTGTAGTGCTACCCCCAGATGTCGTAGGCCTCACTTCACCTGCCTCTCTAGCACCTACCCCTCATGCCCCTCTAGCACCTAATGTACCTACCCCTGGAGCTCCGACTGGAGGACCCCCATGAAGTGGATGAGTAACACCCATGCTGGTAGTCTGAGAGTGGCTACGTGCTGACCTGGACTCTACATAACTCATCCAATGCTTTGTAGGCACTACATCACAATACCACCATTTGTAATACTCGGCCTCTCTGGTGACTCGGGTAACGTCTCTTATCATATCCCCCATAGTAATCCCCTCTCCCACTCTCTATAATTTGTCAGCTAGGGCCACTGCCTACTCACCCTATCATCTAGCAGCATTCCTCTTGGCTCTCAAGGTGGTAACCTTAGCCTATGCATGTGTTAGGGCCTCTTCCTATCCATGTAATTGTTTGTGTGCCTATGTGCCTATGTGAGTAATGCTAGCACTTGGGCCAACTGTCCCTGCAGTGTTTGCACCTACACCTATAAGGAAATGATCTATGTCTTCTACTTTTGTGAGGGCACCCCAATCTATACATGTTGTGTTGCAGCCACCAAGGATCTCCTACGATGAGGTATCATCACATCCCTCACATCAAATGCTATGCCTCCTCCACCATTACCACCTCCACCTCCATAACCATCACCACATATGCCTCCATCACCACCCCCACTATCATCTCCTCCTCCATCCCCACCCTCGACTCTCTCCTCCTCACCTCCATCACCCTACCTCTCCTCCACCTGGATGCCCTCTCCTAATCATCATCCAATGTTGGCATTGGCTCGTCAAGACTAGATATTCTGGGAAATGAATGTGTGAACAAGTACAGAGAATAATTATCTGAAATAACAAAAAATTTAATCTTCGAGTGGTAGTCCCATGTCACGGCATACAACCCATAATACTCCTGACATGCTGCATCATATGACAAGAGGGGTCTCCACTCTGGTATATCCTGGTGCCTCTGTGCATAGTGAGCTACTCTTTGGGGCATGCCCTTTACTCTACTATACTATCAATGCAACCTACCTAGTAAAAATATCTCAATCATAAATCATGTATGTCTAATCAAAAATTTGGCTATGCATATGTATGGCATCTCCAACTGATCCTCTACCCATAGCTCATAGTCCAGGTATGACCACCATGTCACAGTGTCAAGATCATCCAATATTCAATGCTAGTATAAAAACATTCCCAGCTTATGTTAGACAACTGGGCCTTTGTATCCATACACATAAGGTTTGTCGAGTGGCCAATATCTGTCCGCAACTGATTGGGTAACAACTATGTTCCCCCATGCTCATATCTGCAATAATGTGACTTGATTAATAGGCTAGAAAATCCAAGATAAACTACCTGATGTAGATCGTGATATAGATGTGCCAGAATGCATGAACCTAGGCATATCGGTTCCCCTATATAATCATCTACTCTACTATCCGACCCCAACCAACAGATAGTCCCTTCAACCTGTGGTTGGAACATAGGAAACCACCAATGAAACTAACAAGTACAAAAGGTAACGGGGCATAACTCTCACACATCTCCTGCCAGGGTATCTCATACCTGCTAATCTGATCATCATGAATATCCTTTGAAGGGCATATGTCCCTCCCTACTCTGTATGATCATATGCAACTATATCTCCTACTACAAGAATTTGTAAAATCTGATAGACATCATGTGGCATCGCATTCATCTTGTTAGTAGCCAGGTGAAAGGTGTTGTGGTCACTATGCCACCACTCTGCTAAAGCTATCATTAGTGTCTGGTTAATCCAAACCTGGGGCATATCAATCAAATTGTATAACCCGCATCTCTCAATAAGATCTCGCTCAGCCTGAATCGAGCAGGGAATCAACTCCCAGGTCTGTGGGAAGTGCTCTCGAGACATGAGGACTCCTAAATCACTCTCCTATCATCATCAAAAATTGTAAAATCACTAAATTGTGTAAATCAATCAAACATCAATCAACCTATTAATCTATCAATCTATCAATGCACCTGACCTATCATGAGGTCAATCGTGCTCTATCAATCTATCACTACACCTTGCCTATCATGAGGTCAATCTAACAATTTATCATTGGTCCTCGCCTATCATGAGGTCAATCATCATCAATCAATCATCGAATCTCACCTATCATGAGATCGATCATCATCTAATCTATCAACATCATCAATCAATATCAACTCAAAGGCTGATTCAATCGAAAAACATCCAAAATCAAGGAGAACAATAAAAAAATCCTCTATTCTGGCATGGATATGCCACAATAGTGCTTCTATGCGCCAAAACATAGATGCGCTAGAAAATAACTTCTATATGCCATAACATGCCACATATGCACCAATTTAATGAATATGCCAAATTTTATCATCAATGCGCTATAATAGTGAATGTATGTGCTACTTTAATGGATGTGCTACTTCATCTAGTGGATATGCTAAATCATGCAACCTACGCTCTCAAAAACATATGCACTAAAAGTCTTCACCTATGCGCTACATCGGGTCATGTATGCACTAAAACTCTAATTCTATGCACTAAAATAGATCATGCATGCGCTATTCTATCATATGGATGTGCTAAAACATTTGAGCATAAAATTCAAATTTCAAAAAAGTGGGAAAATCATTTCAAAATTCGCAAAAGGAGGTTTTAGAAATTCGTACTGGAGGTTTGTATGTTGTCGGGCGATTCTGTCATCGCATGCACTCGAATCGATGTGTTTGAATCGAGATCACCATTGTTCTCTAAATGCTCAAAGTTACTCAATCTCTCAAAATTTTCAAATTCAAAATACAAAAATGAGCTTCTTTTTCACTTTTTACCTATTAAAAGGGTAATTAAGGTGGGTAATTAAGTGGTATTATTTTATTTTATTTTTTAAAGGGTCTTAATTCATCAACTAATCAACCAGGGAAAATCTCATTAGTATTTTCGAGAGATAAATTGTTGAAACATGCTAAAAATTTCAACATCATCAAAAATTTCAAAAGTCATCAAAATTTTCAAAATATCAAAAAAATCCAAAATTCACCAATCTATCTCCCAAGGGGGCATATATCTGCCATCACCTAAAAATCCAGCGTCTGAGGCATGTCAAATTTTTTATCATCATGGTCTGACAAATTTTTCTTTGAAGCAATCCGTTTGCACACATCACTTCAAAGAGGGGCAAACTGTATACACATAAAAATGGTTTGGAGTACAATTAATTAAATACTAGTTATTTAATTAATGAATCTTAAGTTCTTCTACTAGTATAAATAAATTGATAAATTTATTTGTATAGTTCACACCTTTAATTCTTCTATTCAAAAATCATCTTCCCTCTTGAATTAATTAAATACACAAATTTAAATAATTTGTTATTTGATTATTTCCCTCCCTTAATTAAATTTGAATTTTTAATTCAAATTTGTTACATTCTCCATAATTTCCTAACTTCCTCCAACTCACCCTCCACATCGTCTCATGTCACATGCTTTCTTTTATTTCTAATTCTCAAATTAGGAATATTCATCCAACCTCCTAACCTCCTCAGAGACACATGGCTCCTCCTTCCAATTGATAATCTTTCACACTTGGATGATTTCCCCTTCCAAATGGAGCAGCCTCCATGATTTCCTCTAACATTCTTGTGCTCTACCGTTGATCTCCCAGGATCATGATCTCGACCATCCATCTTTTCCACCTCATCCAAGGCTTGGAAAAATCTATAAATAGGAGACCATTCTACAACTTTTCACCAAGAGAATTCATCATAAACTTATGTTTTTGGAATTATCTTAGCAATTGAGAGCATTTAGCATTGTTATCATGGCAATTTTACTTTCTATCATTTTAATGTTGCACTAGTTTTTATTGTGTTTATCATAGAATTGCATTTAGATTTGCATTACATTAATAGCAATAATCTTAGCATCATTTACATAGCAACAATATCATATTTCATTCAGCCTTCACATCAAAAATACAAAATTATGTTAATGTAGGCATGTAGCTTTGCATTTCACAAATATTCTCATTTCTTAGGTTTTCATCTTGTAAATTCATGTGCAACACACAAATCCGAGAGCATGAATTTAGGGATCCTTGATATTAGAGAGCAATGAGATGATTTTAAAGGATAGTCATAGCAGCTTAGTTTTTTGTTTCAATTCCTTTTATATAAGACGTTTCATTGGTGTGTGTATGTATTTACTTTGTTAATTTCTACTCCACTTTATTTACACACATGGTGATGTAGTGTTCATGATCTATGCAAATATTAAAAGACATTATCTCATCAAGTTCCATGATCAAGATCTACATTCATTGAGGCCACTTCATGCTAGTTTGCAGATTTGTAATCCAAGGTTCAAATTAGGTTTGGTGAGTTGTTACATAGATTTGTTCATTCGTCATTCCTTCATGATTTTCTATTTCATTTCAAGGTTTAATTAGCAAAAAAGGGTTTAACCAAGGCAAACCCCCATTCCCTAATAAAACAACATTTTTCTCTCTTTGATGTGTGATTGCAGATTTTAAGTTGAAGATCCTTTGGAAATAAAAATTGAAGAAAGTTGTCAAAGTTTCAAGAAAAATTTTCATATCATGGAAACTCCTCTACATAATTTATTTTCAGATATCCAACAATGAGAATCGATAAATTGGGAGTGTAGACACAACAAAAGAGAACCCAAAAAGCATTTTTTAGGAACCCTAGCTAGGACCAATTCACCATAGGGCGAATGAGTCCTCAATGAACTTCAAAATGTGACTTTTGGTGAAAGGTACACATTGATTTTCCCTTTCTAGATCTACCTTTTGATTACTATTCTTCATTTGCATTTCATAGCCTACATTTTGAATGAAATTAGAAAAATAGGTTGTTTTGATGAATCTCCCCTTTCATAACAATTTTCACCGCCAACATATTTTTCAAATTTGTTTCATTGTGGTGAACCTAAGTTTGATCCTTGAATTTTCTGATTTTGGAGTCCTCTTTCATCCTAGATTTAGATTTTGCATTCATTTTCATCTCTTTGCATTGAATTGAGTCGCATTTAGGGTGTCTAGTTTACATTTAACTTTGCATTTCATTTAAGGGTTTTAGGATTGCATATTTTGCATTCTTTAAATCTTAAAAAATACAAAAAAAATAGTCATCTTGCATATCATTTACATAGAATTACATCATATTCATTTGCATTTGAAAATTGAAACAAAATTGCATATCAAATTAGGTGTTGTAGGTTGTCATTTTTTCACATTTTGCATTTGCATTCAATCCTCCTTTCACAGAAAATTAATACTGAAAATTGTTGTATCAGATCAAAATCTAGAAACTACTAAAATTCACTCAGAAATCTGTAAAACCTTGTTTCAAAACCCTCACCTAGGACCCATTTTCCCTAGGGTGAACGAGTCTCTGATCAATGTCATATTTTAATTTTATGGGCATTAAAACATTCATTTTTGCATTCATGTTTGATGTTTTCAAATTTTTATTTCTATTTATAGAATTTTTGTTTCTTCAATTTGGTTATTTCTAGCTTCATTTGATAAAGTTAGTACATTTTGTGATTTCAAAATTGCATAATTTACAAGACATTATTTTCAGATTTTTACATAGTGTAATTCAAAAATTACCTTGTTTAGAATATGAAAATTGCATCCTAGGTCATTGCATTGCATTTTACCCTCTTTCCATTTTAGGTTCACATTGAGTTTGAAAACTTGTCTGAGATTTACAATTTGGTGTCCCATTAGCAATATTGTTGTGAGACATAATTTGAGACTCACGTCATCCTGCGATACACCATTTGTTGTGGATCTTGGGTTTTCTAATGCTCTTTCTAAGAGTGTTGATAATCAACCCCCTATGGATCATAACCTGCATACCTAATTTCCAATTACTTCCTTACCTAATACCAATTTGTGTGATGTTCATATCCCATAAGAAAACATAAGAAGAATAGATGAAGGCTTAGAACAAATGCAAAATCTTGTGAGTCCTGATGTGGCTACTACATTAGCTAACCTGAGAAAGATGCTTAAGAGTGAACATGGAATACAAATTTTATGTGTCCTCGGTGACCTCCTTAACAAGGCCTTCAATTATCAAGAGAATGATAATATACATACCTTGTTCAACTTTATTGAAGCTAAGCCTCATGTAGGCCAAACCAAAATGACCCTAAATATTGCTTTCTCACAAAAAGATAATCAAACATGCACCTGATGGTCCTCTTTACATAGCTGGAAGAATCAATGACAAGCCTACAAATGAGATATTAATTGATCCCATTTGTGTAGAGAATGTGATCACTTAAGACTTCCTATTTGTGCATGAACTTTATCAAGATACATATGAAAGACCGAAATCATGGATAAAAACGTATAATGATTTGGCTTTCCCTATGATTGGCTTGAGAAATCTCCCTCTAAAATTTGGACCAAAAAAATTAAATGTCTCATTAACCATCATCCCATTGTCAGAATAATTTTGTGTGAAGTTCTAGGCTATCCATGGCTTCACTCCATGAATGTCATCCCGTCGGTTGTACATAAATGTTTAAATTTTTGCTTTGGAAATGAGATCTTTATTGTGCATCACAGTGGCGTTAATCTTACATCTTCCTATGGGAATTTTTCATTGGATTTCTTTTGGCCTGAGCCTATTGAACCTATTAGACTCCATGAAGATTTTTTTTCAAATCATATCAAAAGTTTAAGGCAAAGTGTTGTAGTGTAGTAAAATGTATACCCTTGCATTTTCACACTTGTTTGGGCCCACATTGCTTTATTTATCCTTCTTTATGGCTGAATTGGTCCTATTTTATGTCCAAAATCCCTATGAATGACATATTTTTTTGGTTAATCCCGACATTCTCCAATGCATAAGTGATCTCCTAATGACTCTGATTGGTGTGTCCCTAATTTTTGGTTGGGACTAAAATGCCACTAAGGGAGTCTTTTTCCCCCTGAGGTCTTGAAACCCTAATTTTGAGGTATCTTATTTGGGCCCCTTTTTGGTGTTTGTGCCCCAAGTTTCATCACTTGGGACTAAGATGCCACCTAGGGTGTCTTAGTCCTCATTGAGTCATTTTTGAGATTTAATTTCAAAATATGGCGGGATTTAAACTACTTTACTTAATGAATTCATATGTCAGCTTGGTGTGATATAATTTTTGGATATTAAGCATAAACAAGTATAATAAAAGGTTTATTCTCTCATTTTCTCCTAACAATCACTCATGAGATCCTAAGCATTCAAGTATTCATTCCTAAGGAAAATTTATGATATCAAGTGCATTCAAGAGAAAATCATCAAGCATTTCGAGACATCATCAAGATTCAAGCATCATGTTGAAGTCTATTCTTGCATAATTTGTGTTCTTGTGCTAACATTTGTGATGTAGGGTTTTTATTCAAGCAAGCGAGCAATTCAATATCTATTAAGAATTTCAAGATCTATATCCATTGCAACCATTTCACACAAATTTTGTAGCCATTACAAGAGTTTGGTGAGTTGTAGCATTGCATGTTACTCATTCACCATTTCCTTCATCATTTCTATTTCATTTCAAGGTTTAATTACCAACATGGGGTTTGACCAAGGCAAACCCCCATTCACTAACAATCAACAAGTTTTTCCATCTTGTCCATTTGTGTTTGCAGATCTAGATTGAAGACTTGGAGATCACTTGGAGTGAAAATTTGTCAAAGTTTCAAAGTTGCATTCCAAAGTTGTCATCTTCATAGAAACTCACCTATGGGTCAGATTCATTTGTTTCAGAATCTGAGATCTGAAAGGAAGCAAGTGCAGATCTAGGAGCTGAAGACCACATTCAGACTTTTCAAAAATTTAGATTGGCACTAAAACACCATCTTGGGCGTCTTAGTCATCCACAACATATTTTTCATAGATTCTTCAGGATTTTGTTTCAACATCCAAATATTTTGTTCAAGAATAATTTAGAGCCCACCTTGAAGAGAGCAAAAAAAAAATTCAGGCCATACTTCAAGCCCTCCAAAATCTAAGCAACCATAATGAGAAAGAAACCCAGAAAATAGTAGTGGGACTAATAGGCCATTCTAGGAATCTTAGTCCTCCAAGGCATATTTTGGAAACTTGTTTACATTTCGAGAATCTTTATATCATCTCCAAGCTTCCCAAGTACACATACCATAACTAGGTGTTTCTTATTTTTAGTATTTGCATCTTTCATTTAGCTCATTTTAGGTTATTTTGCATATCACATTGTGTTTTCCAAAATTGTCTTTTCTAAGCATTTGCTTGGTGGTGAACCCCTTAAAGCTAAAAAGAACCCTCTCCTAAGTCCTCCTAATTGTGAATTGGCTCGCCTTGAGAGGTTGATAGTCAATCCTATTAGGGTTCTTAGGACATATTTGAATGAACTAGATAAAATAGGAAGGAAGGACGTCCATCTCTTTCCCATATATATCTTCGTTTCATTTTGGTGGACCCAACTTCTTTGAGCATTCTTCCTTTTCTGATTTGGATTCCTTTACAGTCCTAGATCTAGATTACATTCTTTGCATTATGCATCTAGGGTTTCTTGCATCTTGCATTAGTGAAATTGCATTTAGGGTTTCCTCTTTTTGCATTAGTGAAAATACATATAGGTTGCATCTTACTTTATTGCATCATTTCATTTCATTGAAAAATTGAAAAGTGCATTTTTCATTCTCTTAATTTCATTTCGAAACATTATTATTGCATCGAAAATTAAAAAATTGCATTTCAATCTTGCATTAGTCATTACTTTTTTTTACATCCATTTGCACCATTTTCTATTTCCAAGCATCAAGCCCTTGGGTAGGAAACCTAAAAAAGTTGTTATCAAGACAGACTTTGTTGTTTTTCTCAGAAAAACCTCTGTAAGGACTAAAATTCATTTCCTGGCATCGTAGTCCCTCTTAGGTTTTTTCTGCTCAGAATCCTCTTTGTATTGTTTTTTACTTGTTTTAGTCTCTGGAACTTTATAATATCACCGGGAGGACTAAAATTCCCTTACTAGGATCTTAGTCCCCATTGAATTTGACTCTCTAGTTTTCAGGCTCTAAAATTTTTTTTTTGTGTTTTTGTGGGCTTCTTTTAGTTTTTTTATTTAGTTTCTAGAATTGTTGTTATTCCAATTTATTTCATTTCAACTATAATTGCAAGTATAGGAGATTATGTTCATTGCATTTTCCATGGTTTATTCCTTGTATGAGTTGTATTACTTAGTGTCCTACCGCTACTACTGTAATTAGATGAAGTGCGAGATTCATGGCATCCCATGATAAGATACTCATTGTGGATCTTAGGTTATCAAGCTCTCTTACTTATGGTATTGGCACTAGTTCACTAGGTACATGATCCATACCTTTGACACCTCCTTTTTCCATGCCTACCTTACCTACAAGCATTATGCCAAGTGTTCAAACAATGGTTGATCATATTCCCCAAGAAAACATAAGGCAAATGCATGAAGACCTAGCCCATTTACAAGATAGTGTGAGTACTGGAAATATTTCCAACATTGTTATACCTATCATAGATAGTATTCACTACATGATGGAAAGTGATGAAGGACGGGAATTTGTGCGTAACATAGATCACATCTTTAGAAAACATCTTACTTCCACCACTAATGGGGCTCAAACTTTAAACAATGTGCAAGAAGAAAATCAAACTCCTCTCTCTTCAACCATAGCATTCATTCCAACCTACACAACACCTCAAGTGTCTGCAATGATGCAACCAACTAGTAATACCCTTCCTACCTCACACATTTCTACTAGTGCTCCTTATACTTATATGGAATGTAATCTCATACATTCTCCCACAAGTAATCCATTCATTTCCATCACATACACACTACCACCATATTCACCTCCATCTCACACCACAAGAAATGATCCTATCATTAACCACATTTTACAAAGATTTTCATCCCTCCAACATCAAGTCTCTACCATAAATCAAAATCAAAATGGTCCACCTTCATACTATGTCATGAGTAATCCATTATCCTTGGAGATATTGAGAACTCTGGTGCCACAAGGTATAGAGATACCTTGATTTGAGAAATATCGAGGAAAGGGAGATCCTACTAATCATTTTAATTCCTTCACTACTTTATATATTGACTTTACCCTTGAGGAAAAACTATTGGCTAAACTCTTTCCCTAATCCTTGAAAGATATGGCCTTGGAATGGTTTTATGCATTGTCGAATAACTCAATTCGTTCATTCAATCAAAATTGTTGAGGCCTTTATTAAACATTTCCAAGTGAACATTGTTCCTAAAATGACATTGGTTGATTTGATGATATGCAAGCAAAATGAAGGTGAAAAATTCACTGACTTTATTTCACGTTACCAGTCATTTTATTCCCAAATTAGTGTGAAGGTTCCTGATTCGCACCTCCAAAATATTTTCATAGAAAACTTACACAACAAGATAAGGGAGAAGACCACTATGATTAAATTTCTTTCCTTCAAGAACCTATGCACTGCCCTTCAATATTATCAAAATGCTATAAGTTCTAGTGAACTAAAAACTAACCCTACTTGTCCTAAAAAATCTGAAACTTCAAACCAAAACACTTATCAACCTTTCAAAAGATAGCATAAGAGTTTGCTTCAACTAAATTCCACCTCTCAACCTACCCAACCCATTGATACCCAAGTAGCCACCATAAAGAAGATTAATCCTTATATATTTTGGGATCCACAAAGACAATTTACCCCCTTACTTGACACCCTTCACAACATCATGACCAAGCTCTTAAACAAAAACATGCTTACCTTTCCTTTTGTCTAACCCCTTGACCCTAGTAAACCATTACCTCTGAGCTTTAGACACAATGCATATTGTTCTTATCACCAAAAAAAAGGACATGACACAGAGCATTGTAATCATATTAAACACCTTGTACAAGAACTCATTGATTCCAATCATATCCTAATTGGAGGTGTGAATGAAAAAGGTAATAAGTTCATATCTCCTCCCAACCAAAAGTTGCAAATATTTACCAATCCCATGCCCAACCATATATTTCATTTGTTAAGGCTAGTAAAACTAAGCTTGATGTAATTAATGTTGACACGGATGATGAACATATAAGTAATCAAGAATAAAATCCTATGGATGATGATGAACAAAATCCTATGGATATCGATGAACCTAGTGAACAACTAGCTTCACTAGCTCATGTGAGTGTGTGTTTCCCTTTTGTCCCTATTAAATTCATGGAGGTATGGATTTGATATGGACCCCCTAGGGCTCACCTATTGAGCAACTAGCATCACTAGCCCATGTGAACATGGATTTTTGTACCTTATTAAAGTCATGGAGGTATGGATTTGATATGGTCCCTCTTGGGGCTCACCTAGTAGACAACTAGTTCCCACTAGTCCTCATGAGCATGTGTTTTTTTGCATAGTGGACAACACATTCCACTTATAAACACTCTTCAAGCCTAGACCTGGTCTACCACATTGGATGACCTGTCGAAGCTTGATCTGTTGTAGTTATTTTCCTTTTACCTTTTTCTTGTATTTGATGGTGTATGTTTGCTATCTGATTTTAGTTTCATATATCATCCAAAAATGTGTTCCTTTGTGCCTATGTTGGTTCACCATAGGATCATGATTCTAGGGGATTAGTCACCCTCTTGATCATTGTCATCCTATCTTGCTAACATGTGTACATTTAAACCCCTCTTGATTGCATGTTTGGCTACTTTAGTGTGAGTTTGAAGGAAGTTCATCCTCTCACTAAAGTGGGGGATAAATGTAGTGTACTAAAATGCATTCCCTTGCATTTTCACACTTATTTGGACTCTCCTTGCTTTATTTATCCTTCTTTATGGCTTAATTGGTCCTATTTTATATCCGCAAGCCCTATGAATGAAATTTTTCTGGTTAATCCCAACATTCTCCAATATATAAGTGATCTCCTAATGAATCTGATTGGTGCTCCCCTGAATTTTTGTTGGGACTAAAATTCCACTAAGGGCGTCTTTGTCCGCTCAATGTCTCAAGACCCTAATTTTGAGTTATCTTATTTGGGCCCCTTTTTGGTGTTTATGCCCCAAGTTTCATCACTTGGGACTAGGACGCCACCTAGGGTGTCTTAGTCCTCATTGAGTTATTTTTGGGATTTAATTTCAAATTATGGTGGGATTTAACCTCCTTTAATTAATGAATTCATATGTCAGCTTGGTGTGATATAATTTTAGGATATTAAGCATAGAAAAGTATAAATACAAGGTTCATTCTCTTATTTTCTCCTAACAAGCATTCATGAGATCCTAAGAATTCAAGTATTCATTCCTAAGGAAAATTTATGGGATCAAGTGCATTCAAGAGAAAATCATGAAGCATTTGGATCCATCATCAAGATTCAAGAATCGTGTCAAAGGCTATTCTTGCATCATGTGTGTTGTTGTGCTAACATTTGTAATGTAGGGTTTTGATTCAAGCAAGGAAGCAATTCAAGATCTATCAATCATTTCAAGATCCATATCCATTGCAGTCATTTCACACAAACTTTGCAACCATTACAAGGGTTTGGTGAGTTGTAGCATTTCATGTTTTTCATTCACCATTTCCTTCATCATTTCAATTCCATTTCAAGGTTTAATTACCAACAAGGGGTTTGACCAAGACAAACACCCATTCACTAACAATCAACAAGCTTTTCCATCTTGTCCATTTGTGTTTGTATATCTATATTGAAGACTTGAAGATCACTTGGAGTGAAAAGTTTTCAAAGTTGCAAAGTTTCACTACAAATTTGTCATCTTCATGGAAACACACCTATAGGTGAGATCTGTCTATTTCAAAATCGAAGATCTGAAAGGAAGCAAGTGAACAATTGGGAGCTCAAGACCACATTCAAACTTTTCAGAAATTCAGAGCGGGACTAAAACACCATCTTGGGCATCTTAGTCCTCCACAACATATTTTTTAGAGATTCTTCGAGATTTTTTTCTAGTATCCAAAGGTTTTTTGTTTTCCTCAAAAAATAGCAGCGATACTAATATGCCTTCCTAGGCATCTTAGTCCTCTAAGGCATATTTTCGTAGCTTGTTTACATTTCCAAAATCTTTATATCATCTCTAGGCTTCCCAGGTACACATACCCTAAACTGGTGTTGCTTATTTTTAGTATTTGCATCTTTCATTCAACTCATTTTAGGTTATTTTGCATATCACATTATCTTTTCCAAGCATTTTCTTGGTGGTGAACCCCTTAAAGCTAAAAATAACCCCCTCCTAAGTCCTCCTAATTGTGATTTGACTCACCTTGAGAGGTTGATATTCAATCCTATTAGGGTTCTTAGGACATATTTGAATGAACTAGATAAAATAGGAAGGACATCACTCTCTTTCCCATTTTTATCTACGTTTCAATTGCATGGAAGAATTATCCCTTAGAAATATGCTTTAACCAATGATTGAGCCACACATCCTTGATGAAACCATGATTGAACCAAAAGCCCTTCCAAAAATCCAAGAGCGCCCTATTACAAATCCTCCTACCATTTCATATAAGAGAACACGAGATAATTAAAACAATCATGTTGTACCTCCTAAAATCAAACAAGTTTACAAAGCTAAAGAGAAATCGATTGAGAAACCTCCCTTGGTTCCTTTTGGTCCTCCCTTAAGGGAAGAAAATAAACCTATGGTTGGTTGACAAACCCACTCCTACACAATCACAAATTGAAAATAGATTGAGAAGAAATCAAATTGTCAGAGAGTGTAGACGTAGATCTCATTCTATTCTCGTATGTTACAAACTAAACAATAAAAGAGCAGCATACAACGAAAAAAAATTGAACTTTCTTGAAGAAATGCATGATGATTCTACACCTTCACCACAACGTAAACAAGAACCTTCCAAAGATATTATCATTCAACCTCCTATTGTGATTAATATAGATGATGACAATGATATTGCAAAGATTGATGAAAAAGTGAATAA
Source organism: Sequoiadendron giganteum (assembly GCA_007115665.2). Taxonomy (NCBI): domain Eukaryota; kingdom Viridiplantae; phylum Streptophyta; class Pinopsida; order Cupressales; family Cupressaceae; genus Sequoiadendron; species Sequoiadendron giganteum. The sequence goes on along the minus strand of CM021104.1, from coordinate 687,301,399 downwards.
TTAATTGAATTATTCTCCTAAAAAAAGTGTTGAACTTGGTGCATGTCCTATTTTGGCACTTGATGTTGTCCTTTTGACTCTAGTTTTCTGCCTTTTGTATATATCAATCAAGATTGGGATGAAAATGACCTACTATAGGTTGACTCGCATGTTCCTTACTAGTATCTTGCTTTGTTTTATTTTTCATGTTTCTTTATGTGATTGTATGTGCGTAATGTGATCCCCCATGTTGTTCTTCTTGATGTATCTCTCTCTCTCTTTTTATGCATTCCTCTATTTGTTTCTACATTCTTCTATATGTTGTAAACATTTTACCTTTTTGTTTGTCTTTTGTTTTCCTTTTGGGGATGATGCAAGGCATTGAAACATTTAGTTCTCTTTCATGTTGACGAGTGAAAGGATTTTTTTTCTTTGTTTTAACTCTCTTTGTGTCATTCTTCCAGTTCTATGGGTATTTGGGGAATTATGATGGTTTTGAGCTCTATAACAATATTGTAGAAAATACATACTGACCTCGAATCCATAGATCTCTTATGTATTTTTGGGGGCAACCCCTCCTTCCTTTTTCACATGACGTAGCTTCATTTTGGAAACACATGACTTAGGTCTTTCTGAGTAATCTCTCATGTCTTAGGATTGAATATTGGCTACTTTAAAGAAATTTCCCACATAAATGGTGTTAGTAACCTCTTTAAGGTGGAGGCATACATGGATAATATATTTTGACATTTCTCATGTTTCATGTTTCATGGTGCTATTTTTTGTTTTCTTGTGTTGCATCCTTTTCTTGGTGGTCTCATTGGGTTTTATGTCCTCCAAGAGTGAGATATTTTGTAGTGTACAACTTTCCTCTTAGTGGTGATGAAATGCACTGCATTCCCTAAGTTGTGAATCCTTTACTCTTTATGTGTCCTCTCTTGTAGATATTAAGCATGATGTTCCCTTAGAAGAATACCTTACATGAACTAAGCAAAGTCCCTTTGAACAAAAACTTACTAGCATTATTATTCATAAGTGTTAGCATAATGCAAATTTTTATCCTTATGAAGCTCGAACCCTAAAATTAAAGGCCACCAAGCATAGCACACCTTGCTTGCCTATTGATCCTTACCTTGTTCATAAGTGTTTAGCATAACACATCTTGTTAATCCCTATGAAGCTCAAACTCTAAATTCAAGGCCACCTAGCATAACACACTTTGCTTGCTTGTGGAGCCTTCCCTTGTGGTGCCTTATTGAAGTTGTCAGAAGGACAACTTTGATATGGTATGGGAGCCTAATATGATTCTCTCTTTTGCCACCCTTTTGGGATACTCACCTAGTGGACAACCTGAAGTTCCACTACCCTAGAGTGAGCACAAAAACCATAATCTTAGACATGTTTCATGTCAATTGGATAGTCTAGGCTTTATCTTCCTAGTCTTTGATGTTGTATGATTGTGTATCTTTGTCATTGTTACATACATAAGTGTCTTGAATTTCTACTTTAGTGTGAGTTTTTTCTTGCACTCATCCTCGCACTAAAGTGAGGGCTAAATTTAGTGTAGGAAAAATTATCCCTTTTTCACACTTAATTTGGGAATGAATAATTAATAATAAAATGAGCTTAATGATGCCATAATTTAGTATTCTAATATGTATTTTACATATTCACATTAATTTTAGGCCCCTTTTAATTAAAATGAACCTAATTGTTCCTTTTTTGGTATTGTAAGGTGGACCTTTACACTTTCACACTAATCTAGGGCTTCATTAATTGATTGAGATTAATTTTCCTTAATTGGCTCCTTTAATTCAAATCCAAGCCTAATTAATTGTAAATTCAGAGGGATAAAACCCGACATTCATAAATGCCTTAACATAAGGTTTAACATTAAGAAATGTTTGTCCTAGGAAAGTGGCCTAGGACCCATTCGCCATAGGGTGAATGGGTCCTCACTTGCACCTAGGACCTAAATTCAAACTATGTTTTTGGTAGTTTTTCAATGATTTCAAAAGTATATTCAAATGTCGGCTTGTGATATTTGAATTTTGGGAATTAATGTTAAGATATGTATAAATATGAGGTTATTTCAATATTTTTCATCCTAAGATCCTAGAATATTTCACGCAAGCCAAGATTACTCTCACAAGATCATTTTCAAGGCATTCAAAGGCATATTTATTGAAAATTATTGCAACAATCAAGACTTTATTGTCATGTCAAATATTTATTGCACCATGCATGTTGTTTGAGCTAATATTGTGATTTAGTGTTCAAGATCTATGCAAATATTTGAGGACATTATCTCTAATCAAGTTTCATGATCAAGATCTAAATTAATTGAGGTTACTTCCTGCTAGTTTGTAGATTTGTAATCTAAGGTTCAAATAAGGTTTGGTGAGTTGTTACATAGATTTTTTCATTCATGATTCCTTCATACTTTTCTATTTTATCTCAATCTTTAATTACCAAAATGAGGTTTGACAAAGGCAAAACCCCGTTCCCTAAAAAACCAAAAAAAATCTCTCTTTGATGTGTGATTACATATTTTAGGTTGAAGATCCTTTGGAAAGAAAAATTGAAGTTGCAAAGTTATCAAAGTTGCAATAAAATTTGTCATATCATGGAAAATCCTCTACAAAAATTATTTTCGGCTATCTGATAGTGAGAATCAAGAATTTGGGAGTGCAGACATAGTAGAAGAGAACCCAAAAATCATTTTGCAGGGACCCTAGCTAGGACCCATTCACCATAAGGCAAATGAATCCTTGGTGAGCTTCAAAAGGTGAATTTTGGTGAAAGGTACACAATTATTTCCCCTTTCCAAATTTTCCTTTTGATTACTGTTTCTATCAGATCTGATTATTGTTAGATTCATTTGCATTTCATAGCTTACATTTTGAATGAAATTAGAAAAATAGGTTGTTTTGGTGAAGCCCCCCTTTCATAGCAATGTTCACTGCTAACATATTTTTCATTGTTTCAATTTCAAATGAGTAAATACTATTATTAGAGTATTCATGGAAGATTTATCAAAGATTTATTACAACATTCAAGATCCATTCATCATGGCAAAGTCTTCTTGCATCATGCATGTTTTTGGAGCTAACATTGTGATGTAGGTTTCAAGATAAAGTTCAAGCATTCAAAGAATTATCTCAAGTATCAATATCCACATCCATTGAAGCCATTTCATGAAAGTTAAAGACCTTCCAAGATCTCAATTTCCAAAGACTTATTCAAGGGTTTTTTGAGTGGTAACATAGCATTGTTCATTGTCCATTCTCTCTTCCATGCTCTATTTGAATTCAAGGTTTAATTACCCAAATGGGGTTTGACCCAAATGGGGTTTGACCAAGGCAAACCCCCATTCACCAAAAACAAATAATTTTTCCCTCTTGTGTGTGTGTGTTGCAAGTTTAGGTTGAAGAAGAATTGAATAACTCTTGAAGTGCAAGATTGGAAAAGTCAAAGTTGTCAAAGTTGTTGTCGAATCATAAAATCTAAACTAAAGATATGATTGTTGAATTTTCAACATTGAAACCTAGACAAATCAAAAGCTATAGATCAGAATTAGAGGCTCTTGAAAGTTTCTAAAAAAACTTGAAAAAAGACACATTCACCCATGGGCGAATGAGTCCCAAGAAGCCTCCTAAAATTGACTTTTGGTGACTAGTAAAGATCATTCTTCCCTTCTCATATTTGTAATAAGTTTTGTGTTTCTGTCAATATTGAGCTTTATATTGTTGTTTCAAGTTTGAATTGGCATAATTAGGTCGATTTTCTATTTTTAGTTTTTCTCCGAGAAAAATTATTTGATCTTGACCCCCATCCTCAAAGCATAAGGAAATCTGAAGATTCTCATATTGAGTTGATTCACCTAAGGGTTGTTAGTCAATTATTTGTGGGGATCTCATTTCCTAATGAAATAAAGGAAAATAGGTGCATCATAACCCCCTTTGTTAGCATTCCATAAATTGATCTCTCAAACCCTATTTTTCATTGTTTTATTTTGGTGAACCTAAATTTTGAGCATCATAACTTTCTGATTTTGGAGTCCATTTCAACCCTAGATCTAGAATTTGTATTACATTTCATTGATTTACTTCTCATTTAGGGTTGTTTACTTGCATTAGTTTACATCTCATTTAGGATTTTAGGTTTGCACTTTTGCATTCTTTAAAATATGAAATATTCAAAAATATCAATCATTTTGCATAATGTTTATATAAAATTGCATGATCAATCATTTACATCAGAATATTTAATTAAAATTGCATCTCAAATTAGGTTTTTTTTCTTGTCATTTGACATCATTTTGCACTTGCATTTAGAATTGATTTTCTAGAAATTTGAAACTATAACCACCTGTTTGAAACTAGAATCTAAAAAGCATAAAAATCAACTCAAAAACTTATAAATTATTATTTTTAAACCCTAAAGTGAGACCCATTCACCCATGGCATAATGAGTCCCTAATCAGGGCTTTTTCTGCATTTCTAAGAATCAAAAACACTATTTGTTCCTTTTGTATTCCTACATTCAGTTTGTTGTTTCAGTTTTAAATTATTTTGTTTTTTTGATATGTTTCATATTAAGGTTAATTTTCAAAATCATTGCATTGTTTGAATTCGAATTTGTGTCATTTTCATATTTTTACATAGTAGATAATCAAAAAATTATCTTGCTCCAAATCTAAAAAATTCTAATATCTTTATATTTCAATTCATTCTTGCATAATGGATATGTGTATTGGTAATATATAGAATTCATTAACATATTTGGTTGATGTCTCAAGTTGTGTGTTTTGTAATGATCTTAATGCAATAGAACAATGCAACATTTTACCATTTCATGCAACAACCAACACCTCCTATCATATCAAAAACCAAGCCTAAACCTTGAACTGTGAGTGAACCTAGTCTCTCTAACTAAGTGTTTACTAATCTTTCTTACGCTAATAAAGTAGCCAACACACACATCAACCTAGAAGAGACCTATTGCAAAGTATTTAAGTTCTTATCTAAGCAAGGATGTGATAGAACAAATGAACATGAGATTCATAAGTTGTTAGAACAAATCCCAATTGAAGATAATAAAGGACTATGATATCAAGATCCTCCTCCCTCCACATCTTCCAAGGAAACATGTGTCCTCCTTCATAATGAACAATTAACTCACAAGGATGATAGGATCATTTCAGGTCCTCCTCCTCTTAATCCACCTCAACAAGATGCTCAAACAAGTAAGAAATCCAAACCTTATAATGTCAAATAATTACTATTCCTACATACTAAAATAGAAAGTGAACAACAAATGGAACAACTTCTCCATCTAGGATGGATTAAATTTCCACCTATCAATAGAAATAAAAAAGGTAAGAATAAAAACATGAATTATTATGCATATCATAGAACTCTTGGGCATCTTACTGATGAGTTCCATGCTTTACAAAGGATCCTTGATGAATATGGAATCATAAATATAATCCCTTAAAGCATGCATGCACTTTGCTCCTTTCCATGTTATAGTTGTAGGATTATAGCATACTCACTATTACATTTTTTATATTCATTTTAAATCATTTTCTATATTGCAAGGAGCTCATTCTCACCACTTATCTTGGTGCATCCTTGTCCTGCATTGAGTGGGGGTGAGTGTTTAGATAACCTTGACCTAGTTTGGCACTTGATGTTGTCCCTTCGGATAGTTTCCTACCTTGCACATATGTCGAACAAGATTTAGATGCGAACAACTTGCTATAGGTTTACTTGCATGTGCCTTACTAGTCTTGTCTTTCTTTTTTTTGCATGTTCTTTGTGTGATTGCATGTGTGTAATAAATAGAACTAAAAAGAAATCGATTCTCTCTTGGAAAAAACACCATTTGAGGACACAAAAGGAATAGGTTACCAAGGTCCTCCACCTTTACATCAAACATGTGTTCCATCATCCAAACCATACATACATACATCATCCTATTATAAAAGGTTTATTATCCACTTCACATTCTTTATCTAAGAGTGAGTGTACTTTAGCTACACTTTTAAAATTAGGATTCATTACACTATCACCTATTCATAAATAAAGAGATAAAAAATGAAAGAATAAAAATACATCCTACTATGCATATCATAGAAAATTTGGACACATTATTGATAAATGTGGTACTTTGAAAAATAAATTAGAGGAATTTGGTACAACTGTGCAAATGATAGACTAATGTATATATGATTTTATCATTGACATTTGGTAGTTGTAGTATCATTACTCACTACCATTCATGGAGGTATAAACTAGGCTTTATGCAATCATATTTCACCTTACGAGGAGTAGCATATCATCATTCATTTTCAGGCTCATCTTTGTCCCTACACTTGGGAGGCAAGGGGGTAGGAAGCCTTATTCTAGGTGTGTTCCTTCTAGCAAGGGATCCTTTTCTATCTCCTTAAAATATTAGTGTAGCAAGTCAACTAGCATTTTAAGGGGGGGCATATAGTCCCCCACTCATTGTTTGCATAGGAAATTCTCCCTTTTTAGTGATGATAGCATACATCTCCTAGAAAGTGTAACCTTTTCAAATGGAAGTGTGGTCTTCTCAATCTATGTTAATATCCCATTTGTGGTGATATTAGGCTAGGTATCCTCTAATAGTGTAAATTTTCATCACATATGATGTTCCCTTTGGTGGTAATGATATGGCTACTATTCCATAAAGTGTGACCTTGTGTTCCATGACTGGTTCTCTCTCAGTGATGATGTCATCCGCGATATTCCCTAAGCTGTGACCCTTCATGTATTGAGCAATGCCCCCTTCTCATTTTCATAAAGCACCTTTTGTGGTGGTGTTACTTATAACATCCCTTGAGGTTCAGCTTGGATGTTTATGTGGATTCTTATGTGATTTTATCATTTATGCACCTTATAGGTGAGTTTCTGTGCCTTCTTAGGAGAGTTTATGCACCTTCTTAGGTGAATTTGTCACCTTCTTAGGATAATATTTTGTTTATGTGCCTTCTTAGGTGAGTTTATGTGCTTTCTTTGGAGATTTTATGCAACTTCTTAGGTGATACTTTGGCAAGATATTCCATGGATTCACCATAATGCAACCTGTTGGTTCATGAACTTGAGCATACCTTTTTAGACTTGTGTTTTGTGAGTGTATTGGCCACCAAGCATAAAACAACTTTCTTGATAATAGAGTCTTGTGTTTTGTGAGTGTATTGGCATAACAAAACTTGATAGACTTGTTTAACCCATCATATTGCATGAAAACCTAGAATAATGAAACTTTATAGCTATTAGATCCATGTAGGTTATGAGTGATTTAGCATAATGCAATATGCTAGTCCCCATGAGAGCATTCATTTGTCTAAAATTTATTCAATGGATGAAGTCTGGTATCTGAGACAAATTTAAGACTAAGGTATATTTTCCTTACCGACTCGGATCTCTTTAGTACTAACCTGTGTTGTGTTTCATGTTTATGTTCTTATGTTCATATTATGTTCATATTATGTTCACATTGTGTTGTGTATTGTGTCATGTTGTGTGTATTTGTGTATGTTGTCTTGTTGCATTTCATATATGTGTGTTCATTTTTGCTTATGTTGGTTTGCCATGGGATCTTAAATCTTGGGGGCTTGTGCACTCCCCTAGATTCATTGTCATCCTATCTATTCAATATTTAGACAATCAAACCCCTCTTGACATACTTTTCTACTTTAGTGTGAGTTCGCTCGTGTAAGTTCACACTCTCATTAAAGTGGGGGCTAAATGTTGCATTGTAAATTGTCACCCTTGACAATTTTACACTATTTCTTCTCCCCCTTAAGTGCATGAACCTAATTCAACCCCTAATTTCCTAAATTATACTTTTCATGGCTCATTTTAATATTTATCGACAAATTACAAGTAGGAATCCAAACAATTCATTTAATATTTTGTCCCCGACACCTTAAGTCTCACAAAATAGGGCTGGGACACAATCACCTAGGGCGACTTAGTCCCCGTATTTTGCCTCCAAAATTGAAAATGTTAGAGTCAAAATTTTATTATTTGAATTTCAATTTCCCAATATCGGCTACTGAGATTTATTTTTTTGGAAATTAAAATAATTGCATGTAAGTTATTTCATCATTTGAGGGACATCTAGAAATTATTGGAAAAGTTTGTGATCAAGCATTATCAAGAGAATTATCAAGAAAATTAAAAGAAGAATTTCAAACATTCATTGTAGCAATTCAATGTAAAATAATCATATCAAAGTGTATGTGAGTTTTTTCATGTTTATTTTATCGTATTGTTTATGAGATCTAACCCTTGTAGGTCTTCAAGAAAATCAAACCAACAACAATCAAGCCTTGAAGAGATTTGTATGACTTTAGTCCTTCAAGGAAGCCATTTTTGGGTGGTGGAATGCAAGCCCTTGTTGATTCATCATTCATTTATCATTTATTTATGTTTCATTGGCATTGTCATTGTGAAGGTAAAAACACCAACATGATGTTTGATTGAGGCAAGCTCCTATATGGAACAACATTTCCTCTCTCTTTGAATGTGCAAGTTTTAGATATGAAGAAGATTGGGAGAAGATTGAAGTCCATTCATTCATTGTTGCAATAAAACCCTACACGTTGACAACAAATGGAAACTCAGTTACAAAAATATCTGATAGTGATTTGGCAGTGCAATAAGTGGAAATAGAAGGATTTGATTTGTTATCAGAGGACTATAAAAATACATATGAAGTTTATCAACTAGGACATAGTTTCCCTAGGCAACTTGTTCCTTAATCTTTAGCCCTGGATTTGTATACTAGGGACATAGTGTTCTTCTCAGTCCATTTTTGTAGTCTAAATTCATCTATGATTTTCTGAATTTGTTGTTTAAATACATCAGAATGGGTAGCATCACTAGCCTAGTCATTTCATTGCAATTTATCTTAAAGTCCATTTCAGATTTGGTCAAGGACATGTTGGCTCACCTTTTAGGTTGTAAGTCAGTCCTATATCTTGTCCAAATTCATCAAACCCTTGGTACCTCAAATCTTAAATGAAATGTTATGGAAAAACAACTATTGAAATCCTAGGGTGAGAATCCTAGGGTTTCACTTTTTTCTTCATATATATCACTATCTTATGATAATATATTTGGGGATTTTCCTCGCTATCAAAATCCATATCATTGATCATGTTTATCTTCTTCTCATATAATTATTATATTATTTTATTGGCTCACATGTCACTATCCAACTTTATGTCATTTATCATATCTATCATTTGATCCTATCTAACTTTATGCTACTTATGAGCTCCATGCCACCTACCCTACTTATCCTATGTGGGCTTATGATCATGGATGCAACATTGGGCCACTTATTGTACTTTCACATGTGTTCTTATACTTGAATCAAGTAAAGAATTTGATGATACTTATCCAAGTGCATGTCATTCAACTACAAATTATTCTATAGTTCACATGTATTTTTATATCTTTTATCAATATAATTTGAAATACTATCAACTCAAAGAAAACCCCGAAGAATGTAGTAAAGAATATTTCCATCTAGGAGTATATTTCTCCAATAATTCATAGGGAAAAACCCAAAAGATCATTATAGGTTGAGTTTGTAGTTACATAATAGGCTCATAGCCACAATTTAGACCTAAATCTATGAGTTCAATATAACATATAGAGAAAAAATTAATATTTTGATTCTAATCCACATACAACAATTGTTGAAGCATCTACACATTCTAAGGTACATGAATTTTACTATCTACATTAATTGGCATTCATCTTTAGTCATAGAATTAAGTGATGTTATTCTTCATTAATTACTTTTTGCGACATATTTATATTTATTATTGAATATTAATTATTCCAATTTATTCTACTCAACCTAAATCCCTAGACTTCCCTTCTTTAAATTAATTTGTAGTTAAATAATTTTATTTTCCTAATAACTAACTTAAAGAACTTTTTTACTTTTTTCAGTATTATACAAATATATCATATACACTTACACATAATTTAATCAATACTAAATTGATTGATGCAATTACTTATAATATTTTATGTATAGCACTAACTTCCCTACAAAATAAATAAAATTCCTTACAAATCTTATAAACATTACAATAGATTTTATATATATATATAACTCAGTAGAAGCGAATATGTATATATTACATATTCCTACTTCTACATGATTACATATGTATATATAATCAATATAAATTAAATAAAAGCGTATATATATATATATATATATCCACTTCTACTTGAATATAGATGTATATATAATCAATGAGTAGATATATATTATATATATATCCACTTCTACTTGGTAAGACTAGTAAAATGAGGAGACCTACAGTGAGACCAGAAAGCTCCATGAAAACTGGTGCAAGACAAGTCAACAACACGATTTATCTGGTTTCATTAATATCTTATCTGGGTCGTGTCAGAACCATTAACATCGCACATGCAGCATTAATTGGTTTCACTGGCCAAGATTGCTCAACGATGAGAACATGTATTCGTTGAGGCTTTCATCGTTATTATTGTGCAGATGTAAAGTTGCACATTTGTCTGAAGCATTACAGACTGTATTCTCTAACTGGTGTGTTGGAAAATAAGACAGAAATAAAAGATGATGGAGACCACATTCGTTATCACATTGAATTAGGTTGTTGCCTGCCATGTTATCCTTCTGTCGAGACATTAAGACAACTGGTGTACGTTCTTTTCAACATTTCTGTCTTTAAAATACCTGCAACTTTTAGAGATTTAAAAGCTGATTATCTCTAGTAATTTTCGTTTTAGTTGTAAAGGACTGGATGAATTTTCATTTTTCTTGAGACCTCCAACTTTTTGTAGATTTGTGTTAGTTGTTCATCAATGTTGATCATGAAAAATGTTTATTTTTCAATTATGATTATCACAAATATTTAAGAGAATCGCATCATGTAAAAATTATTACAAGGTAATGGTATATTTAACTGTAAGGTTTTTACAATTTTTTTGTAAATAGATATATTGAAACTGTGGATCTATTTGTGTAGATTTCACCCACAAATAAATAATTCCTAAATGAATAAAATAACTCTAAGTAAATAAAAATAGCTCTTCAAATTATTAAAAGAAAAACTAAACAATGTAAAGAAAACAATATAACTTTTTATTGGTATCTATGAATGTTTTTAGATAGATGTATTTGAGATATCTATACTAGTTAAAGAAATAAAAATACAATAAACCTAGGTTTAATTAATGGTGGAAGTAATAAAAATCTCTAATAAATATTATTTTACAAATTACATGAGGGATTATATATTTCAATTTGAAATTACAATGAAGAATAGTTTGTGATGAATATAATTGCATTGGTACAAAAACTAAGTGCTCTCAATGCTGCAGGAGCACCCATAGGTTACCATAGGTTGTCTAGAAGGTCATGTCTTGGGCAATTTGTTTAGGCAAACTTTTCAATCTATTCATGTTCATTTATGTTTGTGCCTTAGTGGCATTTTTGATTGGGCGTTGATCTGATGAAGGTCATGTTGACCATTGCATAGGCTTAAGGGTTTTGCTCAAGTAAGGTTTAGGACCTTTTAGACCTTTTAGGAGTTTCTTTTCAAAATTTTAAAAATAAAGCTCAATGGAAGCTACAAGCGGCCTAGGAGAGTCCAAAGGAGAGGGTAACTGATTTAGAAACCCTATTTAAGGGTGACCTCGACATGAGAGTGAGGTTGGAAGCATTTGAATTGTTTGGAATTTTTGAACTCAAGAGAAAACAGTGGTGATTTTGTGTGAATTTCTATTTTTTTTTGCTTTGAGGAAGTGGTTTAATGGATTAATGTTGGCACTGTAATTTGTGAAGGATGTAGATTCATTGCTAATCAAGCATTGTGTGGCAGTTGATAGCTATTTTGTTTGCTTTCCATCATTGTTTGTAGATACTTTGCTTTTTTTATAGTTGTTGGCCTGAACCAGGCAATTTTTGAAGAATGGAGGGTTAGTTCACTTTCCCATCGTACAAATTGTATGGCCCTTTGGGAATAGTGACTAGACTCCATGGATGTACATAATGTAGGGTTAGGAGTCCTTGACAACACCGGAGCCACTGTGGAAGTCTTCTCCTAGGCGAGTCAGGGAAGAGCCCGGCTAGGAAAGACCAAAGTGCAGAGCACTAAAAATTGCAGGGGTGTTAGTTTAAGGAAATTTTCCTTTTGGAGACAGAAGATGTGAGGCTTACCAAGCTATGGTAACAAGGAGGAGACTCCACCAATCCATCTGGTGAGGGAAAGACTTGACAGTCTGTTGTGTGGTCAGGAAAAGGGCTTAAAAAGGCCTAGTTTTGTCCACTTCCAGGTTAGAGCTTTGTATGGCCAGTTGAGGCCCAAGGCCCCAATAATATTTGAGTGGTGGAAATAATAAATAGGAATCCCAAGAAAAGATTGGGGGTTACTTGGGAGAACCTTGTGGAAAACCCTGATCCCTTGGAGAAGAAAACCTAGGTTCTAGGCCTAAATGAGGGTTTAGTGAAAGCGACTAGAAAATGGAGCTAGGTGGATACCTACTACCCTTGCTAGGATGGATTGAAGCCTATGAAAGCACCTCCTCACCTCTGCAAAGCTAAATTCAAGATTTTGGAGGATTGTAGCCTTTAGGGTGGATTAAGGGCTAAGGTTAGAGTTGCAAGATTGTACCAAGGTGGACTTGGTAGGAAGAATTATGTTGGTAGTTGGGGTTGGCAAGGAGAGACCAAGGGATCCTAAGTAAGAGAAGGTCCTATAGGTTGAAGTGGTGGAGTGAGACGCCTTAGAGGTCTTCCAAACAAGACCTAGAGCATGAATCAGTGATTGATTCATCCAACCTCCCTATCAGATTGGTATCAAAGCAACAAAAGATTTGGGATTGATTGTTGTATGTCTGAGCTTGAGTCTAGTGGTTCTACAACCATGGTGAAAAATATAGATTTGGCCAAGAAGGTCGAAGATCAAGAGGAAGACAATAGAAGATTGAGGGAAAGAATAGCTCAACTCAAGCAAGCAATGAATAATGTGCAAACCAAGACCGATGAGGTCAGTGATAAGTTGGAAGGCAGGGTACCCAAGAGTGAAGAGGTTGCAAAGGAAGACAAGATCCCTAAACCTAGCCCTGTTTTGCAAGAAGAGCCTTTCTTGAAGGCATTGAAAGCTATGAGTGTAAAAGCACTTGAAGGCATACCATTGTTTAGTGGGAAATTGGAAGCTGATCTAGTCATGGATTGGATAGAGGGAATGGAAAACCATTTTGAGTGTGATGGAGTCACTGAAGCATAGAAGGTGAAGGTGGAAAAATCAAGATTGAGAGGTTCTGCCTTGACATGGTGGAAATTCATCCAGACAGAGAGAGAAAAGGAGGGCAAGAAGCCTATTTCTACTTGGAAGGGAATGGTTTCCAAAGTGAGAGAAGCATACATGCTAGATGATTATGAGATTCAGTTGCACAAGAAAAGATAGAGTTTGAGACAAAGAGACCAAGATGAGAATTCTTATACTGAGGAGTTTCAAAAAATTTGTATGAGGTCTAATGTTTCAGAGGATGAAAGTCTTAAGGTGGCTAGGTATCTTAATGGCTTGAAGTGGAACATTCAAGAGGAAATGACTCTTCTAAGTCCCAAGATAGTACACCAATGTTACCAACTGGCTATAAAGATTGAAGAAAGAAGCAAGAGGAAACAAGACCAGGCTTCTAAGATTAGAGGTAAAGGCAGAGATCAAAGAGGACATAGAGGTGGATACCAAGGTAGAGGGACTGAAGAAAGAAATCAGGGATCTAGTCTAAAATCACAGAGCATGGAAGTGAAACAACTTCTAGAGGAGGCTATGGAAGAGGTAGAGGACCTCAAGGAGGTTCAAATGGAGGAATAACAGTAAGCAGAAGTAACTCATACTTTGCTAGTATGAAGTGTTATAACTGTGGTCAAGTAGGACATCCAGCATATAGGTGCCTGGAGAAAGCATCTTCTTCAAACATAGAAAAGAGAGTAGCATATGCACAAGAGGACACCATGAGTATCAAATCACTAGAGGTTAGTCACATTGAATCAGAAATGGGGGAGAACTTGATGTTTAAAAGGGTTCTAATCAAACAACCAGTCAAGGAGGAGCCAAAGCAAAGGAGAGCCTTATTCAGGGTAAGATGCAAAATACTTGGAAAGGTGTGCAAGGTTATAGTGGATTCAGGGTCTACTGATAACATTATCTCAGAGGAGGTAGTGAGGAAGTTGAAGTTGGAGAAAGTACCCCACACTAACCCTTACAAGGTGACATGGTTGAATAAAGGGCAGAGTGTTCTTATAAATGAGCAGACAACGGTGGAGTTCTCCATTGGAGGGTACAAGGACAAGTTTATTTGTGATGTGTTTCCCATGGATGCATGCCATCTTCTATTGGGTAGGCCATGGCAGTATGACAGAGGAGCCATCTATGATGGAAAGGAGAACACTATCTCATTCAAGAAGGATGGAAAGACATTCAAACTGTAGTCACTATCAAATGAGGAAGAAGGACAGTCAAAGACCCCTAGTGTCTTGTTAAGTAGTGGCAAGGAGTTTATCAACACTCTACAACAAGGAGGGGAAGGATATGTGGTCATGGTGCAACCCAAGGAAGAAGATAAGACCAAGAAGACAGTCATACCAGAAGCAATCCAAAAGTTGCTTGAACAGTTCAAGGACATAGTTAGTGATGGAACACCAACAACCTTACCTCCAAAGAGATCCATCACTCATCAGATTGACTTCATACCATGGGCTTCATTGCCAAACAAGGCAGCTTACAAGCTCACACTAGATCAGAATTTGGAAGTGGCTAGACAAGTGCAGGAGTTGCTAGACCAAGGACTAATCAGGAAGAGCATCAGTCCGTGTGCAGTACCAGTGGTCTTAGCAACCAAGAAAGGTGGTAATTGGAGGCTATGCACTGATTCTAGGGCTATAAATAGAATTACAATCAGATATAGGTTCCCTATTCCTAGGATTGAGGATTTGATGGACTGTCTTAGAGGAACTCAGTACTTCACCAAGCTGGATCTCAAGAGTGGATACCATCAGATCATAATCAAAGATGGGGATGAGTGGAAGACAACCTTTAAGACAACTGATGGGTTGTATGAGTGGAGAGTTGTGCCATTTGGCCTCTCAAATACCCCTAGCACATTCATGAGGCTCATGAATGAAGTGCTTAAGGACTTCACAGGGATATTTGTGGTGGTATATCTAGATGATATACTCATCTCTAGCAAGATAGCAGAAGAACATTTGAAGCATGTGGAGTTGTTTCTTAAAAGATTGCAGGAAGACAGGTTAGCCATCAACCTAGAGAAGTGTGAGTTCTTCAAACAAGAGCTTTTGTATTTGGGGTTTTTGGTATCCCAAGGATCATTGAAGATGGACCCAAGCAAGGTGGAGTCTATCCTAAATTGGCCTACACCAACCACCGAGATAGAGGTAAGGAGTTTTCATGGGTTAGCTCAATTTTATAGGAAGTTTATAAGGAACTTTAGTGGCATATGTGCACCAGTACTTGATACTATCAAAGGTGGCCTGAAGACTAAGTTCAAATGGACTCTTGAAGCTGAGAAGGGTTTTGAGAAAGTGAAACAAGAAGTGGCAACTCAACCCATCCTTTTGTTACCTAGCTTTGATAAGTTATTTACTATGGAATGTGATGCCAATGGAATTGCAGTAGGAGGAGTACTAAGCCAAGAAGGCAGGCCTATAGCTTTCTTTATTGAAAAGCTCAATGAAGCTAAAAAGAAGTATTCTACCTATGACCTAGAACTATATGCTCTAGTACAGTCACTTAGAAAGTGGAGGCATTATCTCCTACCTAAAGAGTTTGTTGTGTTTACAGATAACCAAGCACTTAGCTACATCAACACACAAGAAAAGTTGAGCAATAGACATTTGAAATGGATGGAATACCTCCAAGCCTTCACCTTTACCATCAAGCACAAGAAGGGACAGTTGAACAAGGTGGCAGATGCACTAAGTAGGAGATTGCTGACAGTGCAAGAGATACAAATAAAGAGCATTGGGATAGAGAGTTTCAAGGATCTCTGTGGGGAAGATGAAGACTTCTCAGAGGCATACAAGGTATGTTCTAATTTTGAGAATCACTTTCATAGTCAATTCTCAGAGTATACATTGCAGAGTGGAATTTTGTTCAAGGGGAATCAGTTATGTATTCCAAAAGGTTCAATGAGAGAGAATCCATCCAGGAGAAGCACAATGGTAGTCTTAGTGGTCATTTTGGTATCAACAAGACAATGGAACTAGTGCAAAGGTTCTATTATTGGCCCAAGTTGCCAAGGGATGTCAGAAGGTATGTGGAGCAGTGTGTAGTTTGTATGAAAGCCAAGGGGGGAGCTAGCAATGCAGGTTTGTATCAACCTCTACCCATTCCTAACCGACCATGGGAATGTATTAGCATGGACTTTGTGGTAGGACTCCCTAAGAATAAGACAGGGTTTGATAGTGTCTATGTGGTGGTAGATAGGTTCAGTAAGATGAGTCACTTTGTTCCTTGCAAGACCACCCATGATGCTATCTATATTGCTCATCTTTTCTTCAAAGAGATTGTGAGGATCCATGGATTGCCATTGAGAATTGTCTCAGATAGGGATGTGAAGTTCATGAGTCATTTTTGGAAGACTCTATGGAGCAAATTAGGTACTAACTTGTCTTTTGGATCAGCCTACCATCCTCAAACCGATGGAAAAACTGAGGTGATTAATAGAGTGTTAGGTAACCTTCTAAGATTCCTAACCAAGGTCTAGAAGGTCCTGTCTTGGGCAATTTGTTTAGGCAAACTTTTCAATCTATTCATGTTCATTTATGTTTGTGCCTTAGTGGAATGTTTGATTGGGTTTTGATTTGATGAAGGTCATGTTGACCATTGCATAGGCTTAAGGGTTTTGCTCAAGTAAGGTTTAGGACCTTTTAGACCTTTTACGAGTTTCTTTTCAATTTTTTGAAAATAAAGCTCAATGGAAGCTACAAGTAGCCTAGGAGAGTCCAAAGGAGAGGGTAACTGATTTAGAGACCCTATTTAATGGTGACCTTGACATGGGAGTGAGGTTGGAAGCATTTTAATTGTTTGGAATTTTCGAATTCAAGAGAAAATGGTGGTGATTTTGTGTGAATTTCTGTTTTTGTTTGCTTTCAGGAAGTGGTTTAATGGATTAATATTGGCATTGTAGTTTTTGTAGAATGTAGATTAATTTCTAATCAAGAATTTTGTGGTAGTAGATATCTAGTTTGTTCGCTTTCCATCATTGTTTGTAGATAGTTTGCTTTCTTTATAGTTGTTGGCCTGAACCAGGCAGTTTTTGAAGAATGGAGGGTTAGTTCACTTTCCCATCGTACAAATTGTATGGCCCTTTGGGAATAGTGACTAGACTCCATGTATGTACATAATGTAGGGTTAGATGTCCTTGACAGCACCGGATCCATTGTGGAAGTCTTCTCCTAGGCGAGCCAAGGAAGAGCCCGACTAGGAAAGACCAAAGTGCAGAGCACTAAAAATTGCAGGGGTGTTAGTTTAAGGAAATTTTCCTTTTGGAGAGTGAATATGTGAGGCTTACCAAGCTATGGTAATAAGGAGGAGACTCCACCAATCCATCTGGTGAAGGAAAGACTTGATAGTCTGTTGTGTGGTCAGGAAAAGGGCTTAAAAAGGCCTAGTTTTGTCCACTTCCAGGTTAGAGCTTTGTATGGCGAGTTGAGGCCCAAGGCCCCAATAATATTTGAGTGGTGGACAATAATAGTTGAGTGGTGGACATAATAAATAGGAATCCCAAGAAAATATTGGGGGTTACTTGGGAGAACCTTGTGGAAAACCCTGATCCCTTGGAGAAGAAAACCTAGGTTCTAGGCCTAAATGAGGGTTTGGTGAAAGCGACTAGAAAATGGAGCTAGGTGGATCCCTACTACCCTTGCTAGGATGGATTGAAGCCTATGAAAGCACCTCCTCACCTCTGCAAAGCTAAATTCAAGATTTTGGAGGATTGTAGCCTTTAGGGTGGATTAAGGGCTAAGGTTAGAGTTGCAAGATTGTACCAAGGTGGACTTGGTAGGAAGAATTATCTTGGTAGTTGGGGTTGGCAAGGAGAGACCAAGGGATCCTAAGTAAGATAAGGTCCTATAGGTTGAAGTAGTGGAGTGAGACACCTTAGAGGTCTTCCAAACAAGACCTAGAGCATGAATTAGTGATTGATTCATCCAACCTCCCTATCACTCAATTTCCTAGTCCTAGAATTGTACACAGGTTGAAACTATGGTGTACATGATTAATCTGTCATTTCATGGATATTATCTAATGCATAGATCTACCCTATAATTTTTAGGATTAATTAGGTAAAATGTGCAACATTGTGACTTAATTTACCTCTCTTTGTTGTCTACTAATTGTACACATCTAAAAATGGTCACGGTTAACCAAAACTGTTAATTAATTAAATATGAATTATTTAATTAATATGCTTAAGTCATCTACATATAAATAAATTTAATTATTTATTTATATTGTTCATTTTCCAATTCTTCTAGTTTAATTAAATAAATAAGTTTATTTAATTAATGTTATCTTCCTCTTAATTAATTAAATAGATTTCACAATTTATTTATATTAATTATCACAAATTTAAATGATATTCTTAATTTCAAATTTAATTAAGACCTTTTCATATTTCTCTCACACATAATTAAATATTTATTTATTTAAATTATCGGGACACCTTTCATTTGTCTCTTCATTTTCCATCTGTCTCTTAAACTTCCATCTTCTTTTCAAATTCTCGATCTCTCACCGTTCATTTTAACAAGCTTGAACTCAACCGTTGATCTTGGCCAATTGAATTCTTGCCTTCAAAAATCTATAATTGCAGCCCTCTTATGAGTTGAAAAGGACCTCGAATCCTAGATTTTCATACTTAGTTATTATAGTCAAATTTTAGTTTTATCAAGCATTTCTAGCATTTAATTAGCATTTTAATTTCATAGCTTAAAGCATATTAGCAATGCACATGCATTTTCATTAATCTCATTCTACAAGCTACTGTTTAAAACAACTGAGAGCAAGCATCTTGAAATGAATTTTTGGAGATAGAGGACAATGGGACGAATTTGAAGAAATTGCCTATGTTTAGATTTTGTGTTTTGCTTTCTTTAATTTAGTTTCTTTAATCTAATGTTTCATTGGTGTATTAGTTTAGATTCATTTTGATTTACACATTCTAACATACACATTTCTGGCGCCCACCGTGGGGCCAAGCCCCACATTTAATATTTTTTTTTGCAGATTTTTTTGGCAGGTGATGGATTAAAATCATGTTTTGGGGCATACAAGTCTCGGTTCGGTGCATATGAAGACTATTCCGGCGCATTGGTGAGATCTTTCGGTGCATACATTAACTGTTTCAACGCATCCATGGCTTGTTTCAGCGCATAGGCACTCTGTATCGGTGCATTCCTGTGAGATCTTTCGGCGCATCCATGGCCTGTTTCGACGCATAGATGACCTGTTCCGGCCCATACAGTTGTAAAAATTTAAAATTTTGATTCCGACGCCATCTGCTGACAGGATTTTTCAAATTTTATTTTAATGGAATGAAGCAATCCCAGGGTAGACATTTAAATCTGAATTAACCAATCTTAGGATAGTCACCGAACATAAATTTTCTTTTGGTTAAAATGAATCCCGTGTTTTTGGTGAAGCAACATCTTCACTTAGTGTAGAGAATTGTCAATTTGGGATTTAAAATTGAACCATTATTGTTTGTTGTGATTGTGGGTAATAGGTTTATGCTCTCCCTTAACTAGGTGATCAGAACACTAGACTTACCTTTTATTTTCTGCAATTTAATTTTTTAATACATCCTTTAGAAGGCCTGCTCTTGTGGGAAAAAATACTCACCCAAGAGGAACGACCTAAGTGGGAACCCCTAAAGCCAAGGTTTCCAACCCACTTTAATCAAAAGCAAGTTGTTGATGAAAATCCAACTTGATAGTAGTGCGTAGGATAACCATCCCCAAAACCTTTGTTCTAAAGGTTGGGAGGTCTCTCGAGGGAGTATATCTATTTGCCACACTAAACGGATATCCTTACTAAAAACCATAGTGTAGAAAGCCAGCCGTGTCAGTATCCAAACATCATCTTAATCACGGTGCAAGGGGAGGGAAGAATCTTCCCCCAAGACACTCACCATATAATCACCACAGATTGTTTGCTTAGGGTATTCGATATCCACTTCCGTCACCTTGAGTACGCACCTAGATAAAACAAAAACACGAGCACCCTCTAGGGGGTGACAGGGCTGTGTGAGTCGACGCGATTTTAAGCTATGGGATGTGGTTACTATGATGACCTATTTGACAAATTAAGAGTGAGTCTGACTGAAGTGCTTATCTTGTTTAAAACCTGTGAAAATCTCAAGAACATACACTCTTTGTTTAGATTTTAGGATTAACAAAATAATTGTTTGCTTCTATTATGTGTTTTTCACATTTAAATCAGATTAAGATCATCCAAAACAAAACAAAAAATTATCAAATTGTCAAAACATGTTTGTCTCAGAGGTAATCTAGTGCATCTCGGGTTGTTTCAGCGCATTGATGCTCTGTTTCGACGCATTTATGCTCTGTTTCAGCGCATCTGTGTTCTGTTTCAGTGCATCTATGCTCTGTTTCAATGCATTTGTGCTCTGTTTTGGTGCGTCCATGCTCTATTTCGGCACATATGTGCTTTGTTCGGCGCATCTATGCTATGTTTCGGCGCATTCAGACTTTGTTTTGGCGCATCTATTTTCTGAGACTAGGTAATTTTCTGATATTCAGAAATCAAGTCTTATAGGTCTAGTATTTCCCATGCTCAAATTTTGGAAGTCTACAACCTTTGCTAAGAAGTCCCTAGAAAGAAATATTAGAAATCCCAAGAAGTCCCTCAGTTATAAGAAGATATTGAAGAAGAGGAAATTTCTATATCAAAGTCGAAAGGTCCTGCTTGAACACAAAACCTTTATTCATCGATATCACGACTATATTAGAGGTTTCACTGATGATTATGTTATAGAACCCTTATACTCAAGAGATTTCTTTCAAAGAAGAGCCCTTTCTCAAAGGCATAACTAGAGTTAGCGTATTCATTCCTCTTATATTCCCCAACCTGCAATCACGTACACTACTCGTCCAAATCAAATTTTGCAATAGAGAACTCAAGCACATTAGGCATTCATCCAATCCATATTTCTACAAAGCTAAGATCGAACTTCATAAAGTGCAAAATCATCTTTATTTTCAATCTTTGGTTTAATTCCCGCAAACAGGATTTTCATCCTTTCAATCAAGGAGTCACGAGCTAAAGATTAAAAATCTTTCAAGTCATAGAATCTTCATTCTATCCTGACTTTCATATCCATCACCATTGCACTATTTCATTCCTTTGATCAAAGTTAGTAGAATTTGAGGAAATATTATGCCTGTTATCATGAGATCTCAAAAGCACATAGAAAAAGATGAAAGTACAGTGAGCAAAATGGGTGATAATAGTGAAAGGGAGGAAAACCTCTTTAATAATTCAAATACTGAAGAGTTAACAGAAGAAAAACTTCAAGAAGCGGAGCAGGATCCTCAATTCCATACTCTTGTGGAAAGGATTTTAGAATGAAACAAGGAAAGATTCTTTCTTTAGCTAATCAAGGAGCTAAGTTACCTGACGATTTTGACACAGAAGGGAGTAAAGAAAATCCTGAAACCCCTCTTAATGATTTTAGTGCCCTTACTCAATAGATCAAGGAACTACAAGGGAAAATAAAACAAATGCAAGGGGGAGCAACAAAGAAGTATGTTTTGGAGGAAATATGTCCTTATCCATTCGATAGGAGTCTTTGAATGATTGCTTTTCCAAAACATTATGAAATCCCTAAGTTTGATAGGTATAATGGGAAAACTGACCCCATTGAGCATGTAAGGGATTTCTGAAATATGAGCTTAGAATTTTCTCATGACGATACCTACTTAATGCGGTTGTTTCCACGAAGTCTAGGTGGACAATCCATGGAGTGGATTTCAAAGATCACTCCCCCCATCAAAACCTTTGAAGAGTTGCTAAATAATTTTATATCACAATACTCTTACAACATCCAACACCAGATAACCATGCTTGATCTTTGTAAGGTAAAAAAGAAAGTAAGGGAATCTTTCACTACATTTTTGCAAAGGTGGAGAAGGGTGTTTGCTAGATACTCTCATCATGTTCATGAAAAGGAAAAGATGGAGATCTTAATCGATAGTCTTAATCAAGAAATGAGTTATAGACTAAACCTTCACTATCCTCAATCATTTGAAAAATTTATTGAAAACGCAATTACTATCGAAGGTGTGTTGATCAAGCGTGGAGTTCTAAAAATCGATAAAGAGAGTTCAAATTCGTACAACAACAACAACCATAATCACAATAATGACAAGTCACAATTTTGGACTCAAAATAAAAATATTGTGAATGATAGGGTAGTAGGTGCTAACAACGTGAATACAAAGCCTACCATCTTTAATGTGTCAGGTGTTCAACGTAGCAATAATACTGGAAATTATAGCACCCAAGCCAATGTTTCCAATTAAGGAAACACAACTAACAATTGTGGAAATAATTTTGGCAATAATCAAAACTCAAATGTGCCCAGATCATCATATTTTTTGAGTCGACGAAGTTTCACTCCCCTGGGCCAATCTTTGGAATCCATTCTCAAAGAATTATTGAATCAAAATGCTATTACATTGCCACCACAAAGAGACTATGAGCCTCAAGCTAAACCACCATCGTGGAATGACTCACACTTTTGTGATTATCATAGGTGTGAAGGTCATAAGACAAACAATTGCCAAGGGTTAAAAAATATTGTTCAAGATTTGATTAATAATCATACCATCATGGTTGAGGGACATAATGTCAATAATGACCATCAAGCATTCAAGAATCCACTCCCTAATTATCAAAAAGGGGAATCCTCGAGTGACAAGGGCAAGAATGTTAATAACATCCACGACATCATTATCAATCATATCTATACTGATGATTCTCAAATCAACGCTATCTGAATCAAAGGTAAGCAAGAATATCAAGAGGTCAATGCTACGACAAGGGGACAAGCCAAAATCATTTTCAAAGGAAGCTCATCTAAAGCAGCTATTCCCCCTCCAAGTTAATACAATTTGGTTGATCAACTGCGAAAAAAATCAACCAAAATTTCTATCTTGGAACTTTTAAAGTTATCACCTGCACATAAGGACATTCTGGAAAAGGCCCTTGTTGATACAACTGTATCCCCTGATCTAGATATCAATAAATTTCAAGCCATGGTGGGACACTTGTCCTCCTACACATGTTTATCTTTTTTTGAAAAAGATGATTCATCCATAACCCATCCGCATAATTCATCACTCCATTTAGAAGTCATGGTTCACAAAGCCCACATTAGACGTGTTCTCATAGATGGGGGAGCCGAATTAAACATTTGTACTTTAAAATTGGTCTTAGCTTTGGGATATTCAGCAAACTCTATAGATCCACGGAGGAAAATTACAATCAAGGCCTATGATGATGAGGAAAGGACTTCGAAAGGTCTCATCATGCTACCAATCAGAGTGGGACCTGTTGTGAAGAATACCTTTTGTCAGGTTCTCAATCAAGATCTAACCTATAACATACTATTGGGTCATCCATGGATCCATGACATGCAAGTTGTTCCGTCTACTTATCATCAATGTTTGAATTTTCCATATGATGGATAGGAAGTAACAATACCAGCTGATCACATTAGCAGTCAAACTTGTTCTAACCTAAGAGCAACTCAGGACACACTCATCCCACATAATAGAGAGGCCTTGGCCATCTCTACCTCCAAATACAAAGAACAAGCGCAAGAAATGATAAGCAATTTTGGAACCAAGTTAAAATTGAAAGATAATGGGGTGGGAGAATATTCTTTATCTCTCTCTAATCTACCCCTATCCCCAAGATCCCATGGTCAGCCGTCAACATCTACACAACATGCTGCAACAGTTTTAACCTCAACTTCAACCCCCATCACCAAGTTTAATGGGATATTTATCAAAGAAACTGAAGTAGAAGATAGAGCTATTCTTGATTGGCTCTATAAAGATGAAGAAGAATTCGTACAGCATATCAATTTACCCACAAAACAATATGGAAAGGGTTATGCTATCATGCAACAAATGGGTTATGAAGGAAATGGCCCTCTAGGTAAAAGGAAAGAGGGTATTGTTGAACTTGTCCAATTAAAAACAATGCACCCAAAACATAAGACTGGGTTAGGATATGGTGAAGATACTAAGGAAAAAGTAACACAAAGGCCATCTAATGAGGAGTTAGCTGAATCAATTCTGAGAATTCAAGCAAATAATTCTAAAACAGACTCAAATGAATATGAATGGGATGACTTCTCTGACGATACTTTCATCTCAAAGAAAAGGGTGGATTTCATACACAAATTCTCACTTGCATTCTTACAAGGGGAAAGCTCAATACCTCCACTTGATTACATCCTACAAAGCAATCATGACTCTAGTGAGACCAATTCGATTCCATTTGAGATAGATCATTTTGAGGAAGATACCATCTTAGACTTCTCCCGTAATGACGTTGACAATAACATCATGACCCTAACGGCCAATGACCTTACTCATCCTAATGATCCATTACCTTTGGTTCATCCCGAACTCATTGATTGGGAACAAGTCGCACCCATTGATGTTCCAACTTTTCCAAATGATGAAACCATAATAAACTTTCTTTGTTCATCCCATCCCGAAACAAGTTCCACCGGGGAATCACAAGATCAGAGTTTTTGACAGGAAAGTGCCAAGTTTCTTAGCTATGAAATAAATAATATAAAAGAAAGATCTAATGGTGAAAACCTAACAAAGTCAGTATTAGATCAAGAAAAAAGAAAAATAAAACGAAGATCTAATGGTGAAAACCTAACAAAGGCAATATTAGATCAAGAAAAAAGAAAAATAAAAGGAAGATCTAATGGTGAAAACCTAACAAAGGCAATATTAGATCAAGAAAAGAGAAAAATAAAAAGCATATCCAATGGTGAAAACCTTTTAGAGGCGCCAGAGGATGGGAAACTTGACACTCTTCTGGAGCATTATCAGGAAAGAACTTCCATTTTAATCGAACCAACAGAGGCACTCAATATAGGTACTACAGAAAATCCTAAAGTTTTGCAATTGGATGCATCTCTAACAGACGAAGAAGTACCTAGATTCACATAATTTCTCAAAGATAATCAAATCAGTTTTGCATGGTCCTACGCAAATATGCCTAGATTGGATCTAGATCTCATCATGCATCATTTATCTATTACACCAGGGGCAAAGCCTGTAAAACAAAAACTCAAAAAAATGCATCCACATGTTGCGTTGTTGGTTAAAGAGGAATTAAAGAAACTTTTAGATGTTGGATTCATCTGGTCCATGGACTATGTGGAATGGATCTCCAATATCGTGCTTGTTTCAAAGCTAGATGGAAGGATTAGAATTTGCATAGATTTCAGGGATTTGAACAAAGCATGTCCCAAAGATGACTTCCCCTTACCAAACATTGATATGATTGTTGATTTAACTAATGGACATGCAATGTACTCATTGATGGATGGATTTTCAGGATACAACCAGATAAAGATTGCACCAAAAGATCAGGATAAAATAGCATTCACATGTCCTTGGGGTACCTATTGCTGGAACGTAATGCCATTTGGATTGAAAAATGCAGGAGCTACATACCAACGAGCAATGACAACAATTTTTCATGATATGATGCATACATTCATAGAGGATTATGTTGATGATCTTCTTGCCAAATCTAACACTAGAGAAGGACACATCGATATCTTATCTAAAATTTTCAAAAGAATGGAACAATTCAAAGTAAGACTTAATCCAAAGAAATGTCTCTTTGGAGTGAAATCTAGAAAGTTATTAGGATACATTGTGTCGGAAAAGGGAATTGAAGTGAATCTGGCTAAGGTACAAGAAATTCTTGATATGCCACCACCATGGAATATTAGTCAACTACGATCTTTGCAGGGACGGTTACAATCCATTTGAAGATTCATTGCTCAACTGGCAAATAAAAGTTTACCATTTACACATCTCTTACACAAGAATGTTCCATTCAAGTGGGAGTACAAATGCGAAGCAGCATTTGATCAGATAAAGCAGTATCTCATGAATCCACCAGTGTTGATTCCACCAGTACAAGGTGTGCCTCTCATATTATATATTGCTGCCACAGAAGTGTCTTTAGGAGCGTTATTGGCACAAGAAGACAACTCGAGAAAAGAATGACTCATTTATTACATCAACCGAACCTTAACAAGTCACAAGCTAAATTATACCTTCATTGAAAAATATTGTTTAGCAGTGGTGTTCACTTCTCAAAAGTTACGACACTACATGCTAACTCATACGGTAAAGCTTGTGGCTAAGATTAACCCACTCAAATATCTTCTAAGAAAGGCAACCTTAACTAGCATGTTGGCTAAATGGGTTATGATCCTAAGCGAATTTGATATTCATTATGTGGATCAAAAAGCTATAAAGGGACAAGTAATTGCAAATCAATTAGCCGAAGAATTAATACCAGAAGAACACCCAATACATGTTGATTTTCTTGATGTCGATGTGTTCACAGCAGATATCCAGCAGTCATGGTCACTCTACTTTTATGATTCTTACACTCAACATGGTTCAGGAGCGGGAATTCTTTTTATTACACCTCAAGGACATACAATCCCAAAATCTTATCGGCTAATGTTTCCTTGCACAAACAACATAGCTGAGTATGAGGCATTGATAATTGGCATAAGAATTGTAGTAGACTGGAAAATCACAAAACTTCAAGTTTTTGGTGATTCACAACTTGTTATAAACCAAATCAATGACGAATATCACACTAAAGATGACAAGTTGATACCTTACAAAAGAATGATGGAAGACCTCAAGAAATACTTTGTTAATATCAAGTTCATACAGATTTTGTGCATTGATAATAAAGCAGCAGACGCTATGGCTACAATCGCCTCTCTACTCCAATTGACAGAGAATAAAAAATGGTAGGATTTCCTGGTGGAACAATTGTTTTCTCCCGCTCATGAAAATCTTGAAACTCAAATCTTTTGCCATCTGATGAGTTCTGACTCTTCCTTATATGGTCAAATTTACACTTACCTAAAAGATACTACTTTACCTTTAGGCTTGTCTAGGAATCAGAAAATAAATAATTGCAGATCAATTAGCTGAAGAATTGATACCAGAAGAACACCCAATACATGTTGATTTTCTTGATGTCGATGTGTTCACAGCAGATATCCAGCAGTCATGGTCACTCTACTTTTATGATTCTTACACTCAACATGGTTCAGGAGCGGGAATTCTTTTTATTACACCTCAAGGACATACAATCCCAAAATCTTACCGGCTAATGTTTCCTTGCACAAACAACATAGCTGAGTATGAGGCATTGATAATTGGCATAAGAATTGTAGTAGACTGGAAAATCACAAAACTTCAAGTTTTTGGTGATTCACAACTTGTTATTAACCAAATCAATGACGAATATCACACTAAAGATGACAAGTTGATACCTTACAAAAGAATGATGGAAGACCTCAAGAAATACTTTGTTAATATCAAGTTCATACAGATTTTGCGCATTGATAATAAAGCAGCAGATGCTATGGCTACAATCACCTCTCTACTCCAATTGACAGAGAATAAAAAATGGTAGGATTTCCTGGTGGAACAATTGTTTTCTCCCGCTCATGACAATCTTGAAACTCAAATATTTTGCCATCTGACGAGTTCTGACTCTTCCTTATATGGTCAAATTTACACTTACCTAAAAGATACTACTTTACCTTTAGGCTTGTCTAGGAATCAGAAAATAAATTTCATTCGTCAATCATCTCGTTACACCTTAATTGCTGACATCTTATACCGGCGTGGTTTGGATGGTACCCTCCTTAGATGTCTTGAACGCGATGAATCGGAAAAGGCCTTACAAGAAGTACATGGTGGAATTTGTGGGACACATTCAAGTGGACTAATCTTAGCAAAGAAACTTGTAAGATTAGGGTACTACTGGCCGACCATGGAGAAAGAATCATTCACCTCTGTAAAGAAATGTGCAAAATGTGAGATTCATGGAAATCTCATTCACGCTCCTGCTCAGGAATTACAACCCTTCACCACAACATGGTCTTTCGCTCAGTGGGGATTGGACTTGGTTGGTAAGATACATCCATCATCTTCAAATGGACATAAATTTATCATTATAGCCACTGATTATTTCACTAAGTTGATTGAATTTGTTCCTCTAACAACTGTTACGGGAAAATAAATCTCTTCATTCATCTTAAATTATATCATTTGCAGATATGGCATTTCTAACTCCATTATCACAGACAATGGTAGACCCTTTAAAAATCGGGATGTTGATGAACTATGTGAAAGATTTCACAACCAACACAGGTTCTCTACACCTTATTATCCACAAGGGAATGGTAAGACGAAGCTTCAAACAAAACAATTCTAAAGATTTTGAAGAAAATAGTAAATGAAGCAGGTCGTGATTGGCATGTCCAATTGAATCCAGCATTATGGGCCTACAAAACAAGCATTCGCACACCCACAGGAGCTACTCCTTATGCTTTGGTCTATGGAGCAGAAGCTATTCTACCACTAGAAGTTGAGATTCCTTCACTTCGAGTATCACTCAAAGGGTTAATCAATGATGAAGATTATCGAGTATCAAGATTGCAAGAGCTAGAACTACTTGATGAACAGGGTCAAACTGCAATTAATCACCTAAAGGGATATCAACAAATTATGTCTAATAGCTACAATCACAGAGTCAAACCATGAAATTTTCAAGTAGGTGATTTGGTTCTCAGAGAAAACCCTCGAAATCAACAAGATCGGGAAAAGAAAGACAAGTTCGAACCTAATTGGTTTGGCCCTTTCGCTATCATTGCAGCATATGGATTGGGGGCATATCAGTTGTCAACAACGGAAGGGGACCTGTTCGAAGATGCGACCAACAACATTCATCTGAAGAGGTTCTACACCTAAGAAAATATCCAAAACAATATCAAAAGTCCTGAAAAAAAAAAATTTGCCTTGATAAAAACTTGGCAAACAGGCGTCTTGGTAATAGCAAAAAAATCACAAAATCAGGAAAAAGTGCAATAAAAACAAACGGTGAAAACCTGGCAAACAGGCATTGTTTGTGATTTTATTTGGCTCTCTCATCTATTAGGATTCATTCTACATATCCATCTTTTCATTGGCATCACACACATACCTCACCATTGCATTCGCATTGCATCATCTTCTTGGAGCGACAAGGATTTCATCATGGCTTGATGATTCGAGGGTTATCCATCACAATAGTTATGTCTAGCAGGAGTCAGAGTGCAAGGTCACTAGGGGCAATTCGCTTCTTGAAGCTTTTCTAATAGGCAAAACGACAGCATGTTTCTAGAATCAGAATATCAGAAACAACAGTGTTGTCCAATTAAAATGACCTTACATGACTATTTTGACAGATGATTAAAACAAATTGGATGATCTTAATCTGAATAAAATGAATGACAAACTTAAAAGCATAAGTTGCAATTGTTGTTTTGATATTTGATGACATCATATCTTTGGAGTGGTTCAATGATGTACTGAACTAGAATCACAAGGAAGAAGTATGATTTTTCTTTGCTTGTTGTCTATAAGTTAATCCTTAGTATGGTGCAAATTGGTCGTGGAACATGCTCTACAACGTATCATTGATGACATTTCAGAATTTGCATAGGAAAATGGTTAACTTTTGTCTGTTTATGCAAGAAATACTCAGGTTATCTTGGTTCAATTATACCTTGATGCTTGTATTAACTTACTACATCAAACATTATGAAAGCAATACTTAGGTCATCATTAGTGCTAACATACCCTTTGATGCTTGTACTAACTTTCAACATATCAAAAGACTCAATGATGACAACTAAACACAACAAGAAATGGCAACAAGGAGAATGGTTCATTATTTCATTTAGGATGGCATAATTCATTATTACTTTTAGGACTATGTAATTCATTTGCATTTCAAGGGATTTTTAAATAGATTTTTGAGGGTTGACCACATTCTTGAATATCTTTTTCAGAAAATGGTTGAGTATGACTGGACATTTGGTACATCTCATTCTCATTATCATTCACATTCATTTCACATCATTTTCCATTCTCATTATCATTGCACTTGCATACTTACATCACCATTTCATTTCATTATCAAATTCATTATCATCTCATTTTATTCATCATGATCGTTATCCATCATTACACATCATATGCATGGTCATTATTTTAATCATTCATATACATTTGCATATTTCACACACATTCATAAATAAAATTGCATCCATTTCATTCTTTTCACATCATCACTTAGATTATCATGTTCATTTACATCATATATCATAAGTTCATTACATAAGTGCATTTCCATTACATCATTATTATCATTCATCTTACATCATAAATCATATTCTCTCATTTTATCTCAAGCATTTACATCTTACATCATACATTCATTACATACATCATGAAGAAAAAATCATTTAGATTATATCATATCATTATTGAATCATCATACATGACATAGCATATAAAAATAAAAACATGCATCCATAACATGTGCATAAATCATCCATAACACGTGCATAATCAAATCACCACTGCATCTCATAAATCTCATCAAAAAAAATGTCTAGAAATACAAGGATATCAAATGTTTCAAAAAGATATATTGAATACAATGGCATAAATGTGTACAAAATCTCATCACAAAATCTCATCACTGAGGGGCATCTGGCCGTGGAACATGACTGCTGCTGCCTCTGGAGGTAGTAGGTCTCGACGGATCTCTGCTCCCAAAAGCTCTGATCTCTCGTCTGACCGACTGACCCACACTCATGTTCGCACTCTTGGAGTGAGTGCGTGAATGGGTCCGGGTCCGAGTTAAACGCTATCCTCCACTTGAGTGGTACTGCCTCAAAGTACCTCATCCTGTAATACTCGGCCTCCCGAGCAGTCTCTAGCCTTTCTGCTGCAACCTCTCGAATAGAGGTGCTCTCAACTGATCTCAACAATCTCTTGGCTACCCCCTCAGCTTGTATGCATCTCTCTCTGAAACTGTCTCTCTCGACTGCAAGCTGAGCTATCTGTGGGTCAGGAAGTAGTGGCTGTGCGATTTGTGCCTACAGCTAACTAATGGTCACCTGTGTTTGTGCTAACTGACTCCAAAGAGTCTGAACCTCCACCTACAAAGCATCCACATGTCCCTGTGATGGAGCCCTGATGGTAATCCGTGGAGCCGAAGTACTGGGCTGACCCACCACTCTGGATGTCCATGGCCTCGTGTTGAAAGGAACATCAAAGAAAAATCTTTGCCTCCCACCACCCTCGTCATCCCCGTCATCTCCACTATCTGAGTCATCTGACTCCTCATCCATCTCATCATCCCTTGAGCTCTCATCTTCCACATCCATAGCCACCCCACTGATATCCTCGACCTGATCTACCTGTACACCTCCCTATGCTGGTACCTATGCCTGACCCTGTGGCTGCCCTGCTGCTGGAGGTTCCTGGGGCTATTGTCATCTCACCTATGTAACTAACCCTCCCATCAATGGGGCAGGCTCCTCTGGACTAGTAAATCTTGGGAAGGGATGTGTGTAAAAATAGGCTACATAATCATTCGTCATCCCTACATCGGTAACCCTTCGGATGCATGGCCCACTGAGCTAGCTATAACTCAAAGTACTCTACCCTAGCTGCTTCAATGGTCACAAATGGACCCCACTCTGGTACATCCTCTCGATGTCTAGCATAATGTGCCAAACCCTGCGGCATCATCTGAACTAGTCCTAACTATCTCAGCACTCTCATAACCAAAAACTGCTCAATGATAAAAGGTGTCCACCCAAGCAGGTATCTCGATCTGGTCATATATGGTAGCTCTATATCATCGGCCTCCTATGGGTCACAGTCCACATATGGTCGCCAAATGACAGTATCTAAATCATCGAGTACACACCGCCAGTACTCTAATTTTCCCAGCCTTGGCTAGACAAGGGGCCCTATATATGCATAAACATATGGAAATCCAAGGGGGTGATCTCTCCGGATGATGGGGTGTAATCGCAAAGTGCTCCCATGCAAATATCTGTAAAAGAGTCACCCCGCAGAAGAGACTCTTCCCATTTGTGTACACGACCTGATGAAGATCATGGTACAGATGGGCAAGCATGCATGACCCCCATGCATATCTAGTACGATGGAGAAGCATGTCCTCCAGAATCCTACCCCACCCAACTGATAGTCCCTTTGACCTATGATCAGGACAAAGGAAACCACCGATCATACCTGCTAAAACCGAAGGCAGTGGGGCACATCTCTCCATCATCTCCTTCTAGGGAATCTCATATCCAAAGACATGAGGATCCTGGAAGACTCGTCTCAAAGCATCAGTCCCTCCGATCTCCTTGTGATCATAAATCACAAGCTCTCCAACCACAAGAATACCTAGAATCCTGTAAACATCCTTTGGAGTCACCGTGATCTCTCCTGTAGGCAAATGGAAGGTGTTATGCTCACTGTGCCACCTCTTCGCTAAAGCAGTCAACAACGCCCTGTTGACCCAATACTGCGGGATACTCAATAGAGCTCTCAAACCACACTAATCTATAACTCCTAAATCCTCATGGGACAGTCGAGGAATCATCTCCCATGTCTGAGGAAATATCTCTGATCTGGAGGAGGTTAAATTCCTCCTTTACAACATCATCAAGCAATCATGTAAATCAATCAGCAATTGATATCATCATTCAATCAATACATCAAGCAAGTTCAAATCAATTTCTATTTGCTTTACATATCGCATGGAAGAAAATTTATCAATCATTTCTACTATTTTTTTTTCATATCACATGGAAACAAATTTAACAGTCAACATGACTCAATATCTATCTATTTGACTTTCAATCGGGAAAGAAAATCTATCATTTCTATTTGTTTTCATATCGCATGGAAGTAAATTTATCAGACCTATTTGTTCTTCAAACACGAAGGAAAATTTATCAAATCACACAAATCTAATCATTGATGATATTCAAAAGCATTAAATATGTTGTCTAATCTAGCAACAATTGTCAAGCATGCATCATTTTTTCTTCAAAAATTGAAATTCAGCAAAAATCCATGGATGCGCCAAAATATGGACGTGTAACTTTACTCCATGGATGCGCTAAAACAGATTATGGATGCACGATTTCATGAATGCGCTATTTTATCAAACAAATGCGCTAAAACAGTTCACCTATGCTCTAATCTACCATCCTACGTAGGCAAGTTTCATGGATGCGCCATTTAATCTAGCCTATGCGCTAATTCACCTATGCACGACTGTTTTGCACCGGTTTATCTAATCTATGTGCTAAATTAAAGCTCGTATGTGCGATAACAAAATTTAAAAAATCAAAAAAAGCATTCGAAAATCATTTAAAATTTGACAGAGAGGTTTTGATCGACTTACCGGAGGTCCATACGCAGGTGGTCTCTGATGATGGTGGCCTCACTCGAATCTATGGTGCTCATAAGGGATCGGCATCGCTAATATCTCTCTCAGAGCTCAAAAATTCTCAAAGGTTACTATTCAAATGAAAATGACTTCTCACCTTTTTCACCTTTTGAAGGGGTAAAAGTGGCAAATTATTTTTATTTTTACTATGCAAAGTGCTATTTCGAAACCTAAATCACCAAATTTTCTCCGAAATCATCTGAAAATCTTCCAAATCATCCTCATCATCATTCTCATCACGCGATTTATCTCTCGAGGGGGCATATAGCATCATCAGTTAATTTTTTTGAAAATCAGGGGCAAATTCTTTGAAGCAATGCGTAAAACACATCACTTCAAAGAGGGGCAAAATGTACACATCTAAAAATGGTCACGGTTAACCAAACCTATTAATTAATTAAATAAGAATTATTTAATTAATATTCTTAAGTCATCTACATATAAATAAATTTAATTATTTATTTATATTGTTCATTTTCCAATTCTTCTAGTTTAATTAAATAAATAAGTTTATTTAATTAATGTTATCTTCCTCTTAATTAATTAAATAGATTTCACAATTTATTTATATTAATTATCACAAATTTAAATGATATTCTTCATTTCACATTTAATTAAAACACTTTCTAAATTCTTCACTCTTCTCAAATAATTAAATATTTTCAAATATTTAATTAAAAAGCTTTTTCTCTCACATAATTAAATATTTTCAATATTTAATTAAAAGACCTTTTCATATTTCTCTCACACATAATTAAATATTTATTTATTTAAATTATGGGGACACCTTTCATTTGTCTCTTCATTTTCCATCTGTCTCTTAAACTTCCATCTTCTTTTCAAATTTTTGATATCTCACCGTTTATTTTAACAAGTTTGAATTCAACCATTGATCTTGGCCAATTGAATTCTTGCCTTCATAATCTATAAATACAATCCTCTTATGAGTTGAAAAGGACCTCGAATCCTAGATTTTCATACGTAATTATTATAGTCACATTTTAGTTTTATCAAGCATTTCTAGCATTTAATTAGCATTTCAATTTCATAGCTTAAATCATATTAGCAATGCACATGCATTTTCATTAATCTCATTCTCTCAAGCTGTCATTCTACAAGCTGTTGTTTAAAACAACTGAGAGCAAGCATCTTGAAACGAATCCTTGGAGATAGAGGACAATGGGATGAATTTGAAGAAGCTGCCTATGTTTAGAGTTTGCATTTTGCTTTCTTTAATTTAGTTTCTTTAATCTAATGTTTCATTGGTGTATTAGTTTAGATTCATTTTGATTTACACATTCTAACATACACACTAATATGTAATAATTCACAATATTTAGAAATACCTAGGAGAGATCACTAGATTGAAAGGATCTTGTTCTCTGATGTCAACCCCCTTGATTGGACTAGAATTTACAAGTGAGTGAATACTAAAGACAATGGTCTCATACATGTAGATGTCCTAGATGATTATGATCCAAAATTTGATGTCTTTAAATGCTCACATGCTAAGATGCACCTTATGTCATCTATTCATAGAAATAATTCCAAGTGCTAAGATTTATTTATTTATGTTACATCTTATGTGAATGTAGCATATATTATTCAAAACATAATGCATATATTTGTTAGATGTTTTTCACAACTTACATAATGCATATATTTGTTAGATGTTTTTCACAACTTACATATGAACATATGATTGTTGTTTATTCTAGACATGATCTCAAGTGTCCTTAATCATATTATTCAAATATTTTATGTCATTATTTAAAATCATAAATGCTTCTATATAGATAGCTTATTTTGGTTTATTTGTCAATAAATTATTCTATTTCATTTAAATTAATAAATAAAATAGAAATGACCAATGAGGATGAGGAAGGCTCGAACGATGGTGCGGGCCTACGCTTGGCTTCCCCATGGCATGTGAAAGGTTGTGGGTGCAAGTTCTCAGTGGCGCCTACATGCTATTGTGGAGTGTCGATCGGTGATGGTGTTGGGGTGTTAAGTGCCAGGCGGGGTGTGTGTTGTGTGTAGGTTCGGTGTGGGGGTTCTTTTGCTACGTGTGGTGGGGTTTTGAAGTTTTCAGGGGGAGGGTTTTCTTTTATGCATTATTTTATTTTTGCTTGTTTCTTCATCAAAGCTTGTGTTCTCTCTTGGCAATGGATCCTCGGGAAGCATCTGGGGTTAAATCTCTTTTGGATTTTTGTGCTAATTTTGGAGTGAAAACTCCATCTCCATCAAAGAGGGTTGTTGAGAATAGTTTTCTATATAATGAATTAGGGGTGGGAGGGTTTGTTCCATTGGAAGGTCCTCGAATCCCAAAAATTAATGGCTGTTTGGAAAGGAGCAAAGGTAGGTTGGTTCTGGTGATTCAACCAAAATTAATCATGGAGGGCATTGAGTGTATTTATAAACATGCATTGATCTATAAATTCAAGGGAATGTGTGTTTCGCTCCAATTTTTGGAGTCTTGGGCTCAACAAACTTGGACCCTAGAGGGTGAAATGGAAGTGATGTTGGAAAATAGTTATTTCATGATTGTTTTCAATTGTATGGTTGATCACAATAGATTTTTTGAGGGTGGTCCTTATTTCCACAACCAAATTGATTTATTCATTAAGCCATGGTACACTGGTTTTAATCCTTCAAAAAATCTCTCAAATCATGTTATGGTGTGGGTGCATCTTCCTTGATTTCCAGTGGAGTATCAGCGCAATGACATCTTACAAATGTATGCTTTGCTTTTGGGGAAACCAGTGGGTCCATCTCAGCAAACACAAGATAGAAAGGTAATGAATTTTTCTCACATTTATGTTGAGATTGATTTGAGTAACCCTCTTCTAGACTCTTTGGAAATTCGTGTGGATATATCTTATTGGATATAGCAACATGATTATGAGACTTTCCCTTTTTGTTGTCATTTGTGTCATGAATATGGTCATTTGCAGCGTAGATGTCCCAAGACCAAATCTTCTAATTCTAAAACTGCTCAGCCTCCTCATAACCCTCCTAAGGTTGACAAAGGCAAGGCTCCCATTCTTGGTGATGTTGCAAGTACAAAGGGTTTCATTCCTATTAAGGCATGTAATAGGAATCATGGTCAAAAGAGGAATTTTAAGGAGCGACAAGAACATGACACTTTTAATTTATTTGATGTGTTGGATGACCTCGGTCAGTAGGAGGTGAATACAACTATGATGGCTCTGGATCAAGGTGTCTTGGAGATGGCTCAGGAGGGAAATATTTCAGACAATATTTAGCACACATAGGATGTTGGTGCTTTATAAATGGACATTGATCTTAGTTTGGTGGATTCAGTGGTGTTAGAGGCCTTCATTTCTATGGAGAAGAATGAGGGGGAGATCTCTCTTCCATTAGTGAAATTGGGGTCTGATTCAGAAAAAGGAAACAAGGCTTCTCCTTCTTTGGAGCTTCACTAGAAAAATTTTAAAAAATGGGCTATTGAAAAGGCTTCCAAGGTTTGGAGAAAGTACTTAGAGAAAATAAATATGGTGAGAGATACCTTGGTGGATTTAGGATCTGTTAAGACTCTTAAATCTCACTTTTCCAACCCTAAAAACTGATCACCCTTTCATGGAATGTCAGGGGCTTGAATAGTGGCCCTTGACAAAAATATGTTCATGATTTGGTGAGAAATCATTCTCCTAATGTGTTGTCCATATAGGAAACTAAGTTGTCTATAGAGAATATGTGTGGTATGGTGCCTAAAATTTGGGTGCGGGGTTAATGTCAGTGCATTGGATCCCAAGGTAATGCAGGGGGTGTGGCTTGTTTATGGAATCCACTAAACATTTGCCATCTTTGGTGTATATCCTATAAGTCTTCTATTTTAGTGGTTTCTTTGACCTAGAAATTGGAGAAATGGTTCTTCTTTCCAACATCTATACTCCTATTGATTTTCCTAGTAAGAAACACCAGTGGTCTCACATCTGGTTTATTCGGAGCTATGTTCCTCTTTATCCTTGGATTATTGTAGGTGATTTCAATGCCATTAATGATTTGGATGAAAAGAGGGTGGAATTTTGAGGTTGGAGCCTTTTTTTATTCTTTGAAATAATATTTTTTCCTTGAATCTTGTTGACATTAAGCCTAGTAATGGTCATAGTTTACTTGGAACAATATGAGATTGGGGGAGGACTGTCTTTTTGAGAAGCTTGATAGGTTCCTAGTCTCTTATTTCTAGATTGGAGGGGCTTAGATCACTAGCCTATCAAATTATATGCTTCTTCACCTCATGTTGCTCATTCTCCTTTTATACATTCCAACTTATGTGGCTACAGGATCCCTCTCTACAAGATCATGTTGTTGAATGGTGGCATATGGGTAGACCTACTTTATGGAACTTCTATGTATTATTTTTCTAAAATGTTACAGTATGTGAAGTACCAACTCAAAAGGCGGAACAAGCAGTGTTTTGGTAACATCTTCCATGCTAAGGTTGTTTCTTGGATTGGTTTGGATGCT
The DNA here is from genome assembly GCA_007115665.2 of Sequoiadendron giganteum. NCBI lineage: Eukaryota > Viridiplantae > Streptophyta > Pinopsida > Cupressales > Cupressaceae > Sequoiadendron > Sequoiadendron giganteum. The sequence continues at coordinate 687,263,160 of CM021104.1, read as the reverse complement.
ATCACCTATGAGATTAGAGTGTTTGGCCTTTCTGACGACTCTCTCAAGGTGAGCGCTTTGAAATATTTGGAGAAGTGTGAGTTGCGTGAGGAGATTTATTGGAAGCGGAAGGCTTAGGTTGAATGGTTATAGGAGGGGGACAACAACATTTCCTTATTTTTCAACTCTGTGAAGGCTAGGAGACATGGTAATTTGATTAATTTTCTTGTGAGTGACAGGGGCAAGCACTTAACCTATTTGAGTGGTATCTCCAAAGAAGCTTCATAGTTATTTGCTTCCTTGTTTAGGGAGGAATCTCGAGATGTGTTGGCAAAATAAAATCACATTTTATCCCATATCCCTTCTTTGGTTACTATGGAAATGAATGAGAACATCTTGGGGTATACTTCCCTAGAGTAATTGGAGGCTATTGTCTTTCAAATGAAGAAAGGGAAAGCTCTTGGTCCCAATGGCTTTCTGATTGAATTATTTTAGGAATTCTGGGATATATAAATTTGGACTTATTAGAGGTGGTTTGTGAATCTCAGAGGAACAAGCAGATGTTGAGGCCTATGAATTATACCTTCCTTTCTCTCATCCCCAAGTGTGAGGGAGTGGACTAACTAAGTTTTTTTCGACCTATCTCTCTTTGCAATGTGGTTTGTAAAATTCTTTCTAAGCTAATAGCTGAGAGGTTGAAGCACTGGCTCAAAAAGCTTATTTCTGAGTAATAGGGTGGCTTCATGGTTGATAGGAAAATATTGGATGGTGTGGTCATTGCCACTAAAACCATTCATTCCATGGCAACCTCTAAAGATAAAGTTATGTTCATCAATTTGGATATAGCTAAGGCTTATGATAGAGTTAAGTGGTCCTTCTTGCACAAGGTTCTCACTGCTTTTGGTTTTGATGAGGAGTGGGTTAGGTAGGTTATGAGCTATGTCATGATCAATTCTTTTTCAATTCTGATAAATGGTAAATCGTCTTCCTTATTTGGGGCCTCTAGAGGTCTTTGCCAAGGGTATCCTCTCTCTCCTTATTTATTCATTCTTTTAGTTGAAGGTTTGGGGAGAGTGATTAAGAGCAATACGGCGTTGGGTCTTATTCAAGGCTAAGTTTAGGGCAATGGTTTACCTCCTCAGTCACATCTATAATTTTTTGATGATACTACTTTGATGGGAATATCCAAGGTCAGAGAGCCCACTCATTTATGCAAGGATTTGGACATTTATTTGGCTTCATCTTGGTAGATGATTAATGAGGATAAATCTTCTATTTTCTTCTTTAATACTCTGGGGCTCATTCAACAGAGGATTGCTTGTATTTTGAGGTTTCAGATTTTTTCTCTACCTTTGATTTCTCTTAGCATTCCTATCTCTTTTGGCACCCTTCCTAGGGTCTCTTGGAAAAATATTCTTGACAAGTTTCATGTGAAGGTGAACCATTGGACTCATAAATGCCTTTCTTTCATTGTCTGGGTTTAGCCTCTTAAGTCAGTGGTGCAAGCTCTCCCCAACTATAGGTGTATGCTCCATGTGGCTCTCGTTCGTTTTATTGAGTATTTGGATTCTTTGGCGAGGTAATTTTTATGGTTTGGCAACTTTTCATCTTCTAAGTGGAGCCTTGTGAAGTGGGATATTATTTGTATTCCAAAGTATTTTGGTGGTCTCGGGTTGCAGCAGTCATCACTGACTCGGTTGGTGCTATTTGCCATTTTTTATTAGATATGATTTCTGGAACAAGATCATGTTTGGTACAAAATTATATCTCATAAATATCTAAGTGGGATACTAAAGGAGGAGATTCCTTGGTATCTGCTTGTGGGGAAAGGTTCTGTGATTTGGGAAATGCTTAAAAAGGTGCTAAGTTGATTAAGGAGGGTTTGTTTTAGATATGCAATGGAAGGTCGAAGGTTCTCTTTTGATTTGACTCTTGGGATATTTTTTCCCCTATTATGAACAAGTATCCTAATTTGTAGGATATGTGTCAGCACTTCTTGGAGGCTGGTTGGTCTAGGGTGATTGATTTTAAGACTTCTTACCTTTGTGGGCAAATGGAGGTGTCTAGGTGGAAGGCTCCTAGTGAGTGGAAAATGGTTTACTTGGAGGAGTATTGCGCTTAGCTTTAAAATATTCTAGCAATTAGATAGTATAACTCTCTTCAGGATAGGGATATTTTTTGTTGGATTCCAGATCCTAAGGGAGTTTTCATAGTGGCTAGTGGGTATCAGGAGTTGATAGCTTGAAAGTATGGAGGGTTGGAAGTGCCATGGTGGAAAAATGTTTGGAATAATTTCTCCTAGCCTAAGTGTAATTTATTCTTGTGGATCTTAGCTTGGAATAGATGTTTGAATTGATAAAATCTTCAAAAGCAAGGATTCCAGGGCCCTTCAGTTTGTGTTCTTTGTGGGGACAGTGAAGAGGATTCTTCCCACTTGTTCTTCCAATGTCTTGTTTCTATGCTTATTTGGAACTTTTGGTGGGGTATTTGGAAACATCCTTGCATTCATGCCTCTTCTCTTGTTGAATTCTAGAGCAACATGGGGAGACCACCTACATAGGCCTCTTTTCTCTAGATTGTGTGGTGCATTGGCCTTGCCTTCATCCTTAGGAAAATCTAGCTGGAAAGGAATCATAAGATTTTTCATGGGGATAATTTGATGATTCAACAGGTTTGATACAGAAATTTTGGTATGATCCAGGAGACTATGGAAGATAAATGTGAAGTGGATTTTCCATTGGAAAGGAGTGATGATGAGATTGTGAATAGATTGGGTCTACAGGGGTGACCTCTAACTCCCTTTGTGTTCAAAAAGGTAGGCATACTAAAAAGAAGGTTCATAGGGCGGGGAGTTGGTCTCCTCCTCCGGTGGATGTTTCGAATATCAACACGAATGGCTCATCTAGGGGTAATCATGGGCCTACGAGGATTGGTGGAGTTGGGAGAGATTACTTTGGCTCCGTTATTTTCTTTTTCTCCATTCATAAAGGACAGAAAACCAACAATCTTATGGAGGGGCTAGTGATTCTTTGGACTATTGAGCATGCCTGTTATCTCCGCTGGTGTAAGATTATCTTTGAATCAGACTCTCAGATCATTATCAATCTATTGAATGAGGAGAATCTAGAAGGGTTTAATTGGCAACATTCTTTGGTTGTTCAACATATTTCACAGCTATGTTTCATGTTGAAGGTGGTGTCTTTTATCCATATCCCATGGGAATGGAATAGGGTGGAAAAAATTTTGGCCAAGTGGGCTTCTAAGCATGTTGGGGACTGGTAGATTGAGGGATGGGAGCATTTATCCCTAGATTACTACCAAGCTTTAGAGAGAATTATTTCAGAGGACATGGCCGGTTGAAGTGAGTTGGTATTGATTTTGAGGTGGTTTTGTGTCTTGGCTGGGTGACTTGGTGATCCTACTTTTCTTTAGGAACCTTTATCATCCCTGATTTCTTTGTAATGTTGTTTTCCTAATATCAATAAATTTTTTACCCTCTTTTTCAATAAATTAAATAGAAAAAAATTAATTAATTATATGATCTAATTATTTAGTTGTGTGTTTTATTATATATGATTAAATAATTCTATTTCTATAGATACATCTTTATCATAGTCAAAATCATGATAAAAAAATTATAGTTTAGCATACATGTACATATTTTTAATTAAATGCAATCAAATATAAAAATCATCCACAACAACATAATCTTATAATACATGACACTCAAATTCTATATGTATTTCATTGATACAAAAAACTATACACCATAGTAACTAAATATGGTGTCTCTATAAAACAGATTATCCCATGGTGGTGCATGAGTCTTAGACCCCTCTACTGATGGTGGTTGATCTAGTGGAGGTGGTAATGGGCCTAGATATCATACTAGGGATATGGAGTACAAGTGTGTGTGTTTACATGATCTACTATAATCCTATAGTGCATAAAGTATGTCTCTAATCTCTACAAAATTTTATATTAGATAAGTCTCGCTCTCTTGAATCCTCTCAATCTATGTCATCAACCCCTTTATGTGAGGATCATATATTTCTTTAGGGGTAGCCACATATGCTCTTGATATGGCTTGCCTTATTTGATCAATCTGATCCTATATCTTGTCATACTCTATGATCATCACTTCTAACTCTTTCATGCTTTGATCCACCCTTCCTCCATGCCCCTCATATGTTGATCATGGTTTTGGTATATAATTAAAATTATTTATGTTTCATTTACTATTCTATTGTGGCTAGTATTTAATCCATACACCATACTTAGGCTGCACTAGAGACCATCATAGCTAGAAATTGACCAATAAAGTTGATCCACTTAACCTCTCTAGTTAAAAAACAATCTAGTCAATCGTCTTCATTATGATATAAAAAATATAGATAACAATTCTAATATTCTGTTAAAACCTAAATGATGTAGGGAAATTTGGGTCCACATGTGATCCTGCATCTCTCAAAAATATTTTTAGTTCTAATTTCAGATTTTCTATGACTTTTGGTTTTTTTTTTTGTTGGTTTCAATCATATCATTATGATGGAATTATTTTTACATACTCAAATTTGAAAAATTATATTTTTCACATTTATGAATTTTTTGTGTACTGAAGGTTGTTTTGCAAATAAAATAATTGATTTTGAGAATTGGTGAATGCTAGAAAATATCTTTTAGAAGAATGTAGATAAATAAATTTAAGAAAATGTGGCAAATATTTCAAGGTGAAATTCATCACGACTTTTGAGAAATTAATTTTCTTTTACTTTTCCACAATTTTTTTAAAAGTTTAAATTCCAAGAATTATTGAAGGTTATGGAAAATAGCTTTGTTGGAGTCTTTTTGGGGCACTCACATCCTTGCTAATTTTTAAATTAAATTAATCATTCTTATAGAATTTATGAAAATTCAACCTTTCTAACACTTGGTTCCACACATACCGACACCAAATTTACATTTTTTCTTCATTGTGTTGCATGTTGAAGCCCAATGGTCACTTTGTTTTTCCCTCCAATTACACTATCTATTCACATTCCTTTCTTTTCGAAGACTTATCTATATTTGATAATGTAATTGCCAATTCATATATTTTTTATTTTATGCTACTACTGATTGTATTAAAAAATAGAGATTATTAAAAGTAATTCCCCTACTTCAAAGTGGATGTAGCCAAAATTGGTGAACCACTATAAATCTAAACATGTTCTCATGTTTGTGAATTGTTTTCTCAGTTCCAATTTTATTTTCTGCAATATTTTCATTTAGTCTTCTATAATTTAATCAACAATTGGTATTAGAGTTTGGTGTATTTGTTGTTTAGGAATTGTGATAATTTATAGGAAATAGAGGAAGCAGATAAATAGAAGATAGAGAATTTCGCGGGGTAGAATTTTGGATTGTGGAAAGTGCAGATGGAGTCTTTGCTAGTTAGAGGAGATCTCTTGCTAATGTTGGAATGAAAATAGAAGAAACCAATTACGATGTTAGATAAAGATTGGGAGAGACTGGACAAGAAAGTGAGAGCCATGACTATTCTTTCATTATCCAGCAACATCCTCTTCAACATCACAATAGAGAAGACCTTGAAAGAGTCATGGGACATATCAACAGGCATGTACAAGATGGCTTCAGCCTCCAATAAATTTTACCTCATGAAAAAATTATAGAATCTAAAAATGAAGAAAGGTGGAATCATGTCAAACCATTTAAACAAATTTAATACTTTAATCAGTTAATTTTATTTGGTAAGTATCAATATGGATGATGAAAACAAATCCATCTTCCTAGTATGTTCTCTTTTGAATAGTTCAAAAGGTGTCAAGATAGAAATCAACACCTCTGTATCCAGGAAAGCAAAACTCTAATTTGATGATGTTGATGCAACTCTTCTCTATGAAGATATGTAAAGGTAAAATCAAGGAACCAAATTCGATGATGCCTTGATTTTTGGCAATAGAGGTAGACACCAAGAAAGGGGAAAAAATAATCATAGAAGAAGATCAAAATCAGTAAAAAGATCAATGTTAAGGGGCAGAAATGGAGGTTGTTAGTTTTGCGGGAAGGAAGGTCATGCAAAGAAAAAAAATTGGTCATACAAAAAGGTGTAGAAACAATTGAAGGACAATGAAGTGAGCACCATATATAACAAATATGAAGGTGTTCTAGTCATTTCAATTGGTTAAACTACAAAAAATTCATGGTTGTTAGATTCTAGTGCATCCTTCCAGGCAACCTCATACCGAGAAGCCTTCCAAAATTATCAAGAAGGAAAATTTGGTAAGGTGTATATTGGTGATAACAAGGCTTGTGAAATTATTGGCAAAGGTGACGTGATTTTGAAGTTAAAAAATGAAAACAAATGGCTATTGCGTGATGTAAGACATATTTTGTAGTTAGAAAGAAATCTAATTTATGCGGGACAACTTGTTGCTCAAGGATGTAGCATCACTTTTTCTTCAAATTCATGGAAGGTGACTAAAGGGGAATTAGTGGTTGTAAGGGGTAGTAAATTGGGAACATTATATGTGTTAGATAGTCCCACTAAAGTGAGTGGGAGAAGAAATGACACTTGTGGACAGTGAAGTAGTGTCACGTACTGATTTTTATCAATTATTTAATTGCAATTATTAATCATGAGATTTGCATGTTTATGTTAGATGATTATTGAAATTGATGATTAATTAAAATTTAAATTTAAATTTAAATTTAAATTCAAATGAAATGATTTTAAATTCATTATTATGAAATTCGGGGTTTGTCAGTGTTGATGAAAATTTGAGTGCAAGTGAATGCAGGAACAGGTGAACGAGAATGAAGGCGAGAACATTGATCAGGTAGAGTCATTTTAGCCATTAGACATTAATAAGGATGATGGAATCTCACACACCACTTAGTTATTATTAATGTGTTTTCATGATGATTATTGTTTGAAATTTTTTAATAAGTTTGTTTGATTGCTCAAATTTATGTGAAAATGAATATGTTTGTTTTGAAATGGAAAGATTGATTATTTGTGAAAATTTTAGCCAATTTGAGTATATTATGTTATTGTGTGGAAAGAAAAGTTTAAATCCTTTTGAAAACTAAAATATTGTTGTTATATATACAAGAGGATAAATTGATTTTATTTAAATAATTAATTCTTTATGTAAATCTTTTATTTTTAGTTGAAAATAATAATGCTTTTTATTTCTAAAATTATTAGAATATCCATATATAGAAGAAATATATATGTTAAAATAAGAATATATATTAAATTTGGTTATTTAATGGAAATTAGAAGAAATAAATGAAATACGTTTTAAATTTGAAAAGAACTGAGAACAGTAGTAAACAAATGGAAAAAAATTACCTTTCAATCAATTTCACATGCAAATGAAGAGATATAACTCTGAGTTATGGCCATGACTATTGGGAATGTGGCACATATTGTGGATCGACTTTTCTTGTTTACTTCACCATTCAATGAATGAGCAGAGGAAGGAAAATCCGTTTGAAAGAGAGAACGGCTTTGTTTTGTTTTTAACTGCTATATAATTCATGCACAAGTTTTAGGGAGGCAATTTTTTGGAAGGATCAAAGGAGATCAACATTGCTCTCTCCCATGCACATATGAGAAAGGAGGGAGAGTTAAACAAGGGAGGAAAATCTGCTCTCCATACTACGAAGGAGAGAAGAAGAGGGAAGTGTGTGGGAAGTGAAGAGAGAAAAGTGTGTGGGCAGAGAGAAAGGGAAGGCGCAGCTAGGATAGAGTGGAGAAAAAAAAAATAGAAATCTCTCACCATCATGCGTGATAGGGAATAGAGAGGCGCAGCAGAAAGAGAGGGAGAGGAGAGACATAAGAAAAGAAAAAGAGGAGAGACCAGAGGAAGGGAGAAGGAAGGAAGGAGAGGAGAGGAGAACTTGTGTGAACTACGTAGGAAGAGAATGCATTTGTAGAGGGAAAGGGAAAAACAATCAAAGAGAAGCTATAGGAAATATATTCATAGGAAGAACAGAAGATCAAGATTCATCTCCAGATTTAGGAAAATACACAGCTGCAAGAGATTGACAGGTAAATTCAATAAAACATTATTTACCAAATTCACAGTCAATTAATATTTGATTTAACTCTTTTCTATTATTCTTCTATTTTATCAAATGAAAACATATTTATGTTTTTATCAAATTTAGAAGAAAAGTTCATATACTAGATTGTAATTTTTATGGAGAGAAAGAACAACCTTGAATAGAAAACTATTTAGAGACAGTAAAGTTCGTTGATTAAAGAATGTTGTTTTAGTATATAAAAAGATACGCACATAAAATTGTATGTTTAAAGATTTATTCCATTAAATATAGTGAAGATTTCCACAGAAAACAACATGTTTTAGATTCAGAAACCCCCAAACGAAAACTATATTAATTAACTGTACAAATAGAAAATTGGAAATTGCAAGAAAAGAACATGAAGATATTAAAATATCAAAGATTAAAATTATTGAATGTTTTTCCAAAATGAAAGATTAAATAATTCTGTGTATTTAAATATGCTTGAAAAGTAAAAGTGGATTTTGATATATTCTCAAGGAATGATTCTAAAATTGTTTACGAAACAGAAGTAAATATGAGGTGTTATGTTGTTTTTGAAAAGATATTATTTTAAGAGAAATATGAAAAACAGAAAAGAAGAGGAAATAAAATTAAAAATATAATTACTTTGAAGTGAAGCGAATTAGAAAATGATTATTTTGAAGTGTAGATGAATTTTATGAGTAAATGAACCAAAGGAATGTGTGTCCTTTTATTTATTTTGAATATGAACATAATGTTATTTACGATGTAAATTTGTGAGATTATTTCATTAAAACCGTGTATGCTTGATAATTGAAAGTGCATAACATGTGTTGGGAAAGATAATTTATTTATTTTGAATGGAACCATGCATGCTTGATAATTGAATGTGCATGACATGTGTTTGGAAAGTTTCCTTCTGGGACGGGTGTCGAATATGGGTTTATAGAGAGTGTAGTTTTGCTTTTCCAAAAATACTATTATTTGTCGTGCATGAAATTTTACTTAGCCAAGTAACTTAAGGACCATGGAAATAGATGGAATGTAAATAACCCTCTACCATATCCTAGTATCGAACTTGCTTGTTTCTTAAATGAATTAGAAAAATGAAAATGCTTGTGGATTTACTAGTTATACTAGGGATGCATCAGATTCCATCCTGTTTGTTGACTTCTTTTTGCTAAGCGATTTGTGTAGGGTCGGGTATTCTTTAAATGACTAAGGAATTCTAGGGAAGTGTAAGCTTCGAGGTTGGGCAGAAAAAGTGCCTGAACCTTGTTCTCATCTTCATGTTGAAGATAAGCAATTGGATTGAAGATCAAATGAAGATTTCTTCCTATATTTATTATATTTTATTCATGTATGATTATTGTAGAACTTAAGGTGACAGAATGCCTAAGTCTTGAATTGTAAATTTCTTTTACAATGTTTTTGTATTATAAATTTCATGTAAGATGACACGTGTATGAAATCAATTGGAAGTATTATGAATCTTATTGTAGACTTTAAGTCGATATTTTGAAATCTTTTGGATTAAACTTATTTAAATGAATGGAGTTACGATATCTTATGGAATTGAAATGAACTTATTAAAGGAATTATAGTTTATTTGGAATTAAAGAGTTTCGCTCTTTACATTTGGTATCAAAGCCCTAGGTTTGAACACTAGGGTCCTTTGTCCATTACACTAAAGAAACATTCCTTGATGCAGGAATTGTTTAGACATAATGGGTTCAAGAGGAAAAGGATTTGCTACAAGTAATGAGAATGATAGGTTGGGTCAGATTCTCAATCTTTTGAATCAACAAGGTTCCAGAATGGATAATCTTGAACAAGAAGTTCAAGGAGTGAGAGAAGGAAAAAACCCTCGGAACGAAGTTCCCCAAAATCAGGAGCAACCCACCAATGAAAATCCAAGGGTTGAAGAACTACCAAATCCTCAAGCTAGGATTGAAGGGGAGTTGGCAAAAGACTTGAAACGGGTAGCCCCACCCAAGTTTGATGGTAAGACCATTGGTGATGGAGTTGAAGCTTGGGTAATTGAAATGGAAAAGTATTTTGAGCTTAGGCATATTTCTAATGAGACCAAGGCAGTTTGGGTTGCATATCAGCTTACTGGAGAAGCTACTACTTTGTGGGATAATGAGAAAACTGAGAAGAAGCTATTACCATGTGGGACTACATGGGAAGTATTTTTGCAACTTTTTAGGAAGAGATGGATTCCACAACGTTTCTTTGATAGAAAAATGACAAAGTTTCAGAATCTAACACAGGGTGGTTTGATAGTTACTCAGTACTGGGAGAGATTCACTAATCTCCTGAAGTATGTGCCACAATATCAGATGGATGAGCGGTTCCATATTCGAAAATTCATCTTAGGATTGAGGCCACAAATAGGAGCTGATGTGAATATTCATAATCCATTGACCATGGATGAGGTGTTTGAGAAGGCCATAAAACAGGAACAAAATTTGCAACAGGTAGCAAACTATAGAAAGAATGTGAATTCGAAACCTAGATTTGGAAACAGGAAGTTCCAAAATAGTAATAACCAAAAGGGTAACAATAATCAATAGATAAGGAACCTAAAGAGAGGAACAAACTCTCAAGAAAAAGGAGAAGGAAGCTATGGTGGAAATAAGAAAGTGAATAATAATAACACCAACTTATCTAATACCAAGAATAGGACAGGTGTTCACCCAGGGCCACAAGGTCGATGTTATAATTATGGAGGAGATCACTATTCCTCCAATTTCACACAACGTGCAGGAGGTCAATGAGGAGGAAATGATTGATGAGCACCACAACACCAGATTCATGCAGTGGTTGACAACCATCAAGCAGATTTTTAGGCTTCACCTATTCAGATGACGGGTAAGCTTTTTGGTCAATCAGTTTCTATTTTGATAGATACAAGAGCTACTGAATGCTTTATTCATCCTAAAGTAGTTGCTAAGTTACTTATTAGACCTGGTTATATGTCACATGCATGGATGGTTCAATATGGAAACCGAGCAGAGAAGAGGGTAGATTCATGTCTATCTTGCAGTGATTTAGAGCTACCAGATTTCCAAACCTAAGTTAACCTATATGTAGCATCGTTGGGGTCATATGATGTGATCCTAGAGATCAATTGGTTAACTGAGCATAAAGTTATAGTGAAATATGAGGATAAGATTATGAGTTGTCTTGATGATTTTGGACATCCAGTTGAGATTTTTGGATCTCAAGAGCCTCTTGAGTTGAGACATATCTCATCCATGCAGCTAAAGAAAGCACATAAAAAAGGATGTTCCATATATGCTATATTGGTGAGTGACTTGGATAATGTCTAGCAAAGTCTAGAGGACTATCCAGTTCTCAAGGAGTTCTTGGATATCTTTCCTAGAGAACTTACTGAGTTACCACCGAAGAGAATTTGATTTCTCGATTGAAATTTTACCTGGAACTGAGTCTCAATCCAAGGCTCCATACAGAATGACTACTACAGAGTTATATGAGCTGAAGGTTCAATTGCAAGAGTTACTGAAGTAGGTATTTATTAGACCAAATGTATCTCCATGGGGTGCATCGGTAATTTTCGTGAAGAAGAAGGATGGGACCTTGAGATTGTGTATTGATTATAGAATGTTGAACAAGGTTACCATTAAGAATAGGTATCCTTTACCTAGGATAGATGAGCTATTTGATCAGATGAAAGGGGCCACAGTGTTTTCTAAGATTGATCTTAGATCAGGTTACCACCATCTTAGGATTAAGGAGGAGGATATTCCAAAGACAACCTTTTGAACTCGGTATGAACATTACGAGTTCACTGTGGTACCTTTTGGTCTAACGAATGCCCCAGGGGAATTCATGAATCTTATGAACAACATCTTTAGAGATTGTTTAGATGATTTTGTGCTTATATTCATAGATGATATTTTGATTTACTCTAAGACAGAAGAGGAGCATGAGAAGCACTTGAGGATAGTCTTGCAACAACTAAGAGATCGAAATATTTTTGGAAAGTATTTGAAGTGTACTTTATTTCATAAGAAGGTTCACTACTTGGGTCATGTCATATCTTCTGAGGGAATCTCAGTTGATCCTGCTAAGATAGAAGCAATTATGGATTGGCCAACACCACAAAATGTTACTGAAGTTCGTAGTTTCATGGGGCTTGCAGGGTATTACAAGAAATATGTGGAAGGATTTTCCAAGATAGCACCACCTTTTACTTCTCTTCAGAAGAAGGGAAGGAAATTTGAGTGGAATGAGAAGTGCAAGGAGGCATTTCAATTTCTTAAACAAAAGTTGACATTGGAACCAATTTTGACTATACCAGATCCTAATGGGAACTTCGTAGTGATTACAGATGCTTCAGGTGAAGGTGTAGGAGTTGTGTTGATGCAAGAAGGGAAAGTGGTTGCATATGAGTCCAGAAAACTAAAACAATATGAATTGAATTATGCACCACATGATCTTGAGCTTGCAACTATTGTTCATGCATTACAGATGTGGAGACATTATCTCCTAGGGAAACCATTTGAACTAAAGACAAATCATTTAGGTCTTAAGTAAATCTTTACACAACCTAACCTCAATGTGAGACAGAGGAGGTGGCTTGAGTTCCTAAGTGAGTATGATTTTGGTATTGAATATATCAAGGGAAAGGAAAACAGAGTTGTTGATGCTCTTAGCAAGAGAAGACATCTCTCTGCTATACTGACCACAAGGTCAAATTTGAGATAGCAAGTGTTGTTGCATCTTCCAGCATATGAGCTTTATGAGAGGGTCAAGCAACCCTTAGAGGCAGATCCTTTAGATCATAGATTTGATGGATATGTGATGGAGTATGATGGTATTTTGAGATGTCAAGGAAGGATGTATATCCCTGAGGGTGGAGACTTGAGGAAGTTGATTCTAGAGGAAGTGCATGATGCACCTTACTCAGGGTATCCAGGAGTTACGAAGATGGTAGCAAAGTTGAAGACTTTGTATTTTTGTCCTAAGCTCAAGAATTATGTTATGGAGTATGTGGCTAGATGTTTGGAATGCCAGTGAGTCAAGGCTAAGCATGTGCATCCAGCAGGACTTTTGTATCCACACGATATACCTGAGTATAAGTGGCAAGTAATCAGTATGGATTTTATCCAAGGATTGCCTTTGAGCAGGAATAGGCATGATACCATCTTAGTAGTCATTGATAAGCTAACGAAGGTTTCACATTTCATACCTGGGAATCTAAAAGATGGATCATTGACACTTTTGAAGAAATTTGTGCAAGAAATATTTTGATTGCATGGTGTACTAGAGACCATTATATCAAATAGGGATACTAGGATGACATCTAGGTTTTGGACAACACTGAATGCAACTTTAGGAACTAAATTGAATTTTAGTTCTGCATATCACCCACAAACTGATGGCCAAACAGAAAGGTTCAATCAGGTTGTTGAGGATCTACTAAGGATGTACTGCATGGATCAGTAGTACAAGTGGGAGGAATATTTTCCATTGGTTGATTTTTCTTACAACTCATTCCATGCATCGTTGGGTATGGCACCTTTTGAGGCACTTAATGGACGGAAATGTTGCACACCCATTAGTTGGGATAGGATGGAAGATAGGATCATCATTGGTCCGGATATGCTCAAGGAAATGGATGAGCAAATGAAGTTTATCAAGAGTAGGTTGAAGGAGGCAACCGATAGATAGAAGAGCTATGTTGATAGAAACAGGACTTTCAGACAGTTTGTTGCAGGAGATAAAGTCTTTTTGAGGGTTAAGCCTCATAAGAGCTCTATCTCATTTGGAAAATCATCAAAGTTGGTTTTGAGATTTGTGGGACCCTTTGATGTACTAGAAGTCATTAATCCAGTTGCTTATAGACTAGTGTTACCACCTGATCTAGCTCGACTCCATAATGTATTCCATGTTTCTTTATTGAAACCATACCATCCTGATGCATCTCATATACTTGATTGGCATTCATTACATGTATAGGATCTAGGGGTGGTGCTAGTGGAGCCCATCTGAATCCTAGAGAGACGTAGCATTAAGCTGCATAATAGGGATAGTACTCAGTACAAGGTCCAGTGGGACTAGTATACTGAGGATAGTGCTACATGGGAGGATTCTGAGACGATTGACCGTCATTTTCCTCATCTGCTTTCTTAGACTAGTATTTGCTTAATGCATGAGATACTTGATACTCTGGTTTTTGATTCACATGTTGTGAACTTGGATAGCATGGATGCTACTATGAATTGTTTATGCTTATGTTTTGAGAAATATGATGTTAGTTATTACTTCATTATGATTGAGATACTATGTTTTATTGATTGAGATACTATGTTTCAATGATTGAGATACTATGCTTATTGATTTATTAATAAGACATCGAGATGATGTCTCTTCTAAGAGGGGAAGGATGTCATGTACTGATTTTTATCAATTATTTAATTGCAATTATTAATCATGAGATTTACATGTTTATGTTAGATGATTATTGAAATTGAAATGCAAATGCAAATGAAATGATTTGAAATTCATTATTATGAAATTTGGGGTTTGTCATTGCTAATGAAAATTTGAGTGCAAGTGAACGTAGAAACAGGTGAACGAGAATGAAGGAGAGAACATTGATCAGGTAGAGTTGTTTTAGCCATTAGACGTTAATAAGTATGATGGAATCTCACAAACCACTTAGTTATTATTAATGTGTTTTCGTGATGATTATTGTTTGAATTTTTTTAATAAGTTTGTCTGATTGCTCAAATTTATGTGAAAATGAATATGTTTGTTTTGAAATGGAAAAATTGATTATTTGCGAAAAGTTTAGCCAATTTGAGTATATTATGTTATTGTGTGGAAAAAAAAAATTAAATCCTTTTGAAAAATAAAATATTGCTATTATATATATAAGAGGATAAATTGATTTTATTTAAATAATTAATTCTTTATGTAAATCTTTTATTTTTAGTTGAAAATAATAATGATTTTTATTTCTAAAATTATTAGAATATCCATATATAGAAGAAATATATATGTTAAAATAAGAATATATATTAAATTTGGTTATTTAATGGAAATTAGAAGAAATAAATGAAATACGTTTTAAATTTGAAAGGAACTGAGAACAGTAGTAAACAAATGGAAAATAATTACCTTTCAATCAATTTCACATACAAAAGAAAAGATAGAACTCTAATTTATGGCCATGACTGCTGGGAATGTGGCACATATTGTGGATCGACTTTTCTTGTTTACTTCACCATTCAATGAATGAGCAGAGGAAGGAAAATCCGTTTGAAAGAGAGAAGGGCTTTGTTTTGGTTTGAACTACTACATAATTCATGCACAAGTTTTAGGGAGGAAGTTTTTTGGAAGGATCAAAGGATATCAACATTGCTCTCTCCCATGCGCATATGAGAAAGGAGGGAGAGTTAAACAAGGGAGGAAAATCTGCTCTCCATACTATGGAGGAGAGAAGAAGAGGGAAGTGTGTGGGAAGTGAAGAGGGAAGTGTGTAGGAAGTGAAGAAAGAAAAATGTGTGGGCAGAGAGAAAGGGAAGGCGTGGCCAGGATAGAGTGGAGAAAAAAAAAACAGAAGTCTTTCACCATCATGCGCGATAGGGAATAGAGAGGCGCAGCAGAAAGAGAGGGAGAGGAGAGACATAAGAAAATAAAAAGAGGAGAGACCAGAGGAAGGAGAGGAGAACTTGTGTGAAGTGTGCAGGAAGAGAAGGAAGCTACAAAGGGAAAGAGAAAAATAGTCAAAGAGCAGCTACAAGAAATATATTCATAGGAAGAACAAAAGATCGAGATTCATCTCCAGATTTAGGAAAATACACAACTGTAGTAGATTGACAGGTAAATTCAAAAAAACATTATTTACCAAATTCACAGTCAATTAATATCTGATTTAACTATTTTCTATTATTCTTCTATTTTATCAAATAAAAACATATTTCTGTTTTTATCAAATTTAGAAGAAAATTTCATATACCAGACTGTAATTTTTATGGAGGAAAGGACAAGCTTGAACAAAAAACTATTTAGAGACGGTAAAGTTTGTTGATTAAAGAATGTTGTTTTAGTATATAAAAAGATACACACAAAAAACTGTATGTTTAAAGATTTATTCCATTAAATATAGTGAATATTTCCACAAAAAACAACATGTTTTAGATTCAAAAAACCCCCAAATGAAAACTATATTTGTTAACTGTACAAACAAGAAATTGGAAATCGTAAGAAAAGAACATGAAGATATTAAAATATCAAAGATTAAAATTATTGAATGTTTTTCCAAAATGAAAGATTAAATAATTCTATGTATTTAAATATGCTTGAAAAGTAAAAGTGGATTTTGATAATTCTCAAGGAATGATTCTAAAATTGTTTACGAAAAAGAAGTAAATATGAGGTGTTATGTTATTTTTGAAAAGATATTATTCTAAGGGAAATATGAAAATAGAAAAGAAGAAGAAATATAATTAAAAATATAATTACTTTGAAGTGAAACAAATTAGAAAAGGATTATTTTGAAGTGTAGATGAATTTTATGAGTAAATGAACCAAAGGAATGTGTGTTCTTTTATTTATTTCAAATATGAGCATAATATTATTTATGATGTAAATTTGTGAGATTATTTCATTAAAACCGTGTATGCTTGATAATTGAAAGTGCATAACATGTTTTGGGAAAGATAATTTATTTATTTTGAATGGAACCATGCATGCTTGATAATTGAATGTGCATGACATGTGTTTGGAAAGTTACCTTCCGGGACGGGTGCCGAATATGGGTTTATAGAGAGAGTAGTTTTGATTTTCCAAAACTACTATTATTTATCGTGCATGACATTTTACTTGGCCAAGTAACTTAAGGACCATTGAAATAGATGGAATGTAAATAACTCTCTACCATATCCTAGTATCGAACTTGCTTGTTTCTTAAATGAATTAGAAAAATGAAAATGCTTGTGGATTTACTAGTTATACTAGGCACGCATTAGATTACATCTTGTTTGTCGACTTCTTTTTGCTAAGCGATTCGTGCGGGGTCGGGTATTCTTTGAATGACTAAGGAATTCTGGGGAAGCGTAAGCTTCAAGGGTGGGCGAAAAAAGTGCATGAACCTTGTTCTCGTCTTCATGTTGAAGATAAGCAATTAGATTCAAGATCAAATTAATATTTCTTCCTATATCTATTATATGTTATTCATGTATGATTATTGTAGAACTTAAGGCGACAGAATGCCTAAGTTTTGAATTGTAAATTTCTTCTACAATGTTTTTGTATTATAAATGTCGTGTAAGATGACACGTGTATGCAATCAATTGGAAGTATTATGAATCTTATTGTAGACTTTAAGTCAATATTTTGAAATCTTTGGGATTAAACTTATTTAAATGAATGGAGTTACGGTATCTTATGGAATTGAAATGAACTTATTAAAGGAATTATAGTTTATATGGAATTAAAGAGTTTCATTGTTTACAAGTACAACTATGGTATAGAAGACTCAAACACATGAGCAAGAAGGGGCTTGAAATGTTTCTCAAAAGGGATCATCTTCCGAGATTAAAATATGTTGATTTGGACCTATGCGAGCATTTTCTATATGAAAATAGAGTCATATTAGTTTCTTGAAGACCGAACATGACAAAAATACAAGGCCTTTGGAGCTTGTGCACTCCGGTGTGTTCAATCCTATAGAGATAACCTCATATGGAGGAGCTAACTATTTTTTTACATTTATTGATGATTGCACTCAAAAGGTATGGAGATCAATAGGAAATCATAGGTTTTTACCAAATTCAAGATTTTTAAAGCTATTGTTGAAAACCAAATGGGGAACAAGATTAAATGTTTAAAAATGGATAATGAGGGAAAATTTTGTTCTTCAGAGTTTGATCACTTTTGTGTAGATAATGGTATTCAATGTATTGAAGTTGTACCATTCATGCCTCAAGAGAATGGCGCAGTTGAGAGGTTGAATCAGATGATTCTAGAGAGGGCTTAGAGTATACTCTGTAATGTAGGTTTGGGCAAAGAGTTTTGGGTGGAAGCAACTAACGCAATAGTGTATTTGATTAATTTCAGCCCCTCTTCCAAATTGGATTTTGATACTTCAAAGGAGAGAGGGAAGACAAATTTCATATAATCATCTAAGGGTATTTAGTTGTGGAGCTTTCGTTCATGTTCCAAAAGAGAAGCGAATGAAGTTGGAATTCAAATCTGAGCAATGTATATTTGTTGGGTATGGAGAAGATTAGTATGGATTCAGATTATTGAATATGGTCATGAATAAACTAGTTTGTAGCTAGGATGTGGTTTTTAGTGAAAAGATGTTCCTAGGTTTGCACAAACAAAGGTCTTTGGTGAATGAATATATTCCCATGAATGAAATTGGGAGTGGCTATGATTCACAATCTTCAAATTCATTGCAGTTGGCTTTGGTTCCTCACACTTCACCACAGTCAGGTTTAATTCCTACACCCATTTCTTATGTGAGCCCCTATTTTTAAAAAAATCAATCAACATTGAACTCCCCTACCTATTGCAATGCTCATTTAGAATCAGGTGTGTAACAAAATAATTCATCACTACATTTTGGTTTTTCATTGTAGCTAATCAATTTTCCTGCTCATGAATCCACTAATAATATAGCTACTCATTATTCCATGCATGGTTTGAATTCTTCAATGGGAAATATCATTTCCTCATATGCCTCAAATTTCCTTGCCCCTACCACACATGATATTTTTTCACAACAACAACCAAATTATACCTCATTGCATGTCGACAACACTTTCTTTGTTAGCTCGCATGAAATATGTTTGTCATAACCTGAGGTGGGAATTTCAACTCCCACATGGTCTACACATGAAGACAATCCAATTCAATTTTCCTTTAAATTTTCAAAACTGTCGATTAGGTCAAAGGATTCTATGGGAAATTCAAATTCCATGCAAGTTTCAAATGTTGTTTCAAATAATATGCAAAATATGAAGGGCATGGTTGTGGATGTTAGGAGTAATCCCACTTAGATTAAACAACAACAAGGTAATTTTGGCTTGTATAATGAATATTTCATTCAACACCTTCCTCATGTTTGTTCACAATTTCCTTTGAGAGGACATAATCACTCTCTACCATCAAAATCTATATATAATCTTTCACGGTCTCTTGAAATTCCATCGCAGCCTTTGGATAATGAATTTGTCTCTTCAAATTCTAATTTTGTGCCACATACATCATTGCCTTTGCATAATCAATCAAAGTAGCCAATGAATGATCAAACACAAAATTCATCCACCCCTATCTCTATCCACAATGATTTTGTTGATTACAATTTTTTTATTCAAAATAATGCAATACAAAGGCAAAAAATTGGAGGCATTTTGCAGGAACAGGGTAATTTGCAAGTAGTGGTTCCTCAAGTGTGGAGGTCTACTAGAGAGTTCCAACCTTTGAAAAACTTTGAAAACTATATCAATTATAGATTTCTGATCAGTTAGAGCCTACAAACTTCAAATACACTTGCAAAGATGTCAATCAAGAGAAGTGGTTGGATGCTATGCAAGAAGAAATGGATTCATTGATGGTAAATCACACTTGGGATTTGGTGAAGCTTCCACCCAATCAGAGAACATTGAAGAATTGATGAGTGTATAGATTGAAATAGGAAGAAGGAGGAATGAAATGGTATCAAGCAAGACTGGTCATCAAGGGTTATGATCAACAAAAGGGGATTGACTTCAATGAGATATTTTCACCAATTGTGAAGATGACTACCTTTAGAGAAAATTTTGGTTTGATCTTGAGCTAGAGAAACTTGATGTGAAGACCATTGTGCAATACAACTCTTTATCACTACTAGTCTTCCTACAGGATCATCATCCCCTCCTCCCCTGCATGGTTGTGGTACATGTGGCACTATATTTCATTAGGGCACCTCCTCCTCTACCTCCATCACCACCTACTCACCCTCTTCCTCCTCCTCTCCAATATTCTCTCCCTCATCTTCACTCTCCTTCATCTCCTCCTTATTGTCTCCCTCTACCTCCGCTAACACCTCCTCCTCTACCACTTTCTCTCCCTCTTGCCTCTCCTCCTATTGCTCAACCCTCCTCCTCACCCTCCATCTATGGCCTCCAACGGCCTCTCCCTCTCCCCCTATCAATACCTACCATGGTACCCTCACACCAACTAATTTTCCACATGGAGGCATCACCACCTCCAACCTCCTACCTCACCACCACTCGACGTACCTCTATGTAATACCAAGATCATCCAATTCACCCTGCCAATCTCATCCTACCTCCTCTAGCCACTCCTAGGATGTTATGGCCACCAACAATTCCACCTGTCAACCCCATATTCAGTCTCTCGTGTCACCTGAGAAAATTTCTCCTCTGGCTCTGAGATATCCTATCTCATCCTGAACTATCGAGTCACTCTATTAGGCCTATACATATCGATGATGTATCATTGCCTATTGATAAGGTAACACCTACTAAATATAAATCCATAGTACATCCTATCCTCCATATCCTAGTCTTGAATGTCTTGGTAAGGCCTCCACACAATGTCACCCTCCTCTAGATCATCCATCCTCCTCTAACATGGAGCCATGATCCTAGTGTCCTCATAATGTAGAATGCCACCCCATCTTAATACCACTGGCTCATTTTCCCACCTCTCTACTCTCTTATGTATCATAGACCTCATAATATAGATATGCTCCCATGCTCACACCTGTAGGAGGGTCATGTGTGTCAATCTCACCCCCTCTTGATAGAAAATCATGTGCATATCTCTATATAATTGTGTCAGCACATAGGCTCCCCATGCATATCTCATGGATCCCCCCACCATATCTAATACTACCACCACCAAGGTCAAACTGAAAAAAATTCCACTCCTATCTGGTAGTAGTACACCTCTCACCAACCCACACATGTACAACACTAAAACTGGTACAATCTCCATGCACTTGTCCACATCTAATGATTGGCCCCTACATCACAAGTTGGCCCTGAATAGTGCCTACAAGATTTGAGGGACTATTTATGTACGGGAGCCCTCCACCATCTCTCCATATGTTTGCAGTCTCATAATCCTCTATACATCCGCCAACATCACATTCATCTCTCCAATGAGAGGAAGGTGCATGTCTTAAAGCTCCATCGCTCTACCAGTGTAGTCAACATGGGCTTGTGTTCCCTTAGAGCCAACTCATTAGTATGTATGTGAGGCTTGGCGAATCTAGTACCACCCACTCATCCATCCCAAATCCTCTAGCTAGTTACAAGACCGCTGACTGCCACTATTGGAACACTCTACTGAGAGGGAGGGTGAATCAGTATATTATCAAAATTTATCCCTTCAACACTTTAAAATGATTAATTCCTTTTAAGCCCTTTAGTGCAGGTTGAACTAGATATACAGAGATGTAAACATTCACATACAATAACTCAGAACACAAGATATACGTGGAAAACTGAAGATGGGAAAAACAACAATGACAAAATTTGTTTGAGTCTACTACTCAAATCCAAAATCACAATGAAATATCATATTACAAATTTTAAGGGCACCAACTCTAAGGAGACACTAATCCCCTAGTTTTAAGAGTACCCACTCCAAGGAAGAACCAACTCCCTACAGTGAGCACCTACCCAGCTATCTGATGGCATCCACCAGTCATATTTACAATGTAATGTAATATAATTTTTTTCTATTGAACACAATTCAATGTTGCAACCCTATTTGCAACTAGTCGGTTCTTTTTTACTGTCTCTGCAGCACAATTTTCTATTCTACACGTCTTTGTTCTGCACTTGAATGTTAACACTGATAAAGATCTCAGATTTTTTTTTGGGTTCTACTCATTCACACACACCTCTACACCTTCCCTTTTCTATTATTTCATTCTCTATCTACCTCAGGAGCTCACACATACACTATTCTGCACCTTTTTCTTTCAATGAATTATTTTTCTACCTCAAGAGCTTAATCTACCTACATCATTCAACAACACTTGGCCAAATTCAGATTGTCTTCTTTTTACATACATTCATCGACCTACAATGATTGCCTCAAGCCACACACTCAGTTTTGATTCATTGAATATGCCAAATATGGAAACCTGCAAACCCTAAACCTAATATGCATTTAATGCATTCCTTTATATACATGATTTGATTTTGGTCTCAATCATCTTTATAGTCTGTGTCGTCGCTCTATGAATCACATCACCAATCAAATTGGTCACTAGAGAAGTTGAACCAATTAAATTCATGCATTGTATCAGTTTACAGTTGAAACCCTCATTCGTGTTGTCATGTAGTCATTTGTGATCTTCATTTTTAAATTTGGTTCATTGATCCATTTTCTTCATGCCACGATCATCGATCCTCCTTTCATCGTTCAACTTTAAATCCCAACCATGCGATTAATTTTTTTTTAACTAACACTATTTGATCTCCATTGCATCTCGCTTGGCACTGGTTTATTCACAACAATGATGTGAATAAATGAACCGATGCAATTATGTTTCACCACCTATCACATAGTGCACACCTATCAGTAGCCCACATTCTTGTAGGGCTAACCAGGGACCCACCAAATCTTCAACGAGATAGCAAGTTGTTGCCATCTTCCCAAGCTAATTTCACCTTCCACTACCATCTCTTGTCGCATTTTATTGGTCCCATTGTAGACTTTTTGTTTTCCTGAAATACCATAAGGCAAGACAAGAACCCATCACACACACCGCGGGATGGTAGGGAGGTCATTCGATCTAACCAATTTGATCACAGTTGGTGATCAAACCTTAACACACATCAACTCTACCAATCGGTAGCGCTAGGTAAAGGGGTCAGTTATCGAATGACTTTGATGGCTTAATTTATCACTTAAGCAACTTGGAACCACCTATACATAGTCAACATGAAAACATAAAATCTATTTATCACCATGACTACACCACCTAGGGTTTAACTATGAAACCCTAAACCTATCTGAGAGAAAACATAAAACAATTTTGAACTTAATATATCTCCTTTAGATCTACAATTCACCCCTCTAAGAAGCTCTCAAAAAACCCATATCAAATCTACAGCTTGATTTCACCTTTGACATCTAGAAGAGACATTGGAAATAGCACGTCAACATATCATGACAAATTTGCAACTTTTGAGCAATATTACAATAATTGCAAAACATGCTCTTCTCTCCATCATACTTAACCAATTCCTTTAGAACCTTATCCACTGAGCTCAATGACATCCAGGCCTTCACTAATCTGTCTTTTGACATCAATGGCACCTTTTGACATCAATGGAAATATTATGCTAAAAATCTCCCCCTCTATCATTGATGGAAAAAATAAATTCTCAACATGCTCTACACTAATTGAAGATGTTTCAATTTATGCTTTGTACCAACTGAACCAGAACTATGCTAATTAATAATGTTATGATACCAATTGGAACCATTCTATACAAATTGAACTACTCTGCACCAATTAAAATAAACTGATCATGAGTGCACATACAAAACAACTCCCCCTTAGACATATCCTTCGTCAAAGCACTTTCTTGACTTTCTCCCTCTTTCTCACCAATTGTATGAGCACTTGCGTAAATTCTCCCATTAGAGAATTCGCATTGCTGCAACAACCTGAACTATTAACTAAAAAATTACCACTATTTTTTTCTTTCATGTTTCTTGATTATTATCTTATTATGTGTTCATTCACTTGCATACTTAGGTACTTCTATCCATATGGGATAGGCATCCATCCATCTAGGACAGGTATCCATCCATCTGGGATAGGCATCCATCCATTTGGGATAGACATCCAACCATACGGGTTAGGCATTTGTCCATATGCAATAATAATTCATCTATCCATCCGGGATAGGCATCCAACCATATGGGTTAGGCATCTACCCAAATGGGGTAGGAATCTATTCATAAAGGATAGGAATTTTCTTTGGCCAAAGACTTAGACTCATCGAGACCATCTAGGTCCTGAGTAACCCACTAAAGACTACACTCCCCTTCGAAGTGCACCCAGGTCGTCATTTTAGGAGTATGTAAAAATAAATAAGTAGCTTGATTCTCGCCTCGAAATTCAACCTAAGGCCTTAGGGAGTCAAGTGAATCCATCTAGAATTCCTTATAAGTCTACAAAGAGTGTATTTTATCTTAACTTTATATTAGATATTTTTAGCCCCCTTTTGACCAAGAAATTCTCTTGAATAATTAAATTATATTTCAATTTATCATTATCATAGACTTTCCCTAAGCCCCATCCCCGAATGCCTGAGGTATTGGGAGCATCCTTCATTTCCTAGATTGCCTACATACCCTGCTTGCAAATGGGATCAAGGCATAAAATATGCAGTTCTATTTTCTAATCTAAGTTTGATGTGAACTATTATGTGGGTATGTAGTCCTTTCTAGGGTCCATTTTCCCCAAATAGTTCCTTTGTGACTACCACCCATGAAGGGAAGCAATAAAAATAAGTAAATAGTCATGGTGACTATTACTTGTTTCCTGAACATCTAAAACTTGGTTCCTAAAATAACGTCTCCCTTGAACTCATTTGAGATACAATTACCTTTTAATTAATATAACAATGTTAAATAAATTCCATTGAGTCCTATAATGAGGTTTACTAGCTTTGAACAAGCGGATTTTCATTCATTTGAATTTGTCTTATTAGATTATCAATCCAAGAGAGATTACCTGTCTCTTTGATTTTAACACCTTCAATGTTCCTTATTTCTCCCTAGTGATTTAAAGGGACAATTCCAAAGGTGTCGTTATTGCAGCTATGTTAGGCTATGGATTTAGTAGCTCAAGTGTACGACATTACTTGTAAACGTGAGTCAAATTCACTGTTGATACCGAACTAGTTTTTGGTTTCAACTCTAGATTGAAGTTTTCCTATCTAAGAAAGGAAATAACATTTAATTACTTCTTGCAAATAAAATACTTGTATGGGAAGAATAAACACTACTTTATTCTAACACTTAATTTTATGAAAGAATTTAAGACAATATTGAATTATGAAATGAGCTATAAATTGTAATTGATGCAAATTGAAATGCTAACTTACTATTGAAAGAATTAACAACTTCCTTTCCACTTTTTGATCACCAAGATCCCATTATGGGTAAGGTGAGAGCATACAGTTTATGGAAAATTACAAGTTACTAATTAATTGTTTAGAAAGTGAAACTAAATATAAGATGTTGATCTACCCTTGCAAATATTATTAATTTATGGCAGCTCTAATTTCTTATATATAAATACAAATTAGGAATCATTACTAATTTTACAAAAATAAGTAAATTGGCATAGTATTAATCATTTGTTAATTGACTATCTTTAACAAACAAATTAAGGAAAATTGAATTCACTCGAGAGAATAGAAATTGAATAACTAATTTACTTTTGCAAAAGAAGTGAATTATAGCAATCCTTGTTAAATAAACATTGATAAATCTATAAAATTAATACAATATAAACTATTTGAAATATTGGAGACCAAAATTACTTTCTTGGCAATTCCAATCTACTTTCTAAAATCTATTAAGAAAATTAAATTAATTAAGGCGAATTAATTGTTTGAAAATATTTTAGAACTAAGTTATTTCCCTTGACATTACTAATTTATTTTCTCTAAAGAAATGATTTAAATATATTAAAACTATTATACAAAATTGAATAAGTTAAACCAATTTTAACTAATTTTTTTCCTTTTTTTAAAATACAATTATTCTAATAAATTCACTTTTACGTGAATACATTAATTAGGTCAACACTAAATACATCATTTCCTTTTAGACATTAAATATTAAGCTAACATTAATAATTTAGATAAATACTAAGTTTTAAACTCGTTTGAAACTAAAAAATGTTTTTGATTAATGATAAACATGTTTTGAAGGGTACCTGAAACCCTGAACAAAAAGAGACAGTGGTAACAAAGATAGAACAGTAGGCTGCCCACTCTAGAAAACAAAAAAAACAAGTTGATTGCCCAAACATCAACAACTCATCAAGAGAAAACACCAAAAGACAACTAAGAAAAAAATAGAAAATAAAATGTCCATTAGATAAGTTCTATGAGCATCTTTGTCGCTTCCAGGTCTTTCAACACCAGCTTATCATGCATTTCCATGATATCCTCCATATCATGCATACAACCCATAACGCATTTCTTGGTTCTGCTCTGAGTACGCACGCTCAACCCAGCACCCATGTCCACATTCTACATGTCCTTATCAATTCTTTCCTTCTCTCCATAGCCATTTGGTCATCAAAAATACCTCTGCCCATCCAATCTTTGGCCTTCTCATTGAGAAAAATCAACCCTTCAGCCGAGGCCTCCAACTTTTCCTTGCTCAAATTAATGAGTGAATCCACATCCTTACGTAGTTGCCTATAATTATTTTCCAACACTACCACCCTCGGCCCATAGTCATTTTTTAGCTTAGCCAACTCAGCCACCACACGGTTGATACTAGAATTCATCGATTTTGCCATAGCAAAGATGGAATCTTGCTCCTTAAGACTACGGAGTGTGGAAATATTGCATCTTGCAATAGTATCATGCTTGTTATGAAGGTCCTGCAACTCATTAACCAACTACATCATCAAATTAAAGGAAATGTCCACCCCCTCTTTCACCATACCCGGCGCTTAGGTAAAATCCATGCCTCCCCCCAAAACAAACCCCTACCTTGGTGTGAACCAGTAGGTAGCTCATCATCTTGATGCATGTTAAGAATAAACTTTGACTTACCCCTATCCAAGGAATCAGAAACATGATCGAACTCATCCACATTAACAACACTATTATCTTTAACAGCATGAGGAGTCCCACCAACGTCATCAAGATCCTAGTTCACATTTTCCACATCCTCCTCCATAATCGTATTTGAAATTTTATCCCTCAAATTTTTGGAACCCAAAACCTGGCCTTTAGCCTTCTTACCACTGCAAGGCCCCCCCTCATCAACCTCCTCACATACCTCTTTCAAAAACTAAACAATGTTTTGACTGAGTTCATGTAGCATTTTAAGTTAATTTATTGTAGATGTGTACACATATTAATAATATCTAAATAATTGTCACAAATCTACTAATTTGGTTTGTTTCTTAACACTAGTTTTATTTTATTATAAAAAAAAACTTAAAGAAATATGAAATTTCTAATTAAGTAATTGTTGAGAGATAAATTGCCTTAAGTAAATAATAAACTACTAATTAATTCTTGGAGATAATTTTCAACAAGCTAATTAAATGGAAGAGAAAATTATTTCATAAATTTTATTAATCTTAAAATAAATTAAGTTTGTCTATATATATATTTCCTTTCCCTGAATTAAGTTATATTTAACATACTCTAGAAATTTCTTTTTTGATACAATTATTATATTTGACTAAGTTCAATTTCCTAATTTTGAACTATCTTTCTTGAAACCTACTTTTACAATAAAGAGTCCTTTATTACTAGTTTCCTTGAAAATAAATACTATTTATTATAATATCCTCATGATATAAACTTAATAAATTGTTTGTAGTAATTTAACCATTTGGATTACTCTTGAAAACAATTTATATTCCTCTTTGGATATTAAAATAATTCTAATACCTAGATGTAATAAATCTAATTAATTTGGTTTGCCTTTGAAAAAGAATAAATTGTTACTAACTCTAATTACTTGGTTAATTTATTCTAAGCAATTATTTACCAACTATTCTCTTTATTTAACACTATTTACTTTTAATGTAACTATTACCTTTTAAACTAACATTTACAAAATGAATATATACTGACACTTTCCACTTTGAAAAAAATTACATAAATTTAAGCATTCCTAAGTATCTAAAATAAGTTACAAATTTCTTGAAATAAATTTGAATCTTTTGAAGATGTATTTAGACTAACACTAATTGAAATTTAAACTAATTTTAATTACCAATATATAAGTTGCAAATAAATTAAGAAAATATTGATCACTAAATTATTTTCATTACTAATTTACTTCACAAAGAAATGAATTAAAGTAAATTGATAGATTTCATTGTTGTGAAAATAAAATTATCATTAACAAATTTAAATAAATACTTACTTTTAAAGTTCACCAACCATTAAAACAATCACAAATCAATTTGTGAAATGAAAGTAAAAAGGCAAGATATTAGTTTGTAGAGGGTTTTTTTTTTTTTAATCTTAAGAAAACTAACCTTCTAATTTTCAAGTTCAAAATCTAGCATTAATGTGTTTCCTTAGAATTAAAGATTACTTGCTTGGTGGAGAACAATAAAAAAAACTTAATTTTTACTAAAATAAAAACCATGGATGATTTTTTGACATTTTCAATTTAATTAATTTCCCCCTTTTTATTCAATCATACTTAAATTGAATCATATAATACTAAAAGAAAAATTCTAATTCGTTATAATAGTAAAAGAAAAATTATCCCCATGATTCATTGGGAGACAGTATACAAATCCCAGACGGAAGGTGGAGCAGGCATCAAAAACATCAAAGCACAAAATCTAGCTTTGGGAGCAAAGCTGATATGGAAATTGTATCAAAATCCCACATTATTGTGGTGCAAAATAGTACA
Organism: Sequoiadendron giganteum; assembly: GCA_007115665.2. Taxonomy (NCBI): domain Eukaryota; kingdom Viridiplantae; phylum Streptophyta; class Pinopsida; order Cupressales; family Cupressaceae; genus Sequoiadendron; species Sequoiadendron giganteum. The sequence goes on along the minus strand of CM021104.1, from coordinate 687,234,468 downwards.
AAGGAAGTATTTGGACAATTTAAACTTGGAAAGAATCCTAATAGTGGCTAATATCAGGAATGGATCTTATATATGGAATTTTATGTCAAATTGCAGACATGTAATAACAAACCATTTAAGATGGAAAGTAAATAATGAGGAGAGGGAAAATTTCTAGAAAAACTCCTGGGGAGGCTATAAGCCACTTGCAGAATACCCAAAGTTGGTCCCCCACATTGCAGACCTAAGAAGCTTATATGGGGATGTGATTCAGAATTTTTTGAAAAAAGGAAACAATGGGACAAATGAGTGGATCAGCTTTGAAAACAATGCAGTAAGTGAAGAAACAAGGGTTCGGTTAAAGGAGATTCTATGGGAAAGAAAGGTGTGTCTGAGTAGTATTCTAGATAAGATTATATGGTGTGGTGCAAATTCAAGAAATTATACAACAAAACTAGGTTATCTAATCCAAATAAAGTAGGAAGAAATCAATTGACCGAAAAGATTGTGTTGGGAGAAGTAGATTCTTCCAAAAGTAGGAGCATTCACATGATCAGCCCTACATGGAAGAATACTAATAGGTGATAGAATAAAAACAATCAGAATTGAAGGTCCACACTAGTGTGTCAAGTGCAAAAATAAGAGGATGCAGATCATTTACTGCTAAACTGTCCTTTTGCAGCACAAGGTTGGGTTGGTTACAAAACAAGCTAGGGTGGGTGACACCAAGGAGTAGCAAGCTAAGAGATTTCTTCACTAGCTGGCCCATCCATAAGACAAAGGTGTTTTGGGGTCAAATATGGCAGGAAGCTCCCTCTATTCTCATATGGAACATATGGGAAGAGTGTAATAGAAGGATCTTTCAAGAAAAATATAAGGAAGAAAAAGAGGTATGGCAAATGACAGAAAGTAATATTATTGAATGGTTGAATACACACATAAAAATACAAAAGAAAGAAAGATATACAAAATGGGACAATAAACTTATGAAGAGATGGAAAGATCTAAAAGTGCCACCTTTCTTTTAGTTAGCACCAAACTCAAAAAGTAAAAGATTAAAGGCAAAATGGAAACCTCCCCATCAGGGGAGAATGAGAAACCTCCCCATCAGGGGAGAATGAAACTAAATACTGATGGCGCATCTAGGGGGATTCTTGGCTTAGCTGGGGTTGTTTGTATCATAAGGAATGAGTAAGGAGACTTAATAGAAGAAATATCAAAGAAATTACTAGCAATTACCAACAACAAAGCCAAAATAGAAGGCTTATTACAGGGATTGCAAGCTTGTAAAGAGAATGGAATAAGGAATGTGGAGATGGAAAGTGATTCCACAGTTTGCATAAATGCTACCCTAAGTGGAAAAATTGGAGACTGGACATCATAGACTAAGTTAAACTGGATAAAGGAATTAATGGAGGAAGTAAAGGTCCATAGCATAAAACATATATATCAAGAGGCGAATAAAGCAGCGGACCTACTAGCAAACTAGGGGATTCATTAGACAAGTGATATCAAAATAGGAAACCATACAATATTATGGGATGGACTGGAAGAAATACTTAAAGCAGACACAAAAGAAATAAGAAGCCGATCTCCAACAATTACATGAAAAGCATGAACGGTGAGAAGACTTCAAGGAAAAGGTACGTACCTAACCATAATAAATTAAAAGGTATGCATTTCTTATCCTATACCTTTAAAGCAATAAATTATATTTACATGATAAGAATGAATTAATTAATTTTACGCAAGTAGACTAGGTCTAAAAAGAAATAACAGGTGGTCCATGACACAAAACAATTATGCTTAATGGCCTTTGCAAAAACACCCAGACAATAAAATTATTATCAGTAATAGTGCAAAACAAAGGGGCATTAGGAAAGTAAGGAAACCCTCAATAAAAAGTGAAAATCCCCAACAAAAAATAAAGGGAGACTCGATGAAGAAGAAATGAACCCAAAATGGGAGGAAATCCCCATCTATAAAAAGGAAATATGTATCATAATCATTTAATGAAACTAAACAGTAGATTACTCAAGTAGAATTCTTTAAAAAACCACTGCAACATTGAAACTCTTTCAACAATTGTTACAATAACGCTTTCATTTTTAAAGAAACATCTTTAGAAAGCAGAAAACATGGTAATCATTTACTATGAACATTAATAAAAAGCATCCATAACATGAAACTCAAATGTAGATCTTAAAGTCTCACATATATATTAACCATGATTGATATTTTAGCAAAGCTAAATATTCAACAAAAAGAGCCAAATATGTTGAAACAGTAGTATCAATGGGTAATTTCAATCCAACATAACTTCCTTCCCAAACTAAGTAACTATATACAAACTTGTTAGAGTAATAGGTTAATTACTAAATTAATTTTATCATATTGATTAATTAATTAAGTCACCTTCCTTTATTTTTCACTTAAGCTAAACTTAGGCACTTTAATAATTAATTAATAATTCATTATTTAATCCTAGGGTTCACTTTAGGGTTTTGATCTCCTTTCATAAGGATCGATCTTATTGTAATTATTCAATTCTTGTTTATGCATTTTTTGCTTCAGGCTTGTAAAGTACCTTGTTTGTGTTTCAATATCTCTTCTACATGGCAGGTTATTTGCTTTCAGGTGTTCAATGGGCTCTGTGAGGTTGGTTTATCAACTTCAACATGGTATCAGAGCTTTAGATCTATTGCTTCTTGTTCATTTTTTGAGGGATTCAATCCTTGAAAGAGTATTTTTCTTACATCTTGATTCAATTTGGACCTTACCATTGCGTCCAAAAAGTTCAAAATAGTCAAGATTGACCTTTGTTTCATCAATTTTGGTTATACGGTGCCTGATCTGTGACGGTTTGAAGTTTATGATGGTTTCCAGATCCAAAGCGTACCTACAATTTTGGAGCATTTTGATCCCAAACGGACCTCTCCATTACATTCAGAGTGCCTAAAAATCCCAAAATTGACTGTCAAATCATCAAATTCAAACACAGTGACTTCGGGAGGCAATTTATTCCATTTCTGGGCCATACGGCCTAGTATGGCATGCAATTTGAGATTTATTTATTTTTAAAATACAATGTTGCAAGGCACCATTGTTAGTTAACCGCTAGCGGTTAATGGCTAGTAGTTAATGCTAGTGGCTAACCTAACTACCAAGCTTAACCCCCAAACCCTTTTGGAGTAGTTTTGGTATTTTGGCCATAACTTTTGCATATGAAGTCGGTTTTTTGAGAAAAAAAATATCACCAAAAAGTTGGTTCTGGGCCCAATCCAGTGGTGCAGGTGATTTCTCCTGATTTTTTTGTTTTGTTGCATTTATTGCCAGCCAAAGTTAGAACTTGTTTTTGCACTCCTAAGGGCGTAACTTTTGCATACGATCTTCATTTTTCACAAACGAATAGACGTCGGAAAGGTGTTTGAATGTTCTTTTCAGATATGTAGTTTATTTTATCATAAATTTACTAGGTACACAAAGATTTTTCTGAAGTGTTTTTTTCTTTTTCACGCTTTCCAGCTTTCAAATTTGTATTGGGGTTTGGTTTTTTGTATTGTAGGGGGTGTTTTTTTCTTGCTTTTTGTATATACACATTAGAAACCAGAAAAATATACCATTAAACATATTTTCAAAACTCAAACATTATGACAGACCACTCATCAGTTGACCATCTTTCCCCACACAACTATCATACCTAGAAGGTACATATGTTTAGACTTCTCATGTCAAAGGGGTTATGGTCCTATTTGGATGAGAATCAGCCTCAGTTAACACATCCATTTGAGGTTCTACAACTCATAAACATAATGGATGAGGCTATGGTTTTTCTATCATTACATGTTACAGACAATCTTTTATTTCATTTGGAGGGTTGCACAACTCCTTGAGTTATGTGGACTAAGTATCATGATCTTTTTGGCACCATTAATTAGTTCATAGCACTTCAGATTGAGGTAGAATTGACCACCTTGGTACCTGATTATTTTTCCATCTATTGAGGATTTCTTGATGAAATTCAAATCACTCAGATCATTTTTGTAGGGTTGTGGTAAGAACAAAATAAACACTGAGTGTATATGCTTGATTCTATCTAAGCTTCGAGATTCATTTCAGGTATTCTCTTCTACATTCTACTCCACCATGGATGCTTTGGGTCCATGATTTACCATGCCTACCATTGAGGTATTCTACGATCGATTGACATGTGAGCAGACCAAGCTAACATAGTTGGATGCTCTTCCAGGATCAAAGAACCAAGCATTGGTAGCTTAGACATCTCGGGGGAAGAAAAAGTAGAAATAGTGGCCAAAGATAGATTTACCAAGCGGTGAGAGTTCCTCCAAGCCACCACCTAAGTCTGATTCCAAACCACAATCCAACCCTAAGCAAGGTAAATCTTCTAATTTTGGTGAGTCTTCCTCCAAGACTAAGAAGAAATCAGGTGATCCTTGCAGTTTCTATGGTAAGGAAGGTCATCCAGTTTCCAGGTGTTGGAAGCGATTAGAGGCTTTAGAGGAGGCCATGCATCAACACCATATCACCTCACCTCAGTCACCTTCCCCAAACACGGGGAAAGGTCATGCTCTTTCTTCACAAGCATTGCCTTCAGGATCCACTTGGATTCTATATTCTAGTGCTTCCCACCATATGACACACACTCATGAGTCTATCACCACACGTGCCCATTGTGGCACTTCATAGATTTCAGTTGGTGAATCTACATAGCTTACAATTATGGGTTTGAGTTCTATTTCATTGGATGGTGGTTGTCTTTAGGATGTACTTTTTTTCTTGACATTTCAAAAAACCTCCTTTCTATTTATCAGATTTTCCATTTTGGCACTAGTAAGAAAGTTGAGTTCTCACCACATGATGTGGTTATTCGAGACCTACATGATCTTTATTTGGTTGTGGCTACTGGGAGTGTTGATTTTGCATCACACTTATACATATTTGATGGCTTTGAGAGTATAGATGGTTCAGGTTCATCTCTTATAGCACATGCAAACATAGTGAGTAGGATTTGGCATGAATGTTTTGTCAATTACAAATATCTATAGCAGATGAGTACATAGGCACTTGTGATTAGGCTCCCATAAATTTTATGTACTAATGGTGTTTGTCGAGGATGTGTACTTGGAAAACATCATCGATATTCTTTTCCTACAGGTAGAGCCACATGTGCTAAGGCACCCTTGGAGTTGGTACATAGTGACCTCATGTCCTTTCTGAATTCTTCATTTTTAGGGGCCAAATATGTGCTCACATTTATTGATGACTTATCTAGACATACATGGGTGTACTTTCTTAAGTACAAGTTTGGTGTCTTTGATTCATTTAGGATCTTTAAGAAATTTTTGGAGAAGCAGTTTGGTCTTTCTATCAAGAGGATACACACAAATAATGGGGGGGAGTTTTTTAATCAGGCTTGCAAAGACTTTTGCACTGAACATGGTTTGTAGCATCAGTTTACAGTACCTTACACCCCTCAGCAGAATGGTGTTGTTGAGAGAAAGAATAGGACTTTATGAGAGATGGCCAATTGTATGATACAGTCACAGTCCATGGATTCTTCATTTTGGGCTAAGGTAGTCAATTGTGCCAATTATATTCAAAATCAAATGCCTCATAAGGTATTACGAAACATGAATCTTGAGGAGGCTTGGACCCATGTCAAGCTCGATGTTTCTACATTCTAAGTTTTTGGTAGTGAGGCTTGGGCATTTATTCCTAATGCTCAACGAAAATACGTGGAGAGGAAATGTTGACCACTCATATTTGTTGGCTACTATAAGGATGTTAAGGTGTACAAGTTGTTTGATCCTGATTCCAGAGAGGTCTTGTTTCAGTGAGATGTCTAGTTTGATGAGCACTTTCCTCTGATGGATTCTTCATCACCAACTTCTCCCTCATTACCTACTCCTCCCTCTTCATCTCTTGAGGATGATGTAGATGATGATCCACCATCCCCACCAATAAATACACAAAATTTTCCTGAGTGGGCCCACTTTACTGTAGAAGCAACTAGATCTTTGGCAGGTGATCCTTCAAATTCCCATCGTACACATGCATAGACATCAGGTGCTAGTCTTTTGATTCATACCATTTCGGATGATCCTCAGAGGCTTTCAAAGGCGACAGGTCACCTTGAGTGGGATAGGGCTATGGAGGAGGAGTATTCTTCTTTGATGAAGAATGATACTTGGGATCTTTCTCATCTTCCTAAGGGAAGAAAGTTGGTTCGGTGCAAGTGGGTGTACTGTACCAAGTTTTTAACAAATGGTTCAATAGATAAGTACAAAGAATGTCTTGTTGCAAAGGGGTTTTCTCAGGTTAATGGTATTTATTACCCTGAGACCTTTGCTCATGTTTCCAAGATGAATTCTATTCACTTTGTACTATCACTAGCAGCTTCATAGGGATGGACAATTTTTTAGATGGATGTGAAGAGTTTCTTCTTGCATGGGGACCTACATGAGGAGATCTATATGGAGAAGCCTTTGGGTTTTTTGCAGGACACTTCTTCGGTTTGCAAACTTTGACATTCATTGTATGGTCTCAAACAAGCCCCTCAAGCTTGGTAAGAGAATATGGACTCTTTTTTTCTTTTCTCTCACTTCACACATTGTCATTTTGATCCCACGATGTACATTCAACGTCAGGAGGTTGATATTTTGATCCTTGTGCTATATGTTGATGATCTCATTCTTACAAGTAGCTCATCCTCTATGATTTAGAGTGTTTAGAGAAATTTGATGGAGCAATTTGAGATGACAGATCTCGACCTTCTACACTATTTTCTTGGTCTATAGGTTATTCAGTCTTCGGATGGGATTTCCATATATTAGCAGAAGTATGCTCTTTATATGCTCTAGATATTTGGCATGTTTGATTGCAAGCCTTCCCCCACACCATTTCAGTTAGGTGTTGTTATGTCTTCCACTTGATTTACTCCTTTAGTAGACTCTACATTATATAGGAAGTTGGTTGGTAGTTTTTTGTACCTGATGCATTCATGTCTTGATCTTTCCTTTGTGGTTGGTCTTGTCTCTAGGTTCTCCCATGATCCACATGAGATCCATTTGCAAGCTGCCAAACATATCTTGAGGTACATTAAGGGCACCACATAGTATGGCATTCACTAGACATCAGGAGTGCCTCACATTGTTGGCTTCACTGACTCAAATTGGGCTGGTGATGTCAATGATCGGAAGTCCACTTTCGGATTTGTTTTTTTCCTTAATTTTGTTCCTATCACATGGTCTTGCAAGAAGTAATCTTCTATTGCATTATCATCTATAGAGGTTGAGTGTCAAGTAGAGATGTTAGTTAGTCAGGATATTTTATGGCTTCGGCAGTTGATGAAAAAGTTTGGGTTTCCTCTTGATAGTCCCACTATTCTTTGGTGTGACAATCAGACTGTCATACACATTTCTCACAGTTGAATGGAGCATCAGCAAACAAAGCACATTGAGATTCACATGCACTTCATCAGGCAGTTGACTCAATATGGTTCTCTCATCTTGGAGTGCATTCCTACAGAGGTGCAGGTTGCATACATCTTCATGAAACCTTTGGCATCGCCATGCTATCTTCAATTGTGATCAATGCTTGGGGTGAAGGAAGTTGTTCTTGGGGGGTCTTTGTGAGGCCTTCCTTCATGTTTTTCTTCGCATGCTTTCATCTCTTGTTGGAGAGGAGTTTTTTCCCATTGGGTTTTATCCTTTTCTTTGCTTTATAGAGATTTGGTTGTATTTGGGTACCTCATCAGGCCTTGTTATCAAGACCCATATTTTCTTTCATGTATTTTGTCCTTTGTTTTTTAGCTTCTCCCTAAGTTCATCTTAAAGGGGGTGTTAGAGTAATAGGTTAATTACTTAATTCATTTAGTCATATTAATTAATTAATTAAGTCACCTTTACTTTATTTTTCACTTAAGCTAGACTTAGTCACTTTAATAATTAATTAAGAATTCATTATTTAAGCCTAGGGTTCACTTTAGGGTTTTGATCTCCTTTCATAAGGATTGATCTTATTGTAATTATTCAATTCTTTTTATGCAATTTTTGCTTCAGTCTTGTAGAGCACCTTGTTTGTGTTTCAGTATCTCTTCTACGTGACAGGTTATTTTCTTGCAGGTGTTCACTCGGTTCTGTGACGTTGGTTTATCAACTTCAACAAAACTATGTCCTAGATATTCAAAATGGGACAAACCCATAAGTCTATCTACCTTAATCTATGCTTGGAGAGAGGTATCCTATATTATAGACCCAAAATTAAAAAGAAATATCTCTATCAAAAATCCTCATACAAGTGAAATTAATCCAACCAGTCAAAGTTGGTGATAGGCTCATATTGATAAAGCTTGTGGAGGAACTAGTAGCCATAGAGTGAGCGACGACGATGCAAAAGAAGCTCATCTCCTTCAATGTCCAAAAGAAATGGGTATAAGGTAACACCAACAGGTCATCCTAAGTCCCGGGGATGAGGAATTCCAACACCAAGCTAGGTTGCACCCAAAACCCTATCTAGGTCTCCCAATAAGTGTGGATGGAAAACATTACGAGCCATGCTACCAACTATGTCCTGTGAAACATGAAGATCCAATAGAAATGCTATGAAATGAGTAGGAATATCATAATTAAGTCGATAACGCTCGTCAAAATTCAGAAATTTCTCACCCAATATAAGTCGGATAGCTTTCATAGTGAGAAGACCCCTTTTCTTAAGCACCAACTTCAACCTGTGCTCGGTAATGCCACCTAAGAAATACAATTGGCTATGATAGTTGATAAGCATAATTGGAGTCACCATAATCACAAACAAATCAAGATTTTTAGCAAAACACAAAGTGAGAGCTAGAGCCATATTTAAAAACCTCACTCAAACATGAGAAATAATGAACAAAACAAATCAATCTCTGAATTAAATTGAATTAATTCTTCACACAAGAATTGCATATAGAATTGCAATCATTAAATAGAAAGGGCAGTGGTGCATTAACTCAAAATGATAAAATGAAGTGAAATTACTGCAAAGGAGCTGGCAGAGTATGGGAAATGTCATGTCAAATCTTAACACTTTCCATCTTCAAAACAAAACTTGATGAAGATAAATGCAACCATTATGACACGTAAGTGGAAAGGTGGTAAAGACTGGCCCCTCTAATGATCACTCGAAGAGGTGGCATGACACGTAATAAACAATCAACCGAGGTGGTGGATAAGCAAGTCGCCCCAAATAATTATTAGATGAGATGGAAATGTTAGTTCAAATTAAACTAAGGGATTTTACCATCCCATCAAAATAGTAAGCTCACCCAAAAAAAATAGTAAAAGAAAAATTTGGATTCCACTAACTCACTAATTTAAATATGTACGTCGATGACATTCCCTCTATGAGATATACCAATCTAGTACACCTATCAATGATTTACGTCATCTAAGAAGGATGCAAGACTATTGAACTGTGGAAAATCGTCAATTGTTTTTCACCATCTTTTTATGACGTGAAAATAAGGTTTTGCTATATTTTCTTCCCTACAAACTCTACCCCTTTTTCTTACCAACATGATGACAACACCACACAATATTTAATAAAATATAGTTGAGAAGTAAATCAATTCGATGTGGATGACTTATTGAGCAGTGAAACAATAGTACATCATAAAAGAGCTTAGTATGAATGATAGGGTAATAAAAATTATAAAGTATACCCTTTGCCTTTATGGAGGCATATAATCATTTTCAGCTCACCTCTTTTATATTGTAATTTATTTGCTTTATGGTTATTTTAATTATATATTATATTGTATTATTATAATATGTTGTATAATATTATTATTTATATATCATATATTATATTTATACTATATTATTTATTTAAACTATATAATATATAAATAATAAAATAATATACTATATAAAGTATATCTTAAATATTATATATTATATTTTTTATTTATATTATACGTTATGTAATATATACATAATATATTATATTTAATATATATTATTTATTATATTGAGATTTATATTATATATTATATTGTACAATATATAAATAATACTATATACTTATGTCAAACATATGTCATATTTTGAATCGAGTAGTTTAATATTGATGATCAACGATTAAAAAAAAATTGTAAACATGCACAATGATATAAATGATCTCACCCATGCATTTAAATGTTCTTTTTTGCATACCTATGTGGCTTGAATGCATGTCATTCATGTTGGTTTGATTTTCACATACAAGCATCTAACATGTGCACATATACCTAAATCATTTCATGGTGGACATCTTCATAGGGAAATGGAGTAGGAAGGAGTGTTTCCAATGCAAATAATGTGGACAACGAGCATCACATGTTCATCATGAATGAATGAACTAGTTTCACAATGATCTCTGGCTCTAAGTGGAGCACTAATTCTTACAATGGGTCCCATGTCACACATACACACACACACTCCATATTTCTCCCTCCCTATCTCTACTTCTATATCTCTCTCTCATACACACACATGGGTATGTGTAGGATTATCATGGAAAAAATAGGCCCTTAAGTGGCAATAAAATTCAAAAAATCAGAGTTAGGCAACTTGACGTAAAAATTTGAATAAGTTATCTATATTATTTAAAAAATATGTAAGAATAGAATCTGTAGAATATTGAATGTGGTTTCTAAACTACTAGGGTTTTTTTTTTTAAATCTATTTGGTGAAAATTTGAAATTTCAATGCAGTAGTACATAAATTTCAGGGAAAAAATAAGAAGTAGGTGTTTGTCTGACCACCCTAACCACTATAAAATGATAATATTTTTTTATAATATTTTAGATATAAGTAGGGGACTCATGTCCCAATGTGATGCATATTTGTTTGTAATTTTTTTTCGAGTAAAAAATTAATTATTAATTTTTTAATACAACTTTAAAAAATATAAAAACTTGTATGTCTGACAACCTTATCTTGGTAAAAAATTCATGAAATTCAATTCTTTTTTTTTTAAATCGTATATTATGTGAAGCATAGAATGTGATGCATATTTTGGATTCAAAAAATGTGATACCATTTGAAAGCTATAGATTTTTTTCAATCAAGACTTTAGTTGTAATTCAAATAGAAAATGAATAATAATTATTTATTAAATTCAAAGTAAAGCATTTTATAATGGTGGAAAGTTGAGAATCTCTTTTAAAACCCCTTTTCATTTCATCAATTTTCGGTAAAAAAAAATTCGTCAGCCACATGGGCCATCATATCACTTAGATATCGCCACTTTTTGGCCCATCATGATCTTGCACATACCCACACACACTCCCTATTTCCTCCTCACTATTTCTATCTCTATCTCTTTCTCTCTCCCTCTCTCTACTAATTATCTCTATCACCTCCTTTATCTCTTCTTCTTGACCCCTCTATCCCTCTCTTCACATCTCTCCCTCTACCTCTCTATCTATACTTTATTATCTGTCCCTCTCTCTCTTATTCACTCCATCTCTCCTACTCTCTCTCTATATAGCCCACTCTACCTCTCTCTATATATCACTTCCTATATATTTATATTTCTATCTCTCCATATCCCCCTCCCTCATTGTCTCCCTCATTGTCTCCTTCTTTCTATCTCTATTTCTCCCTCTTCTCTCTCTCACCCCTCTATCTTTCCAAGTTCTCTCTCTCCTTTTTATTCTTCTCTCTCCCTATTTCTATCTCTATCTCCCCCTCTCTCCCCATCCGAATATCACTCCCTCTTTCTATATCTCTCTACTTCTCCTCTCTCCTCTTTCTATTTATCTCCCTCCCTCTCCCTCCTATATCTATTTATGTATATCTATCTCCCTCTCTACTTCTCTTTCCATATTTATTTCTTTCTCACTCATAAACCCATTCACTTTGTGTTTCTCCCTCCATATATCTATCTATATCTCTCTATATTTCACCCTTCGTAGGTGTTCCCTCAATGATCTTTACCAAGTGTATTACATCTATCAACGGTTCACATCATCTAAGAAGGATGCAAGATGATTGAACTGCAGAGAACTGTCGATTGTTTTCCACCATCTTTTTATGATGTGAAAATAGGGTTTCACAATATTTTCTTCCCTCGAAACTCTGCCCCTTTTTCCTACCTACATGATGAAAACACCACACAGTATTTAATAAAATGTATTTGAGAATTAAATCAATTTGATGTGGATGGCTTGTTGAGGAGCGAAACAGTAGTACATCATAAAATATTTTTTGTAGGAATAGTAGGGTAATAAAAATGATAAAGTATACCCTTTGCCTTTATGGAGGTGTATAATCATTTTCAGCTCACCTCTTTTATATTGTAATTTATTTGTTTTATGGTTATTTTAATTATATATTATATTATTATAATATGTTGTATAATATTATTATTTATATATTATATATTATATTTATATTATATTATTTATTTAAATTATTAAATATATAAATAATATATTATATAAAGTATATCTTAAATATTATATATTATATTTTTATTTTTATTATATGTTATATAATATACATAATATATTATATTATACAATATATAAATAATACTATATAGTTATGTCAAACATATGCAATATTTGAATCGAGCAGTTTAATATTGATGATCAATGATTAAATTTTTTTTGTAAAGATGCATAGTGATTTGAATGATCTCACCCATGCATTTAAATGTGCTTTTTTGCATACCTATGTGGCTTGAATGCATGTAATTCATGTTGGTTTGATTTTCACATACAAGCATCTAACATGTGCACATATACCTAAATCATTTCATGGTGGACATCTTCATAGGGAAATGGAGTAGGAAGTAGTGTTTCCAATACAAATAATGAGGACAATGAGCATCACATGTTCATCATGAATGAAACGGTTTCACAATTACCTCCAACTATAGGTGGATCACTGATGCTTACAATGGGTGCCATGTCACACATACATACACACACACCATGTTTCTCCCTCCCTCTCTCTAACTCTATGTCTCTCTCTCATGCAAACACGCACTTCATATTTCTCCCTCCCTATCTCTATCTCTATCTCTTTCTCTCCTCATCTCTATCTCTCTCCCTCTCTCTAATACTTATCTATATCACCTCTTTTATCTCTTCCTCTTTCCCCCTCTATCCCTCTCTTTACATCTGTCCCTCTCCCTCTCCCTCTCCCTCTCCCTCTCTCTCTTATTCACTCCACCTCTCCCTCCACCTCTCCTGCTCACTCTCTCTATATAGCCCTCTCTATCTCTCTCTATATATCACTTCCTATATATTTATATTTTTATCTCTCCATCTCCCCCTCCCTCATTTTCTCCCTCTTTCTATCTCTATTTCTCCCTCTTCTTCTCTCACTCACCCCTCTATCTTTTCCAAGTTCTCTCTCTCCTTTCTATTCTTCTATCTCCCTCTTCCTATCACTCCCTCTCTCAATTTATCTCCCTCCCTCTCCCTCCTATATCTATTTATTTATATATATCTCCCTCTCTACCTCTCTTTCCATATTTTTTTCTTTCTCACTCATATACCCATACACATTGTGTTTCTCCCTCCATATATTTATCTATATCTCTCTATATTTCCCCCTTGGCACCTTGGTATGTGTTGGTGTTTTTTAAAACCCAAGATGATTCCTCAAAACTTCTATGAATTTTCCTTATTCAATAATAAAAACATAAGAAATGATTGGCCAACTTAACAAGAGAAATAAATAATGCTTATTCTCCTACACTTTGGGCTTTGCAAGACCCGAGAGGGTGATTCCACAATGTGTTCCTTACAAATAACTAAACAATCTCAAATACACAATGCATAATAACAGATAAATTCCCCATCAACAGTGAATAGATGAAATCCTTCAAGAAATTGGCAATTCCTTCAAAGATTTGACCCCAAATAGTAGGGATTCACAAATACAATAACGATAAGTCGATATGAAGGTTATTTGAATAAATGTTCTAAAATTGAATACCACAGATATTAGAAATATGACCACTACTTCATTATCAATGCCATATCCTAAAGCACTGAGTCAAATGAGAAAGAACTGAACAATGGGGAAAATTTCATCTTAAATAGTTGTGATCTATATGAATTGCATTACAATTCACGTATCTATACCAGAAATCCAATTACTACTTACAAATCCAGCCACCAACCTACATGAACTTACACAATGACTAAAGCATTTAACTGATCCTTTGAACCAGAGCCACCATTAAAGTATAATTCACAGTAAAGAACAAATAAAATCAATGAAACCAGTCTTTGACCAATATTTCATTAATAATTCATGCAAGGTATCACAATTGGAGAGGAAATAGACCCAAGATATTTTCATATTCAACACAAACATGCCTAAGAACCCCATAATTGACAAAATTCTTCTATCTGATTCTAAACCTTAAAACATGGACTCAATGTTCATACTCTCTGTATTACAAATTCTACTCTCTCAAATCTTGGATTCAAGAAAAGACCCAATACATCGGCCCATAATTCCCTTTTATATAGTAAGGGAGAAAACAAGCTTCAGGCTAGAACGTACACATGTCCACATTTGATTAGACCGTAATCCCCTCATACAGTTATATTTGCATTTTCCAATTGGAGGGAATATACATAAGACAAAAGTAATCATCAATTGTTGTGGAGAAGAAAACTCGCCTTCCAAAAGGCAACTCATTCACATCAAAGGCATCTTTAACCGTTGTAGCACTTTATCCACCTCAGCAACCATTCGTGTCAGCAACTTGCACCTAGAGCTGGGAGAAGTATGTGTATATTCAAATGTAACTTCTGGGGCTAGACCTATATTATACTTGACCGAGTCACACTTCTCGACCATAGTGCTCATATTCCAAACTCATCAGTGAATATCATTTTCCACAATTCAAATTCTTCATCAGATGGCCACTTGAAAACAATAACCTAATTAATTTTATCTCTATATGGTGCATATTTCACCATCACATAAGTAGCCTCCTTATCAAAATCTTCTAAGAAACTAATAACAAAAGATAGTTTCTCAAGTGTATCCTTTAACATACCAATATCAACATTCTTGCATATTTCATGCGTCTGAGTTATCATGACGTTATTGATTTGGTCCTTCCAAACTTACAAGGGCTTCACTTCATCATGATTATGTTGGATCTTTGGTAATGGAGTTAGGTCTACTTCATCATACTTGGCCTTTAATTCTTTGATCCTCAATTCCATAGGAGAAACATATCCCTGGAAATTTTACTCGAAAATTTCCTTAACAAGTTGATAAGTTGGCATAACCATGAGATACTTATCCTTCTGATGCTTTGCTCCCACCGTCATGAAATTTAATTGATCAGCCCTGGAACTTCATCTATCCAAAAGTTGGGCAGCCAACTCTTTATCCCTTGGGAACATTTTGATTGCTTGCAACATCGAAACATAACTTGCATGGAAACTATTTAATTTTCCTTGGAATTTCTTGTTCAAGTGTCTCAATACAGTATCTACAATTACAGAATTGATTTTCAATGTTGATTCCTGGACCTGTTGCAACATCTCTTTATACTCCTTAACCTGACGGATTAATTTTTCCCTTGAGATTCCTCCACTCGGGCTATTATCCCTTTCAATTGTGATGGGCACCTATCCCATATTGTATGGAATGATTGCTAAGGAATATCCTTGTGAAGAAGATTGAGGTTGTTCCACTAGTGGGTCAGAAATAGTGCGGCTAGAGCTAGCTTGTCCTTGAGACTTCAATGTCTCCATTTTTTGCTTTAGTAATGCCAACTTAGTTTCTAGCTCTGCAACCTTTTGTTGACTCCTATTATATTCAATAATGAGGTCATTATATTGACCCCTCTGAGTGTTGATGGTGAAAATGACACAAACAATGTTAAAACAGAATATTTCTACTCTATTTCTCCTGAAAAAGAAAGACAACATATAGTAGCCTAACTCCCAAGGTCCTGGTAGTTGATTCTCAACTGTCTGGTGTCACTCAATCGGTTCATGCAACTTTAATGTTCAAGGGGCCTATGCTGGTAACAAAGAATGCAAGCAATAACTCATTCTTACCGAACTGTCTTTAGTAAATCAAAGGGGTTTCAAACAAAAGAAAAAGATAGATCAAAGGGTAAACCAGTAAACATGAAAAAAACTCATCTATCATCCGGACATATATCTTCGACAATGAATGTTTTTCAATTAGATCAAGAAAACCAAAGCATGATACAATTAACAAAATAATCTATACCATTGTATGCATCTAAGGTGCTTATTTTAATTCACCTCACAACTACTTCAAAGATTTTTTTTTCTAAAAGAACACACATTCATTCATTTCCAAGATCATAGATCAACAAATTTCAACAAATTTAATCCAATGATAATCTAACAAGATAATATTTAAATCTGGTTTCTTCTATTGACTTTCATCACATAAGAAACAATCATGCTTCAACACAATCATTGGCATCCAGATAGATTATAACTTATCAGCCTTATCAAATAAAATTCAATTCTAACACCATATTGCGTAAACCTGTAATTTTATTTAACTATAAAGTATCCAGTAACAATGTATATTAGTAATCACTACAAAATTCTATCTCCTAATATCAGGTAAGCCAATTCTATTCTCTATCAACCGACCTTTACAATATGATACCCAAAGGGTATTTATAGATATACAAAATTCGAACTCCACTTTTATTTTAAGTCCTCAACCCTTTTAGGAACAAAAATTTCTTGGAAACTTAGATCGATTTGATCTTGAGTTCTTACATTAGACATTTAGTTAAACTAGAGAATAGAAAATAGAAGAGAAAAATTCCATGCACTTCAAAACTGTCAGTGTTGCTTGCAACATGCAAAGAAGAAGAAAGTCATGCATGCAAGAGATTTATGCATGTGAAGCTAGGTCTGCAATAAAATTGTCATAACTGGTGAAGACTTGTTGTAATACATCTAATTCTGGCCCATCAACCCAGCTGTCCTCAAATTTAATTCGCTCCAATTCTGCTGCAGCAAACCCTCTCATACCTTTTATCTTTGTCAACTCTCTTCTAGCAGCTTTTATCTCTTCTTTGACATCCATCAGCCGATCTATCATCAAATCTTCACCATCATCTCCTTTCTGCATGAGTCCTTTAAACCTTTCATCCCATTTCTCTTTTATTTGACTCAAAGGAAGGCCTCCCTTTGTTAATACATTAACATCTACTATGATTGCAATGATCACCTCCAACTCCTCAAACTGTCCAGTTAGATTATTAACAACATCTTGGACCTCATTCCTATGCTTACACAAGAAATCTGTTCTAAATCGGAGTATACGAGAGGTCTTTTCCACAAAATATTTATTATCCTCCTCAAGTATTGACTGTTCAAGAAGAGTAGTCAAAGGCAATGTACTAACCTTCTCCAATTTATGACTATACTCTTTATATTCCTCTTCTTGTTTCTCTGATACTTCAATATATTGATGCATTTCTCGTATCAACTCTTTTGTGCCTTTGTAAACGTCAAAACCCTCAACCAAGACTTCACCTACCTCTTGATTAATATTGTCAACCGATCTATCTAACATCTTTGCTTTGCCTCTTACCTGCACTAAATCATCTACCTCCTTTTTGCTTAACAAAATTGGAGTCTCAATAGCCATTACCTGTTGTGATCTTGGAGAAGAGACACTTTTCAAAAAGGAATGCAATTGATCCAATTGAGCCTTAAGTTCATATTTCTTTTGTTTATCCTTTAACATCCTTGACTTGGTTGTTGAAGCCACCACATTAATTAGATTCATCTGCTAATTCCTAGTAGGCCTTCCCAAGTTGACAGTACTCAATTGATAATCTGTTAATTGCATGTCTCCTACCTCCTTTTCTATCATTGGTATAGCACACTCAGCAACAATTTCTCCCTTTTCCATGAGTCTGGTAGAGTGCAGGATCTTGGCCTTCTTTTTAGGCCTCTCTTGTTCAATCTCCTTCATCATATCCTCCCAATTGAGAGGTTGTGAAGGTGTTACTGTCCTTTTTTGTAGGTCCAATTTTAACCAAGTGGGAGCACTTGGAGCAGTAGTCATCACAGTGGAAGAAGAAGCAATAATAGTAGTAGAAGGTGGTTGCACATTTACCTGGGGTTGCAAATCAACACTTGGTTCCTCTTGTTGTTTTTGCACCACATGCATCTGCACAAGATTTTCAGCATCTTCCCTATCCTTTTGTTCCTGTATCTTCTTATCTTCTTCTTCCTTCTTCAACCTCTCTTCCTCCAATCGATCTCTCTCCACTTTT
Organism: Sequoiadendron giganteum; assembly: GCA_007115665.2. NCBI lineage: Eukaryota > Viridiplantae > Streptophyta > Pinopsida > Cupressales > Cupressaceae > Sequoiadendron > Sequoiadendron giganteum. The sequence goes on along the minus strand of CM021104.1, from coordinate 687,216,177 downwards.
TCCCTTTCCAATCTTTCCTTTTCTAATCTATCCTTCTCTATTCTTTCCTTTTCCAGTTTTTCCTTATCAAATTTCTCTTTCTCTAGAGATTCTTGTTCCAGCTTTTCCTTCTCTAAAGCCTCTAGTATTTCTTTCTCTAGTCTTTCTACCTCTAAAGCCTTAAGCTTTTTTTCCTTCTCTTCTTCTTCTTTTTGGCGAGCTTCCTCAACAAGTTTCAACTTGGCCTCCAAGACTTCTTGCTCCCTCCGGTGTCTTGCCTTCTCTTCCTCAAGGTCATGAATCTTTTGTATTAGTTCTAACTTATCATTTTCTTCTTTAACCTTGAGTTCATGTTCTTGTTGCCTTTTTTGTCTCTCTGCTTCATCAGCTCTTAACTTCGCTTCAATTTGTTGTTGTTGTAGTATGGAATCAGTTTGTGTCTTGGCATCCATTAACTTTTTATTTTCTCTTTCTTTAGCTTTTTCCTCGGCATCCTTTCTAACCTCTTCAAACAATGCCCATTGATCCTCTTGTGTTATTACCTATTCAACATCCTCCTCTAGAGGCATATTCTCTTGCACATCCTTCTTTGACACAGTCTCATCTAAATTTGTTCCAACATCATGAATTTCCCTCTCCACTTATTTTCCCTTTGTAGCTTCAGCTATACTATGAAGAGCCCCCTTTAGAACTTCTTCGCTTTGTTGCTTTACAAGTGGGACTTGTGTGGAAGATTCACCTAATGTAGGTATTAAAATAGCCGATCCTATTTGCACATCCCCTTCTTGTGTTTCCGCTTCATCTCCTATTGCTTCAAGTTCTATCTCTTCAATGTCTGGGGGAAAGAACTCCAAAGGCTCTTTGGGAGGTGTCTTTCTTTTGAGTCTTTTATACCCTTTCCCCTTTTTAGGAGCTGGTCCTTGAGGAGCTTTAGTTCTTAACATTAACCAGTGAACACTTCTATCCAAGATTGTTCTTCCTATCTGCTTTATGTCAATAGTTTCTTCACTATCCCAATCAATCAGATCCAAGCTCTTAGTTCCTATGTTCAAATCCTCATAATATGGATCCAATACAACTCCATCATCCACCAATGTGTCAGGAATGTCATTTTTGACTCCAAGTTTTTCCATGAGTGAGACAGATAACCTCTCATAATTATTTTTCCTCAAGTCATACTCATCTTGTCGGTCACTCCAGAAATATTCTAATAAATTGAAATGCTTGTCAAACACAGAAGGTAGCAAGGCATGCATCTTACCCTTCGGGTCAAAATAATTACAAGTTGTGTATAAACCTAACTTCAATTATATCAACTCACTGCAGATCACCTTTGCTCCTACCAAATGTTGACAGCTATACTCACCCAACTTCATGGGAAACTTGTGACATCTTGTCTTATGCTTTAAACCAAATTGAGCATTAACTCCAAGAGCTTGATATACAAACTCCATCAACACTATCCAATTATTGCAACACCTTGGAAGCAAATGTGGATGGCCTTCAAAACCAGCTAACCTGAAATATGTAAACTTGGGGTACTGAATGTACCAACATCCCCATTCAGCAATGAATGACATGGCCTCTTGACTCATCTTGTACCCTGCATCTCCATTTAATTGGTTAATGACTACATATATAAATGCATCATTGACTCTTCTGAACTGAGTCTCAACAACCTAAAGAGACAGTTGGTCATAATGCTCCCACACCTTCTTTTGTCCATCCAAGAATCCCATTATCCCTACTCTGTTTAAACCTGGGAAGATACCCAATCTTGTTGTTGCATACACAATGTAAGAAGTCATAAAGAAGCATTTAGTCTCCCTGATGTTGGTCAGTTGATCATGAATAGCATTTGATACAATCATCGACCAATCAAACTAATGAGTGCCATGTAAAATTGTCTGAATAAAAGGAAACATCCACTCCTTGAAGCGAAATGTATCTCTCTTCCCAAAAACCCTGCACAACATCATTATTAAATCTGATATCTCTTTGTAGAAATCTGCCCTCTTTGGCTGATCTGCAAGCTTGGCTAGCGATTTCTTCTTTGTCTTCAACCACTTTTTGTTTAAATGAGATTTATTGGATTCTTTATAATTACTATATTTCTCCAAAGCCTCAACCTCATCCAACTGCACCAAGTTCTTAGGATCCAGGACATTAAATATACTTTACAATGCTTGAGGAATGAGATCAATAATTACATTGTTTTGTGAATCCATGCATTGTCTGGTAGCAGGATTGTAGGCACTGGCTACTGTCAAGATCAACTTTGGGCATTAGATTGACAAAGGAAACAAAGTGATATGAGCCAAACCAAAATCCACAATTCTCTTGGTTCTAGGCATCACATCCTCATTGAATGTTTTAGTATAGGCCTCCTCAAAGTTGTACTAGCCCAAATTCATGTCGGTGATATCTAACCAATCGGATTCCACTTTGCTTACTTTCACAATAGGACTCCTGTGATTATACCTCAAGGTATAAGGCAATTGTTCAGGCTTGATCTTCTTTGGTTTAGGTACTACCTTTGATGTTCCTGTAGGTTGGTTCCTTTGGGAAGCTTCTCCTGACGTTCCTGACATCCTTTTAGCTTTCTTGCAACAAATATCTATAGTTAGATCCTCTAGATAAACATCTCTAAATGTGTGTTCAAAATCATACCTTTCAAACATACATCAGAAGTGGAACTAGGCAAGCAAACATCTTAAATAATCTTCCTTTAAAACACTATCGGGATCAAAGTCGGAACTGCAATGGTAACTCAACTAACAAGAAGTGGACCTGGAGTCGGAAATGAAATAATGATCGGAACCAGAATCGAAATGGAAATTGATTTGCTTTCCTTCAGATTTTTTGTTTTTATATTATGTTTTGGTTTTGCTTCCACTTCCGCCAAGGTTAAATTTTTTTGAAGTAAAGCTTCTTACTACAAGTGGAGTCAGAGACGGGATAAAAAAATAAAATGGACACTAAACATAAAAACACATCCAAACTCCTAAATCAATCATGATCTCGCTTTCGATGTTGACCATGACATCATCGACAATTTTATCAATTTAACACTTGACTCCATGATTAAAGATTAAGGTCATATTTAAATGAAACGAGGCTTAAAATATATAATGAAAAGACCATGCCCATATGACCGTGGGGGATGACTGTATTTTTAGGGCATCATATTTAAACATTTTAAATGTGATCATAGAAACACACGAAACCCTAATCTAGAAAATGCAATATAAAATTAGGGCATGGATTCAACCCTTCCTAATTTATCCAAACGAATGCATAATGAAATCCTAAGTGAAAACCAGATCCTACCAACCCCAACTCACTGTAAAAAACCTAGATTTAATCAACCTCATGGTGAAAACCCTACTTAAACCTACTCATTTAAAACCTAAGGTAGCATGACGCAATCACGACAAAACATGAAAGCGATCATGCCCACTTTCACTATAAAACCAAAAACACAAGCATAAAATGAAATCGAGAACATCAAATAAAGAAAGAAAGAAAACAAACACACAAACCAACCGAAACGGCGAACTTTCCCAAAGATCCAAATTAATCAACATGAACAAAAAACACAAAATCAAATAACTAAAAGAAACGAGAATAGAAACCCTACATCGAACGCAAAAAACCTAGCCAAACCTTCTGAATTGATTCGCAAGCAATTATCTCCTTCTCCTTCAATCAATTCACTCTGATAAACTCCGCAACTTCTCTATTTTACTCTTCGATTTTTAATAATGATAATAACAATGTGTTTAATCCTTAATGAAGGTAAAAATTAGAGTTTCTACCTACGCATGGTAGCTTTCATTAATGCATTAAATGCAGTTTAGGCAGAGTCAAAACTGAAAGAGAACAAACACTTCACTACAGTGCGACTTTAGTCAAAAATTCAACAACCAAGAAATGGCAAGAGCGAAATATGAATGGAAATTGATTTGGAAACTTAAGGAATTTCCCAACTTCATTCCCGTTCCGGTTCCAAGTCCGCCAACAAAGGACAAAATGAAACCAAACACAAAAAGTAAAATAAAAGACCGACATAATAAAACTTAAGACAATGACTAAGACTAAAAACACAAGTTTAAAAAGCGGAGGCGGAGACGGAATGGATTTACATTTTGCAATTTTGAATAAACACCAACTTAACGCCCACTCCGGCTCTGGCTCCGATAAAGATAAAACAAAAGGCCAAAAAGAAAGGTTGTCGGGATGGGAATCGGAATGAGTTTTGACAGAAGTTTTAGAACCCGATTTGGTTCCGGCTCCAATTTCGACAGACTAAACCAAAATTAAAAAAAGTATTGAAAACAAAGGACTCCAAACTTTGTTTGAAATCAACCAAAGATAAAAACACAAAAAAAAGGGGGGACCCATTTTGACCAAGGCGAAAGATGGGGTGGTTATGCAAGGCATAACACAGAGTATCTTGATCCTTGGTCAAATCCTCAACAGTTGCCCTAGTAAACTTGGCAACATTTACTGCCATATATGTTGCCTCCAATTTTGGGGTATCAGCAACTCTTCTCACAACCAAGTGACCACTGAAATTAGCTGGCTCTACAACTATTTTCTTTCTAGATCCAGTAGACAATGACCAAATTTCCAAGGCATCCCACTCTTTATTGAAAGTTGAACCTTTAAGTGCCAGTGTAGCTTCCTCTTCAGTTTGGAGAAGTGGCCTATTGGCCTTCTTATTGTATCGAAAACCACAACATCTACTATATCCCATTATGGGAGCAATAGTACTCCACTCTTTTGTACCAATGCCCTACCTTGCTCTGGTGTCATTTCCTTGAAAGTATCCCTCATTTGCAGCATGACATTGGATTGAATGACCTTCTCTGGAAGCTCTGGATGTAGACTTCTTTCTTGAGCTACCTTCTCAGCATACAGTGGAACATGTGCCCTCCATACAAAATCCTTAAATGCATTTGTCTTGATAAAGGAGTCATCCCTCATGAACTCTCTGTAGGCCTCCATTATGATATCATTAGTATTAGTTATTCCCCTTATTTCATCTTTCCCAAGCCTCAAAGCAACTGCTCCATAACTTTATGGAACATCTTGTGGAAAAGATGGCATTCCTTGCTACATATCATCAGGGGTTACCATAATCTCTTCATCATCTTCATCAGGATAATCAACCACCTCTGTCTCTTCAATTTTATGTCTCTTTGGTGATGGTTGTTGTGTTGGAGAAGAGGGCCTTGGAAGGGAATCTAGACCAACAACATTAGGCAATAATTTCCCTGAAGATGATGGCATTACTTTCTTGTGAGACATTACTCTAGACCTTTCTGAAGTAATAGGAATGGGCCTAGTTTTTTCTTCAATTATTGTTCCCTTCTTTCTAGAATATACCCTAACCTTTGTTGGAGGTTGATAGGTAGGTCTTCCCTCCAATCTTACTTCAAGATATTCTTCAACAAACTATGACTTTCCTTTGTCCTCCACTACTCTTTTTTTTTTCAGGACTCCTACCATGCTCTCAAAATTGTCAATAGCATACATAGCCCTATTCAACTCACCACTGATATTTGGCATGGGATTGTATGCAGATTTATTTTCTTGCTTCTTCTTCATCATCTTAGTAAAAGATATATATTTTTCTTTTCTTTCCTCCTGCATCTACAAATCAAAATGTTCCTGATAATATCCTCAAGAAAATAGAAATTTTGAACAAAGATTCCAATCCTGTGCTTTGCCTTCATTTGAGAAATGAAACCCTCAGGATCATGGTTCCTAGGGCATACAGTTTTCAACCCATAAGGCTTAAGCAATGTCCACAAATCTTTCCATCCTCCTTTTTCCATGAAAAAATCCAAAAATATTGTATACTCAGGAAAGAAGGATCCCTTCTTATGCTCTATTGGAAAGTGTGTATCCTGAGCACATCCCATTTGTATCATGATTTCTAAAAACCCAATCCTTAGAGGCACATCCCTAGGCAAATCATATGGGTTAAAATTAGTGCCATACACCTTAAAAATGGTTGTATTATAATAACGGATAATGTCTCCCCAATAATGTGTCAAATTTAAGTCAAGTCTCCTTTCCATTGGCCTCAAGAAATTATGAATTTCCTTTGGAATCCTAGGTGGATTATAGACCAGGGACCTTCTCAATTTGGACCTGAAAACATTATGGAATGCCACATTATCAAAATCATGATCATTCCTATCTAGAACTCTGGTCCAGTATTGGGTAGGCATGTAAATATCACCTTCCTTCTTTTTCAATTCCATATTCTACCCAAAAAATGCCTTGCCTTTGTATAGAAACATGTCCATTAATAGAGAATTCCATTTGAAACCAACCAGGGTTTTTCCCTCTTTAAGAGCCACCAGACACTCATGCATTTTGTCTGCCAGATAAGTAGCAAAATCATATACCACATTAGAACCTGGATGTTGAAGATTTACAACCATGTACATGAGGTTAGTAGGCAAGGTAGTCTTTATACTAATACCAAGAACCTGACACAAGGAATAAACTGTCTTCCTGAAATAATTGCAAAAGTAGTTTATAGGAAAAGGCTCTGGCTTATTTTTTCTATTCACTATCTTCTTATTCTTTTCAGTTCTTGTGGTTGCCAAATGAGGCAATAACATAGAAGCCCTAAATAATCCCTTAGTGTTTTTGTATTCTTCTCTAAATTCTTGAAGGTCAATGGTAACCATATCATTACTCCATTCATGCAAATAAAAAAAAATTGCAATCTCCTCCCTGGTTATTTTTACCATTTCTAGGCCAGCATATGTCCTGACAACTCTATTTATAAGTTCATACCTCGCCGCAACATCCTTTAACAAATCTACATCTAGATATACATTTGGGACCACCAGCTTGCCGAGATCCAACCTCCAAGGGTTACATAGAGGAGCACACAAATTCCTATTCCCAAACCAATTTGAGAACAATTTTCATCCTGTATACAGCACCTCAACATCTCGAATTGCACATTGTTTGTCAATTAACCCTTCTAGAAGTAGGGGCCAATAAAATAAAGCCTTTCCCTCAATTTTTTTGTTAGTAGAGGGTTTTAACAAATCTATGATATCTTGGGAAAAGGACCTAGTAGAGGTTTCAAAACCAAAGCTTTGGGCTTTGGGTGCCATTTGCACAAGACAGATTACAATTTGAGCTAGAGTTTTGAAATATCATAAAGTTTATAGGATGTAGCCTATGACTTATAGCCTTGAAACATAATACTTTCACAATTCAAAAAGCTTCAGAAATTATTTGGACAAGCTTTAAAACACTTTTAAAGAAAATGAACCATTACAAACTTTTAAAACAAAGCAAAACACAATTGATACTTGTCCTCAAGAAATCACAAGATTTTTGAAAACACGGAACGTGGTGTATACGTTACTTACGGTTTCACTTGTAGATAATTTTAATGGAAGTGATGTTGGACTTACACGAAAATGGCTCACCTCGCTTGGTACCTGGAAATTCTTCTTCAGTGTGGAATTATGCACAAAAATAGAAATTCAATAAACTTTTAGCATTAAATTTTGGTGGTGTAGTCCGAACTCCACCATTACCATTCACTCATGCGAGATAAAATGGCTATCGTATAGCACTAACTCATTTTAAATACCAGACGTTGATTTGAATCCATATAGGCAAGAAAAAGTGACTCAGATCGAGTCAATGTGGTTTGAAAATGCCATGTTCACTCACCAAATCCTAGGCAAATGAAAATTCACCTATGGGACACCATCTCAGCACGAGCAGGTCCCACTTCAATCATCTCATACTCGGCATCGACGTCCATGTGTCAGTATTTTACACACCTTGTAGCACTATTAAAACTGGTGTTTTAATTGCGCGAGGTCAATGAGGAACGACCACAATACATTGTTATAGGACAGCCATCGATTTCAACATCCTTCATCGAAAGGAAAACAAGGACTAGGCCCCACGATCACAGATGATAGATGGAAGCATTTCACAAACCTCACAGCATTGTTGTGATGTCATCAGAAAACCTTGCGAGGCCAGTGGGGAACGGTCAGGATTCAACCACTTCATCTGACAGTTAGAAAACCTGTACATGCCACAATTTTATTCATAAAAATGGGATTGACTAGGTGGATGGGGAAATAACCCTTGAGGTAGGAAAATTAGACATTAGTCTAAAGTTATAACATTTATCGACCTGACATTTAAGTGAAAGTTAAACACAGTCCCAAAGAATAAAAACCCAAAGGCCAAGTTAAAAGGGGTCGGTAGCACAAATGACTAAAAGGGATCAGTCCACAACTTATGCAACCGGTGACCTATAACAATAGGTCAACACATGATTAGAATAGCCAAAGCAATCAAAAGACCAAAAGCCAATTTTTTATGGCTAAAACCCAAAACCCCAAGATAGACCAATGGTGCCAAGCACCAAGGAAACAGGAATGAGCATAATCATGGAAAAAATTAAGAGCTTCACCAATATGTATGGGTACATTGAGGAGGTGGGAAAGGTCATTTATAAAATAAGGCAAGAGAGTGCTCAAGTGAGAGAGGAATATATAGATTGAGAGATAATGAGAAACATAGAGATAGAGAGGAAGACATAGATATTAATGAGCTCTCTCCTTCTTTCTCTTCCCATATATATAGAGAGAGTGAGAAAGGTATATATATACCTCTCTACCTCTATCTCCATATATCTCTCTCACTCACACACACACATTCCCTATTTCTCCCTTCCCATCTCTATCTCTCTCACTCACACATACACACCATGTTTCTCCCTCCATATCTCTTTGTTTATTTCTCTATCTCTCCTCCCTATCCCCCTCTCTCTCCCACTCTCTCCATTACTTGTCTCTATCACCTCCCTTGTCTCTCACTCTTTCCCCTTCTAGCTCTATCTTCACATATCTTTGTCTCCCTCTCTATCTATATCTTATTATCTCTCTCTTATGCACTCCATCTCTCTTCCTCTCTCTATCCCTCTCTTGACCTCTATATTACTCCCTCTTTCTATATCTTTCTTCTCCTATCTCTTCTATATTTATTTTCTTCCCTCCCTCTCTATCTATTTATATATATATATATATATATATATATCTGCCTCCCTTTCTATTTCTCTCCATATCTCTATCTCAGTCATATATACATATTTCATGTTTCTCCCTATCCCTATCCCTATCCCTATCCCTATCCTTGTCCCTGTCCCTGTCCCTATCCCCCCTGTCCTTGTCCCTATCCTTGTCCTTGTCCCTGTCCCTATCCCTGTCCCTATTCCTATCTCTATCTCTATCTCTATCTCTATCTCTCTCCCTCTCTCTATTACTTTTCTATGTCACCTTATTTCTCACTCTTACCCCCTCTATCTATCTCCTTATCTCTGCCTCCCCCTCTCTATCTCTATCTCTATCTCTATCTCTATCTCTATCTCTATCTCTCTCCCTCTCTCTATTACTTTTCTATGTCACCTTATTTCTCACTCTTACCCCCTCTATCTATCTCTGTATCTCTGCCTCCCCCTCTGTATCTTTATCTCATTATATCTACCTCTCTCTCTTACTTTCTCTATCTCTCCTTCTCTATATCTATATCTCTCTATTTATCTCTATCTCCCTCTCACTCTATTTGTTTATTTCTTTGCATATCCCTCTGCATCTATCTCTCTATCTCCATATATCACTCTTAATCTCCCTGTATCTCTAAACATGTCTCTCTCTATCTATTCATCCATCTATCTCCCTCTCTTTCTCCCTCTCCCTCTTCCTAGACCTCTTTATATAATTATATTTTTTTGTCCATCTACCTCTTCCAAGACCTCTATAACTAATTATATTTTCCTCTCTATCTCTTTCTCTCTCTAACTATCTTTGTCCCTCTCTACCTCGAGCTTTATATATCACTTCCTATCTCTATCCTTATCTTTCTATTTATCTCTCTCTCATTCTCTCCCTCTCTCTCCCTCTATATATATTTATTTCTTCTACCTCTATCTATCCTTATCTCTTCCCTCTCTTTGTCTCTCCCTCTCCTCTCCATATCCCTCTTCTTATCCATTTCCATCTCTATATCTATCTTCCTCTCTATCTCCTTACACCTCTCTCACTTATCTTCTTAGATCAAAGGATTTTTTCAATCATGTTTGGATCCTTCTAAGTGGATTCATAGTCTCTTTTAAGCTATCACTTCTCTAATGAGACCTTTGTTGCACAAACAACATCATTTACTAATTGACCTATGAATTGACCTCATGTATTGCACAAATGTATGCAAAAAATAAACAAATTTTCCCTAAAGTGACCTTCCACACCTCTTCGGTGTGCCTATTGCACACAAAGGTGCAATTGCTAGTTTTAATCATATTCACTATTATTCTTACAATATTATTGAAAATCCGCAATGCTTCTAAAATTAAAATTTTGTTTATTTTAAATTTATTATATATACATATATATAAAATTTAAACTTTCCTTACGTACCATTACCAATTATTTAAAATTGAATTATACAAAAAAAATATTAAATTAAATTATTAATTAAACCTATATAAATATTTTATATTAAAATATTAAATATTACAAACAAACTTAAATAAATTAATAATATTATATTTAATATTAAATAATAATTATTTATGTTTAATTAATGATTATAATACCAACTTATTAAATTTGTATTAAAATATATAATAAATATTTGTTAAAACATATATATATAAATTAAGTTCATAAGGGGAGGGGAAAAGCTATGACTGTAGATTCCCCCTTCCTTATGAAGGGAGGCCCTGTGGCCTATGTAAACAGGTCGTGGGACCATATTTTTTTATATATATTTTTTTGAATTTTTTTTTTAAATAATGTCAATTATATATTTAAAATAAATTTTTAAATTAAATTAAATTTAGTATAAACAAATATTGTTAAAATAATTTAAGGCATTCTGATTTTTGATAATAAACAACAAAATCTGGATACATTTTAAAATAATAAATTTATTTATATAAGAAAAAAAATATATAGTTTTAATTAAATTTATTAAAATTCACACATGATCAAAAATAGTAGTTTAAGATACTAAATTTTAGAATTCCTCCAAATTTGGATCAAGGGTTTTTGAAATAATATTTCTACTTAATCTTCTTGAAAAAAATAATATTGTAAGATTAAATTTAATAAGTATTTTTACTATTATTTTCTTTTCTTGATTAAATGAAAGTTTGAAAGTAGGAAAAAAAGAAGAGAAGTGAGCCACAAGATCATAAGCTTGAATTCGAAGGATTTCCTTAAAACAAAAAAAGAGTAAATGAAGAGAGGAGTTTTTTTACAAAAACAAGTAATCATTCATATTCCTACAAAAAAGAACAAAATTTTAAACAAAGCCTACCTGCAACGCAATGGAGTCAAATCCTTCTCTATTGACCCAACGCTTAACCCTTTCAATCTTTGCTCGTCTTTCCTCCAACAAGGGAAACTACCTCCTTCCTTATTCTTTCCCTAAAAAAACTATTCTAATATTTGCATTAAAAGATCCCAATGTTAACAGCTACAAAGGCTTTGAATTTCATCGACCGCCCACTCCTTGAAAGAGGTTGAAAGGTCATATTTATAGAGAATGTATGCTAGTTCGATGATCAAGATTTGAGATGTTCAATTTTGTTTGTCTTCATAATATTTAAGTTGTTAATATTTATATTTTAATATTATAATGTAATAATTATAATTATAATATTATCCTCTGATAATTATAATTATAATGACATTGAATGGTTAATATTTTTAAATATGTATTTTTTTTATCTTAATGTTATGGTTGCAGGGACATGACAAAACCAATGATAGTAGTTATTAATGCAATATATGGTTTTTTCCACCCTATACTTATCCACATGGGTGAAAATTAACTAATACAACCTTTTTCAAGTAAAAATCACTAAACAAGAAAAAGATCCATCCCTCTTGTAGTATTCTATCCTATAAAAAAATTCAACAATAATGCCTAACCAAATTGACTTGAAATAAACGAATAAAATGGATGCATATCACCACAAATATCCCAATAATGTTTCAAAATATTTCCAAGGAACACTATACATACTTATCCACTTACTCATATTGAATTTTATTTTACCATTCTCAATATTATTGAAAGCAATGGAAATTTCCCTAATGAGTATTCCAACAAAAAGAAATGCAAGATATGTAGCACCATGTTCCCACCTATTATAGCCTGCATAATTTTTGTAGCAACCTACATGATACTTGTAGCAAACTACATTATGATTATAAAAAACTAGATTATTCTTGTAGCAACCTAAATAATTCCTTTAGCGACCTATACAACCTATAACACTATTACTTGAGTGATATACAAATGATCTTGTAGATTGTACCTAGCTTTGGAACCTTCCCAATCTAAAATGTTTGACTATTTTTGGATCACATCTCTCTAACCAGAGGGGTTTTGGTCTCCAAATTCTTTGAGACATAATAAAATGCAGGTACTTCTTTCTCACTTCTTCATGAGACATCCATTTAACCTTATTTAGGAATTGTCTTTTTTGGCCAAGCAATCATGTCTTTCATTATTCCCACTTGGTTTTCCTCACCTTCTTATCAATAATAATGTCTTCCTCTAATTTTTCCATCTCATTAGGTGAAAATCATCTATTGGAGAATAACTACATCCTTTGACTCTTCATCCAACAAAGAAATTTCAAACAAGCAAAAATGGTTGACATTAATCACTAAACATATTTTCATATATACTCAATCAATTCCAACCAAAAAATAATTATTCCCTACCCACTCTATGATCTCAAATGTACCATACCATATAATTTTTAGATTTTTTGAAGGCCCTTGGTGTCTCTCTTTACCCAAGTATACCCAAACCATGTCACCAATATGAAGTCCCTATTGAGTCCTATGTTGATCATGAAACTTCTTATACTTGATCCAAAACTCTTTTGGCCTCTCTTGGACCTAGAGGTGTATCTATCAATCACATTATCCACAAATTTGTTAGGTTTATCAACCTTAGATTCACTATTTTATATCTCCTTAATATTTGAGTTATGTGTTAACTTTTTCCCATAGTGTGTTCCAAAAATTTCTCAAGAGACTAAAATCTCTATTAGCTATGATGCTCCCTAGGATACCAAAATGTATCCACATATGCCCTTAGAGGTAAAATAAAGAGGCTTTATGATACTTGTACTTATTACAATTCAACAATAATATATCTCCTTAAAAATCTTGAAACCTTCTCAAGATGAGATAAATGATCTTCATAAGACATTTCAACACTTATATGTCATCTAAATAAACCATCACACATGAGTCAATTAATAGTCTCAACCTTGTTCATGAGATACGAAGGTATTTGGTATGTTTCACAACCCAGATGGTAATACTAGCCACTCAATGTGTCTTTAATATGTTTTCAACATGGTCTTCCACACATCATCTTCCTTAACCCTCACTTGGTGATAACTAGACTCAAGGTCCAACTTTGCAAAGTACTTAGCATGCTATAATCAATCTAATAGATCATCAATTTAAGGCATCAAATTTTTTTTCTTCATGATTGTCTTATTTAGTTTTTGATAATTTATGCACATCCTCCATGTGCCATCTTTCTTTGGAACTATGATAGTAGGAGATCCACATGAAGAAGTACTTGATCTTTTCACCAGCCATTCCAACAACTTCTTCAGTTTCTCTTTGACCTTCTATGCTTCAATAATAATTCCTATTCATTGCCAAGTTGGTTAAAGGACGTGAAGGTTATAGCTAGGTGTTGTGTTCTATAGCTCTCTTTAAGGATAACTCCATAGGTTCTACAAATAACTCAAAAAATTTATCACCGGGTCATCCATATCTTGCTAGTATTTATTAGTACATTTACCATGTAGTTCTTTCAACTCGACACCCTTTTTTTTCCTTTACCTCTCAACATAAACAACTCAAACTTGTCACTAGTGTTGATCAACCTCTTGGAATTTGGTAAAATTATCATGGTTATTTATGTTTTCTTATTAGTTTCTCACAAAGTGTATGCTTTTCCATTTAAAATTAGCTTATATTGATCCAAAATTGTCCAATATGCAATATCTCACAAGTATAGGTATGGGCTACCAAATATTACAATGCATACGTCTAATGGTACAATATCCACTAAAACTTCATACTTTTAATTAACATTTATAAAAAAATTAACTTTACAAGTTATTTCTTCACCTTGGTTTCTACATCATGTTTTAGCCAATCTAGTGCATAAGGATATAGGTGATCCAATGCTTGAAATCCTAATTTAGTTACCAAATTCTAAGATATTATATCAACCTAAAAACACATATAGAGTCTACCTTTTTATGCTTGATACAAATTTTGATATGAAAGAGCTTCATCGTCTCTTCTTTCTCTTTTGCTTTAGATATCTCACCCTCCACACATATCTCTTTATGCACAACATAAGATATCATCTCATCCAAATAAAAAATTACCTAAAATATTTTTCCTCTTCTCATTACTACAATGTTGGAATCCTTGTTCTTTCCTCTTCTTCAATATGACTTAAAATTTGGGTGTAACCTCTAACACTTTTCTTCCATGTGCTCTTCTTTCACATGATAGATACATTATATTTTAGATTTATTATTCCCTTTGTCTTTCTAGAGTATTCTATTGGTATTCTTCATTTCCTTCCCTTGTCTTTCTCCATGTGCTTCCAATATCCTTTCTACTATCCCTTTTCTTTATTTGTACTTTAAGAAAAAATCATTTTTCTTATCCAACTCACATAGTGAGCTTGATCTCACACCTCATCAATATCTTGAAAATTTTCCATGAACACTAGTTCTTTTATGTCTCCAAAAAAATCACCTATATATTTCATTAGCGCATCTTTCTCCATGACATCTCTACCTAGTTGTAGTACCCTCTTTAAAAAATCAATGGTACATGTTAGTGCATGAATAGGGGTATTTCTATCTGATTTCTCCTTTTTAGTGTGAACAAGGCACATTATCTAAATAATTCCTAGTTAGGTTCTTTCTGCGCATGATCAAATGATAAGTTTACTTAATGAGCTAGGAATATTTCTAGAAGTCTTAGTTTTCATGCGATCTTATCTTTTGTCATTTAATTTTTATGTCTCATGTCATATGATTAAGACACTTGTCATCATCCTAGTTAGTCCTATCTCTCAACCTCAAGCCTATATAAGAAAGGTCTCATATGTACATTTGGTATTGCATATGATCAAATTTGATCTAGTATATTTTTCATCCATTATTTTAAAATTATTCTCTTGATTTTCTCTCTTGTGGAAGGTTATTCTGGTTTTGTAGGTGATCCTAGGATCTTGATCCCTTGAGTGACTCTAATAATACACTCTATCCTAGACACTAACAAAATTAGTGTCATTAGATAAATTTATCCTCTTCATAATAAATTAGATAAAGATACCTTTTTTTAAAGTTTCTCGAAGCCTTTCCACTTTAAAATAAGAGTAATTTTTGACATTCAAGTGATAATGCATAAATATTTTACCATGTGATAGCATGGCTTGATAACTTAAGCATAAAAAATGAAATATTTTGGTGTGGAGTTAGCTTATTAAGGTTGAATTACAAACCCATTTGGGAGATGGATTTATTTAGCTTCTTGATTCTAATCTATTCATCATACACTTGTATAATTCTAATTCTCTCTTTAGCCTTGAAAATACTTCATGTTGATGACTCTGCCTATTCTAGTTTAGTTTACATTAGTTCCTCTTCTCCCTCATGCTTGATCATTCCAAATTTCTCAACAAAGGCTTGCATTATTTTTTAATCAAGTCTATCCTTCCCACTAATTCAAATATTTTTACCACATCTTATTCAAATATTTTAAAATGGATGTCATCTTCCTCCTCTCTTTCATTAATAATTTCTCTTACAACCCCAATCCACTACCATATTATAATCATTTCTTTCAACTTAATTTTTGGATTATTATTTCAAGTTAATTTTAGGGATGATTATATTTGAAAGTCAATTTACTAGGGCACAAGGCTACAAAAGGGATGATTTAGTTCCTTTTTTGGCATATGTTTTCTTGGATAAAGGTTATGTTAGTTTATTTTTACCCATGTGTGTGATGATAGGGTGTAACACCTTCTAGCAATACTACAATTTCTAGTTGTCATAATTTCTCATCGCATCATCTTGAGTGAAATTTTATAGTATTTAAATAAAACTAATTACACAACAATGAATTTGGAACCCATGAGGCTTGTAGTATTCCAAGTCATATACCAAATTATTAGGGGCACATAAGCAATTAGTTACACTCCATAACCATTAGGGGATGAGAAACCAATCAAAAAACTATTCCATGTCTCATGGAGATAGTTCAAGTTCCCAAAGGATTTTGATCTCCATGCCATGAATCTATGTAAACTATACATACATGTATTTGTAACATATTTAACACATTTTTATAATCATAAAAGTAAGTTAAAGATAAACAACCATACACCTTTCTCAAGGGTATTTCCATGTACAAGATTGAGGGATGAATAAAAATAATTTATTAGTTTAGTGAACCATATTTATATTTTGTTCAATGTCTAAATAGCTTCTATACATGCTCTAACATAAGGATTTTTTCTTGTAAATTTGTCTAATGTGATCATAAACCTAGGCCTTAGATTAGAAATACTTGACCATTTTTAGTCAAGCTCACACCTCATAATGGAGCTGTAAAATTTTAATTTGATGAAAATGTGTCATTGTATGCTATGGCATGCATCATTGAATTAGGACTATAATTTTTTATTTTGAGAAAATTGTACAAATGTATAGTGGTACATTCCTTTACTCCCTAATGCATTTTTTAGTTTTTAAAATATATATTTTTATTTATAAAACATATCTTAGAAAAAGTATACATCCTTTTGGTTTGAAAAACACATATCCCCATTATTTGGTGGGTGTTACTTTGCATAATTATAGACTAAAACACCAAAATTTGAGTGTTCCTCACTTTGGTATGCACCTATATGTGGTATACAAGTTTCCTTCCCAAATTTGTTTGTTCTATCATTGATACATGATATGTATCATCACATATATACAAGCTCCTCTAATGGTTAACCTTTGTCCTTTGTCATGGACAATAGTTCTTAAAAATATTGGTGTTTGATCTACAAAGACATGATCAAGAAATGATGAAAATGATAGATAAATAAAACAAAAATTAAGTTCATAAACTTGTTTTATAGAAATACAAAGACATAACTTGATATTTTCCATCATATGATTTTTTTCAAATGGGTACAGTGTAAATAAAAATAAGTATTGTCCTTAGTAGAATCTTCAAATTTTGAGCTTCCCACATGCAATTAAATTTCCACATTGTTCCTATGTCTAGGTAGGTGTAGTGAATGGGTGAGAAGAGGTTGAACAAATGCCTCTATAAATTTGTAGAGGGTGAAAAAATCAAAATAGCAATTATATTATGAAAGTGTGTGAGTATCTCTTAAAATGAGCTCAAAAATGATAATACAAAGTCTTGGAGGTCAATTGGGAAGGGTTAATAAAGCTAAAAAAGTAGAAGAAAGTGTTAGAAATTGATAATATTTAGAAAATGTAAGTTGTGTCAATTTGAATTCTCAGTTTTTCCTCTTTAGAGGAAACCAAAGACATTTTTAAAGGGGTTATTGTGAAATCACAATGAAAAATTGTTAAACTAATATGACACAAGTTCAAACTTCAACCATTAGGGTGGTCATGAAAATTGCCACAATATTTTTACAACTACCACCTATAGAAAGAGGAAGTTTTTCCATACTAGACAAACCACAAGATTTTAAAAGAATGGAAGCTAGTTTATGGAACATAAAGGTATGAAAGGAACTAGGGCACACTAAAAGGGGCTCAAAAGGGGTATGTGATTAAAAATGACTTAATGAAGTAGACATTTATTTCTTCTCGACATGCATAATGAGGTGATTTTATGGTTATGCATCATCATAAGACTCCAAATGTCATTCCATGCAACAATAAAAAAAAATAGATTTTTAAAGTTATAGGGATACTTACTCCCTTGTGTTGGGCTTGTGTCAACCTTGTAAGGATACCAAGTGTTTTCCTTAGAAAATTATTAAAGATAGGAGACAAACATACAATAGATGCTCTAAATGATGATATAAGGAAAAATACCATATAATACTTTAAATAAATAATGATAATAAATGTAACTTGAATGATCTTGTTAGATTCTTGTATAGTTGTTTGATTCTAAGTGATAGATTCTTAAAATGAACTAGGCTTACCCCTTTAAATAAAACTTAAAAGGTTATAAATAAATATGTGTATACATATAGTTGATATAGAACAATGAAGTGGGGAAGGGTAAGATCAATCCTAAATTTGAATTTAAATTCTAAAGGTTTGGGGTTCATTTTCATAAGTGTGCATTCAATCTAGGTCATTTATGTGACTAAGAACTTGACCTAGGGTGCAAAGTGAATGAATTTGAGAATCAAGATTGGTCCATAGAAGCAAGCATCGATGAAAAAAAATAATATTTAAATATATTTTAACTACCAACAAAAATTGCACCATTTATACCTTTTTCAATATGTAGTGTCAAAAAAAGTGTCATTTGGCTTTTTTGCACTCGTTTGGGTCCTCCTTGTGGATTTTGGCTTAATGTTGCCTTGATTTAGTGTTGTAATGTGAATAAAATATTCACATTAGGTCTTGGTACCTTGTGAACTAATGTATTTTTATGGTACCTTGCAAAGGTGTTGTAAAGTGTTGTAGCACACTTTCACACTTTTCTAGGGTTTTATCAATTAGCTAAGCATAATAAACATAATTTTAATCATAATTCACATTAACCTTGCCTTATTTAGTGTGTTGTAAAGTAACACATTTTCACATTCCTCTAGGCTTTTCATTAATAATTGGGCTTTCTTATGCTTTAATTGGCCCTATTTTGCATCCACAAGACTTGTTTGTGTATTTTTTAGGATAATCTCGACAAAAAGCATTTAAAACATCAAAATCCTGAAAACCCACCTCAAATCCCTAAGGTGGGACTCATTCACCATTATGGGCGAATGAGTCCCCTTAGGTGAGACCTATTTTCCCAGGATGGCGAATGAGTCCCATTTAACTCAAAATCAAATTTAATTTAAATCTTTGGCAGGATTTTATTTTCTAAGATCTAGTGTCGGCTTGTAGTGTTGTAATTTTGGGAATTCTTGCATAATTGAGTATAAATACAAGGTCATTTCACTCATTTTCACCTAATACTTATGTGAGAGCATCCTTATAGAAAATTGAGTCCACAAGATCATTCAAGGTGTAACGGTAAGGAAAAATAGAAGCAAGATCAAGCAATAATAATGCAATAAAGTCAAATCTAAACCTATGCTAACAACAAAGAACAATGGAAATCAAAGCAATAAGCAAAAGAAAAATCTCACCAAAATTCTTCATCTATTCCATGAATCACCTTCATTGTACTTCTTCATTTTGTCGTTGTATGATAATTTCCCTCATATTTCTCTTAAGTATGCAAATATGGCCTATTGATAATGATTTAGCAAAATATCAAAGATTCTTAAAGTCGCTTCCCAAAAGTATAAAGATTTCAGGAGGAGGAATAATGATGAAGGTCAAGCCAATTTATAGAAAATTTATTTTTGAATGATCAACTTAGATTCAAAGACAAATCGATGACTGAGATTAAAGGATGGCATGTGATAGAGATTTAGTGTCAGTAATAACGCGAGTGAAAAAAGCATAACTGATAGAGATTAAATTAAATAATAATTTAATCTTTAGTTGAGACTATTTGAAACTCGGAAGAATAAAGATTGCATGCAAAAGATGAAGAGGAAATGGTTTGTTCAAATGCATGAATTAATTAATTAAATAAATAAAGTTATTTAATTAATAAAATTTTGCACACATAAGAATTAAAACTAGATAACTGACCGATTAAACCAAAAGGTATGTTCGTTAGAAATAAACAGATATTAAATCAAGGCATAACTAACTAATTTAATTAAATCTTGACTTAAGTGGTAAATGACTAATTAGATAACTAAGTGATTATCTAACTATAAAAGCATATGCTAGGAATAATTCTTTTTATGAATTAAATGGTTATTTAATTCAACATTTGAAATTTGGGGATTCAAATTAAATAAATAAATATTTATTTAATTGACTGGAGAAAAGGTTAAAGAATAATTAAATAATTCGAAATGATTATTTAATTATAGTAAAAAATATGATAAGGATAAATCAAATAATAGTTTATTTAATTTTAGGGAGAGAGATTAATTAGCAATGTAATTAAATAAATAAAATCTACTTAATTAATCAAAGAAGAACAAAGGTAATAGTTAATTAAATAAATAAATAAAGTTATTTAATTAATAGATGATGGGTGACTTTAGAAAATAATTAAATAATTAACATTATTTAATCATGACCATGAAAATGAGAATTATGTCAAAAATGTTGTCGTAGGCTAGACCAATTTTCAGTGTCTACAGTTTTCCCCTCTTTGATACAATGTCATTTTGGCTTTGTGTCAAAGAAAAATAGTCAAAACATGCATTTTTCATGCCCCAGTGTGAAATAGGTAAGGGTATGCCCCCTCAGGAAAAATGACAACGTTTTTGAAAAAATCAAAAAAAATTAGAAATTGTCCCGATTAGTTAATTTGATAGCTAGAAGTTTGACGGTGGAAAAAGAAATAAATTTTGAGGAGGTTTGGTATGTGAAATGAATGTCGGATGTTGGTAAATAGTGTGCCCAATATAGAAGGTTTGAGAAAAACCCTAGGTATAAATATGATTTGGGTGGAAAAGTAATTCATTTGCACCCCTAAAGTTTTGAAAACCTTGGTTTTTCTCTAGAGCTCTCAGAAAAGATGTCACTCGTTCCCTACATAGAGCACCACGGATATAGCATTCATACATTCAAATGGCCAACCGACATAGGACCCCTGGTATGTACCCCTAAACCGTCTTTTGAATTTTCAATTTTCACGCATTTTAGGCTTTTAAAATTTAATTTTCAAATGTGTCACTTGTAAATCAACGCATATGCGTTCGTGTGCGGTGCATGTGTTCACGAAATGATGCATATGTGAAAACATGTCTAGGTTGAATTAGGTCATTTAGATACATGCACGCATTTGTTTATTTGTGCACCACATCTGTAATCTTGCATCACATATGTTAAAAACATTATCGCATGTAGAATAATGCACTGCATTTGTTATTTTGATATGCTTTTGAATAATAAACGGGTGTTTGATTTGTTAGAGTAATTGGTTATTTACTTTATTAATTAAACAATATTTGTTTAATTACTTAAAGTTCCCTTTTACCTCTTTTTCACCTAAGCTAACATTAGGTGCATGATAATTAATTACTTTATTAATTATTATTGTGCAAGCCTAGGGTTTTCCTTTTTAGGGTTTTCACCTACATGTGGTTGAAAACTATCTTTTGTATAATTATTCATTTTACATTTTGGGTGAATACATTGCGCCACATTCTTGAGCATTCTTTTTGTTGCTTCTCTTTGCTTCTCCTTGTAACAGGTATTATTTGCTTGCAAAGGTCACTGGGCTCCTATGAAGTTGTATCTTCTCAACTCCAACATGGTATCAGAGCTTCAGATCTGCAACTACTTGTTCTTGTTTTGAGTTTTTTGCATTGGAAGCAGATCTAGGGTTCTAAGGTTTTTTTTGTGGATTCAACATACTCCTATTTTTGGGTTCACTTTGGGCCCAAACGAACAATGCCATTGGATTCACAGCGCCCAAAAACCCCTAAATCGATTGTCAATTCATCAATTTTGGTAACAGTTGACCAGGGAAGCAAAAAAAAATTAGGGTTTTGGCCGTACGGCCCCAAGGCAGGTTGTCCGCAGCAAAAATCGCAAATTTTTTTTTTAAAAATTAGGTTTTTTCAATTTTTCGTGCGCTACCCGCACACACTAGTCGCACCACCACTTGACCACCCAGTAGCCACTGCCTAGCCACCCTCGCGCCACCCGCGTCCGCCGCGCCGCCCTCTGTCTGCCGAGCTCCGCCAACCCCCGCTCCACATCGACGCCAACCTCCGCCAACCCCCGCTCCACGTTGACACCGACCTCCGCCGACCCCCTATCGGCCCTCCCAGCACCAGCCCGCGGTCACATTCATGACCAAGGGCTTTGGACTTAGCTCCTGGCCGCCAAACCCCTAGTCGCTGATAGGACTAGGGGCCTTTTTTTTAAGCCCTTGAGGGTCATGGTGGTCTTCTTCAGCCCATTGGAGCAACCTTCATTCAAACAGGCATAACTCGAGCATTTTTGCTCCGTTTTTCAAATGGAAATAGGCGTTGGAAAGCTGGTTTTGGCACCAATCTTATGGTGTAGGAATTTTTCCAAATTTTACCAGTCTAGATATTATTTTTCCAGTCAAAGTGAGGTCTTCTTTCTTCACTTCTGGGGGTCGTAAAAGGTGCAAACGAACTCCCTTTTTCAAACTCGAATAGGCATTGGAAAGCTCTCAACATGCTCTATTCAGATATGTGATTTATTTTATCAGAATTTTCACCAAGTACATGAGAATTTGTTTTGAAGTATTTTTTGCTTATGCATTGCTTCCTCTTTCTCAGTTTGTACTAGGGTTTGGGTTTATCTCTTGTGGGGGGTATTTTTTTCTTACTTTATGTCATTTATATCAGAAAACCAGAATACCAAAACTCTCAAAAAAATCAAACCCTTCTGCATCTTTTGTCTATTCTGAAAGATCACATAATAATAAAAAACACAAGTAGGTACAGGTGTAGGGTTTCATGGCAGACTTTTTAGTTGAGTTACTCACATCACATAACTATCACACTTGGAAGTCTCGCATGATGAGGCTACTCAGGTCATGAGGGTTGTTGTCTTATTTAGATGAGGCTCAGCCTCAGTTGCAGTGTCCTTTTGATATTATGCAGCATAGGAACAAGATGGATGAAGCTATGGGTTTGCTATGCATGCATGTTTCAGACAGTCTTTTGTTTCACCTTGATGCTTTGCTCACTCCTCGAGCCATGTGGTTGAAGTTTGAGACACTTTTTGGGGCCATTAATGAGTTCTGAGCATTACAGATTGAGGCAGAGCTGACTTCACTATTACCTGAATCATTTCCCACTATTAAGGATTTTTTGAACAATTTCAAAACTATTCGCACTATTTTATAGGGTTGTGGCAAGAATAAGTCAGACACAGAGTGCATTTACTTGATTCTTTCGAAGCTTCATGGTCCAGTTCAGATATTTGCTTCTTCCTTCTATTCCACCATGGATGGCCTGGGTACTCATTTTACCATGCCTACCTTTGATGTGTTTTGTGAGCGTTTGTCTTGTGAGTAGTCACACCTTTCTTAGATGGATATGCTCTCAGGATCACAGAACAAAGCATTGGTTGCTCAGTCACCTAAAGGGAAACAGAAGTAGAAATCGAGGCCCAAGAAAGATTTTGCAGGCAGTGAGCATTCCTCCAAACCTCCTCCTAAGTCTGATTCTAAACCACCATTTCATCCAAAACATGGGAAATCTTCGAAGTCTAGTGAGTTTTCCTCCAAGACTAAGGATAAATCAGGAGACACTTGCAGCTTCTATGGCAAGCAAGGACATCCAGTTTCCAGGAGTTGGAAATGATTAGAGGCTTTAGAGGAAGCCATGCAGAAGCAACACATTTCCTCGCCTTAGTCGTCTTCTTCTTCCATAGGGAAAGGCCATGCTCTCACTACTAGAGCATCGACCAATGGGTCCACTTGCATTTTAGACTCTGGTGCTTCTCACCATATGACTCACACTCAACAGTTGGTCACTTCTCTTGCCTCTTGTGGTACTTCACAAATTGCAGTGGGTGACTCTTCACAGCTTTCCATCTTGGGTTTAGGTTCTGTCTCTTTGGATGGGGGCACTCTACAGGATGTTTTGGTTGTTCCTGACATCTCGACGAACCTTTTGTCTATTTATCAAATTTTCTACACTGGTTCTGGTAAGATAGTTGAGTTCTCACCACATGATGTGGTTATTCAAGACCTCCATGACTCTAATTTGGTTGTGGCTACTGGAAGTGTTGATACTGCATCTCGTCTTTATAGATTTGATGGATTTGAGCCTTCTGAGGGTACAGGTTCATCTCTTATAGCACATGCAGATTCAGTGAGTAAGCTTTGGCATGAGCATTTGGGCCATGTCAATTACATATATCTTCAGCAGATGAGTACACTGTCACTTGTTCTTAGTCTTCCACAGATTTCCTACACTGACGGTGTTTGTCATGGTTGTGCGCTTGGCAAGCATCACAGGGATCCCTTTCCGAAGGGAAGTGCCACTCATGCTTTGGCACCCTTGGAGTTGATTCATAGTGACCTCATGTCATTTCCCACTCCTTCTTTTTCAGGGGCCAAGTATGTACTCACATTCATTGATGACTTCTCCAGATGCACATGGGTGTACTTTTTTAAGTACAAGTCTGATGTCTTTGATTCCTTTCGAGTCTTCAAGACATTTGTAGAGAAGCAGTCTAGCCTTTCTATTCGACGGATACGTACAGATAATGGGGGGGAGTATGTGAATCAGGATTTTAGAGATTTTTGCATTGAGCATGGTTTGCAGCATCAATTTTATGTTCTCTACACCCCTTAGTAGAATGGTATCACTGAGAGAAAGAACAGGACTTTACAAGAGATGGCTAATTGTATGATTCAATCCAGGTCCATGGATTCGTCTTTTTGGGCTGAGACAGTCAATTATGCCAACTATATTCATAATCAAATGCCTCACAAGGCGATTCAACATATGATTCCTGAGGAGGCTTGGTCTCATGACAAGCTTGATATTTCATCATTTCGAGTATTTGGTAGTGAGGCATGGGCATTTATTCCTGATGTTCAGAGGAGAGCCATCGAGCGAAAGATTCGACCCCTCATTTTTGTCAGCTACTGTGAGGATGTGAAGGCATACAGGTTGTTTGATCCTGATTCCAGAGAGGTCCTGTTTTGACGAGATGTTTAGTTTGATGAGCGCCTTCCTCCAGTTGATACCTTGTCTCTAGTGTCTACTTCACTACCTACTCCACCCATTGCAGCTCTTCAGGATTATTTTGAGGATGATTCTGATGAGGATATTGATGATCCCCCATATCCACCTCCACTTGCTCCACCTCAGAGGCCCAAATGGGCTCGCTTTACTATTGAGGCACCAGGATCTATGGTCGGTGATCCTTCAGACACTCGTCGCACCCGTTCTCATACTGTGGGTTCTAGTCTTTTGAGTCATGCTCTTTCAAAGGATCCTCAGAGGTTTTCAGAGGCAACAGGTCACCCTAAGTGGGATAGTGGTATGGAGGAGTATTCTTCTTTGATGAGGAATAGTACATGGGATCTATGTCCTCTTCCTAAGGGTAGAAAGATGGTTTGGTGCCGATGGTTGTATCGCACCAAGTATGTTGTTGATGGTTCTATTGGTAAGTACAAAGCACGTCTTGTTGCGAAGGGTTTCTCATAGGTTGAGGGTATTGATTACTTTGAGACATTTGCCCCTGTCACCAAGATGAATTCTATTCATTTTGTACTATCACTTGCAGCTTTTAGGGGATGGCCCATTTTTCAAATGGATGTGAAGTATGCCTTCTTGCATGGTGACCTACAGGAGGAGATCTATATGGAGCAGCTTCAGGGATTTGTGCATGATGCTTCTTTGGTTCGTAGACTTCAGCGTTCATTATATGGTCTCAAACAGGCCCCTTAGGCTTGGTATGAGAAGATGGACTCTTTTTTGCTCTCCACTAGTTTCACATGTTGTCATTCTGATCCCACGGTCTATATTCAGCATCTTGAGGGTGAGATCCTAATCCTTGTGCTATATGTTGATGATCTTCTCATCATAGGTAGCTCATCCTCTATGATTGAGCATGCTCAGCTAGCCTTGATGGAGCAGTTTGAGATGACAAATCTCGGCCTTCTGCACTATTTTCTTGGTCTTCAGGTGATTCAGTCTTCAGAGGGGATCTTCATTTACCAGCAAAATTATTCTCTTGATATGCTTCAGCGCTTTGGCATGCTTGATTGCAAGCCTTTCCCCACACCTTTTCAATCAGGGGTTGTTTTTGACTACTACTTGCCCCACTCCTTTAGTAGATTCTACACTTTACAGGCAGTTGGTTGGCAGTTTGTTGTACCTGAATCACTCATCCTGATCTTTCCTTTGCGGTTGGCCTTGTCTCTCGATTCTCCCATGATCCTCATGAGAGTCATTGGCAAGTTGCCAAGCGTATTTTGAGGTACATTCAGGGCACCACTTCATATGGAATTCACTACACATCAGGGGATCCTCACATTGTTGGCTACACTGACTCAGATTGGGCTAGTGATTTCAATGATCGAAAGTCTACTTCTAGCTTTATTTTTTGTCTTGGCTCTGGTCCTATCACATGGTCATGCAAGAAGCAGACTGCTCATGCATTATCATCTATAGAGGCTGAGTATCAAGCTAATGTGATCACTAGTCAGGAGATTTTATGGCTTTGTCAATTGATGACTGAGTTTGGTTTTCCTCCTAATAGTCCCACTATTATTTGGTGTGACAATCAGAGTGCTATACACATTTCTCACAGCCCGGTGGAGCATCAGCAGACGAAGCACATTGAGCTTCATATGCATTTCATCAGACAGTTGATTCAAGATGTTTATCTCATCTTGGAGTAGAATCCCACTACCAAGCAGGTTGCAGACATCTTCACAAAACCTTTTGCATCTCCGCGCTATCTTTAGTTGCGCTCTATGCTTGGGGTGAAGGAAGTTGTCCTTGGGGGGTCTTTATGAGGCCTTCCTTCCTTCGTGTTTCTTTCAACATGTTATTTTATCTCTTTTTGGAGAGGAGTTTTTCCCACTGGGTTTTCTCCTTTTCTCCATTTCATAGAGATTTCTTTGTACTTGGGTACCTAATCTGGCCTTATTGTCGGGACCCATTGCTTTTGCTTTCAGTAGCTTTTTCTAGGTTTTAGCTTCTCCCTAAGTCTAGCTTAAGGGGGGTGTTAGAGTAATTGTTTATTTACTTTATTAATTAAACAATATTTGTTTAATTACTTAAAGTTCCCTTTTACCTCTTTTTCACTTAAGCTAATATTACGTGCATAATAATTAATTACTTTATTAATTATTATTGTGCAAGCCTAGGGTTTTCCTTTTTAGGGTTTTCACCTATATGTGGTTGAAAACTATCTTTTGTATAATTATTCATTTTACATTTTGGGTGAATACATTGCTCCAAATTCTTGAGCATTTTCTTTGTTGCTTCTCTTTGCTTCTCCTTGTAACAGGTATTATTTGCTTGCAGAGGTCACTGGGCTCCTATGAAGTTGTATCTTCTTAACTCCAACATGATTTTGCACCACATTTGTGAAAATGTGACGCATATGCATGATTTTTTGGGTGTGCTTTCTCGTTTGACACATCTGCATTATAATTATGCATCTGCATGGTTAAATGACGCATTTGTGGTTATGCAACACATGTGCAAGTTGAAATGACACATGTGCAATTTTACATCGCATTTGATAATAAAATGACATATTTATCTGTCAAAATTCTTGTTGTTTTGTGATGTAAAATATTTGCTTTGTATTTCTGACACAAGGTATTATTTATGCATTTGTAGGTTGTTTTGGATCTGATATACACCCAGGAGTTGAGGTCGGCTACATATGAGTTGTGAGACTAGTTACGGAGTGTCGAGAGATGATTGATATGGAGTCTTGGATTACATCATGTGACATTTATGCCCACTATTCAGGAAAACTGAGGTATGTTGATGACACTCTGTGAGTGATGGCACTCAGAGACTTCCTATTTTCATCTACCTACAGGAGAGGCTAATGTTACATTAAAGGATGTCTATAGGATATTGAGATTACCGATTAGGGGTAAGAGGGTCCTTTATGATACCCAGAGGGGTTATAGTGATCTCACCCGGTTTTATGTGTATGATGACATTAGATAGCTCGATACTGAGCATTAGGAGATTAGATGGCATGTCCTTGCTGAGAGATATGAGTGTATTGATTGTATGTTGTGCACTTTGATTGTTGGGATTGTACTACCTGGCCATCAAGGTCATGGGTTTCCTGTTGGTAGGGATGTCGGAGCGTCAAGTTGTATATGCTTGGGGCCCCTATCTACTTGTGATGTTATATTTTCACTTGCAAGATATAGCTTACAAGGAGGCACAGTCAATGAGCTATGGTACCACTCTGTTGATGATCTAGGCATGGGAAAACATTGTTGTTTTCTGCCCACCAATTATGCCTGATTTAGATGATAGATCCCCTTATGTTTTTTGATATGTCGATACTATTATTCAAAGTCATGTGGGAGACACAAGATATTGAAGGCATGCGATTGACACCCTTGTGCAGTTTATATGGAGGTCGTATATGGATTGTGCATAGTGGTGTGATTAGGATAGAAACTTACCTTTTTGCAGACAGACACAATACTTGATTGGGAGGATAGTTTCCAGGGTACACATTCTTGAGAGACACCTACTAGATAGAGTTCTCAGATAGTTTGGTGAGATGTAGGATGAGCCATGGGGGCAAGCTAAGTTTGCCCATTCTTCAAGAGAGGTTCCACTATTGGGGCCACATAATCTTGTGACTACAATCGAGGTAGATATTGATGTATTACAACCTATTTAGTGGGGATGGAGTGGTGGAGTTGCAGATCTTGGGACCACTACAACATATGATACTTGGTGGGTTGAGCATAGGCCTGTGCCATATATAGATCCAAATCAGTTGGTGCCTGTAGAGTGGTGAGGGACAGGACAACAAGGCCAGCATGGTGGAAGGGGTGGTGGTCATGGTGGCAGTGGTGGTGGAGATGATGGTAGAGGAGGAGGTGGGAGGGGTGGTCGACGGGTTCAATGAGGCGAGAGAGGCAGTAGAGGGCCATATTTTTCAGTCGTCCACAAGGAGGAGAGGGAGGGAGAGAATGTTCCTATGCTTGATTTTGGTGGAGGAGGGGAGGTAGAGATGGATGTGGATTATGCTACTGAGGAGGCTAATGGAGAAGAGCATGTTGAGGAGGAGGTCGATGGAGATAGATGCCCTCGGTTTGTTGGCAGGGTATCAGGATGATGAGGAGGAGGAGGAGATGAGAGATCAGGAGAGAGAGCTCTAAGATAGGATTATTGAGGAGTGGGATGTTGAGGAGGGAGAGAGACCACGGTGGGAGGAGGAGGGTCCCATTCATCAGTGGCTAGCTGATTTATAGGCCCAAGTGGAGGCATTGGAGGAGAGGATGAGGGTTGTGACGGCAGAGTGGGATGCTATGCAGATGGAGAAGGACAATGCCTATTTAGAGAGATCAGGTAGTAGCTCGAAGATAGGAGATGACGTAGAGATTTGTAGAGTTGAGGGCCCTTTGCATTGGATCAGCTACAACTTTTTCTTGAGAGTTGGTTAGAGTTGCTGATAGGGAGAGATACTACAGAGATTTAAATGAGCAGGAGGTACCTCCTCAAAGATGAGTCCTAGTTACTCACAGGCACATAGCAGTAGTGGACACAACCGGTGACACAGTAGATCTCAAAGTACAGAGGGTATTGTAGGACCTCCCAGGGCAAGACCATATGATAGGCCCCCTTTTGCACAATGAACACCTCCTCGTCAATCGCCTCCTTATACTCCACATGGGAGCAACAGAAGCACATCCTAAGGACATGTTTTATTTTCTTAGACATTGTATTATGGTTATAGAGCCTACGAGCTCTAGTTTGATGGATACATTCTGACATTGTACTGTGACACTTATTTTATTGTTTTTAGCGATATATATATATATCATTTTTGGCAGCGATTATATGATTTGCAATTCTTTATATGATTATGCAGTGTTCTATTTATACATGCACATGTTATGGATGATCATGTTTATATTATCATGTTTTATTTCCTATGATGATGATGAACGTATGGTATTTATAAATGTCATGTATGTATTCTATGTTTATGATAATGAGATGCAATTTTATTTCAATAGATATAATGCCATGTGGATTTATTTATAATATGTAAAATTGTTAATGGTAAATGAATGTATGCCATGGTTACCTAGATGCAATAGATATGTATATTTTTGTGTTTGTTTGAAATGCAACATAGAAGTATGGTTTACTATGTACACATTTATGACAATGTCTAAATGATGTTTGTAAAATGAATGCATATGCAGAATAATTTATTTTTTTGTGTGCCACAGGACTCCGTCATAATGCAGGATAGAAGAAATATTAGCATGGAACAATCTAGATTTTAATATGAGAAATGGATGTTAGAAGAATGTAGGATCTTCAATATTTTTCTAAATACATACTAGGCCTTTCATTAAATAATTATTGGGCATTAAATGACACAAATGGATAATAAACACCATGATATGAGATAGACCAAGGTGTATATAGTCATCCACTTGCTAGAAATAGACAATCGCAGACAAGGAGTTTCCTAACTCATACTAAGGGGAAAAGTGCCCTAGTATTTTTATCAAGACAAACCACAAACAACAATCAAAATAAAAAGACAAAGTCATGAGACATCATTGCTCCTCTAAATCATTCATGGGACATCCTCGAGGAAGGTAGTAATGTGACTTGAAAACAAAGTCAAAAGATAGTCAACAGACAACACTCAAAGAAAAAGAGTCCTAATACATCCTTGCTTCTCTAAATCCTTCATGAGACATCCTCGAGAAAGCTAGTAACCGAAATCAAAGAAAAATCCAAAAAAGATAAGAAAAAACAAGCCATAAATTCAATAGCCAGTAAAAATATTTGTCAAAATTTGATTTGTTTGTTGTTTGTTTGTTTTTTTGACGAAGCTTGATTGTAGAAAAGGCACATATCATATAAGGCATTGAGTATGGTTTCAATCATGTGACCACTTGTTTAAGGCAATGATGAATCTTGGTCTCAGAAATACACATATCGTATAAGATGTTGAGTCTGGTTTCGATCATGTGGCCACCTGTTTAAGGCATTGATGATGTTTGATTAAATGATACTGTCTGTTATGAAGGACACATCTTGTATAAGACAAAATTTAATTATTTTGGCAATTTGTTTGGTTTGACTTGATGACATTGTTGACTTGTTTTCTTGTTGATGTGTGACTTGTCTTGATGTTTTGACCATTGTTTGTGTGATGATAGTGTATGACTTATGTTGACTGACATGACAGACCCTAAAGGACTAACCTAGTGTGGTCTCAGGGGCTCATCAATTAATGGCCTTGCCTACGTTATACATGTAGAGACCTTGTAGTTCGACTCGAATTTGATTGACAAAAATGATTGAAAAATATTTACTTAACTTGATGATATTTGACATGTGTGAATGTGATAAATCCTAATGGACTTACCTAGTACGGCCTCAGGGGCTCATCGATTGATGGCCTTGCCTATGTTATACACATAGAGACCTTGTAGTTCAACATGACCAATGACTTTGATGTACAAAGAATGAGTCATGATTTTATGTGTGTGATACATGACAAACCTAGAAAGATGGACCTAATGCCTCAAGGGTGCATCAAGTGATGGCCTTGCCTATGTCCAGTTATAGAGGCAACATAGTTTGACTATGTCTATGACTAACTGACATAACTGACTCTGACTCTATTTTTGTTGGATTTTTGACATGTTTTGATTTTTTTGTCTTTTTGAGGTTTTATTATGTTTTTGGATTTTTTCAAGATATTTTATGACATTTAAATAGCAAGTGCAAGGTCCAAATGACGTAGGTCAAGTATTTGCCCCCAGTCAGGTATAAGGCCAATAGGATGGAATCAGGTTGTGGAGTGGACTTGATGTCAATCGTTCCAAGTTATGGAAAGGACAACATTATTATGGGTGATGATAGTACATGAAAGGGGCGTCAGATTGGAATAATGGTAGACAAAGGAGAAAATTTGACTACACATGGCACCTATTTGCCAGGTTTTCACCATGGTACTTATCCAAAGTGCCACCGAAGTGGATTTCACTATTGGGCGAATTATTTCTCTTTACTATTTTATTGATTTTTCAATTTTTTTGGTGTTACAAAGACGCCTATTTTCCAGGTTTTCATCAAGGTAACAATTTTTTTCTTTTTTCTTGTTTTTTTATAATTAAGGCAAGGCTCTCATAAGCTATGCATAGAACCTCTTTAGATGAAGAGTGTTGATTGGCACTAATAGTGGTTCTCCTTCAGGGGTAGAGATTTGATATGCTCCTAATCCAAAGGCTTATGTAACAATGTAAGGTCCTAACCAGTTTGGTTCAAACTTACCTGGTTTTTCTTTTTCTACTTGATTCTTTATATTTTTCATTAAGACCAAGTCACCAATATCAAAATGTCGATTCAAAACTTTCCTGTTATAGCTGCGACGAAGACAGTTTTTATATGCTTGAAGATGATCTAGTGCCTTTTGTCTTCATTCGTCTAGGAATTCTAACTCATGCATTCTCGATACATGGTATTCTTCATCGTCAATATTCCCTTTCAATGATACCCTTAGGGAAGGAATTTTGACCTCTATATGTAATATAGCTTTAGAACCGAATACCAAGGAGTATGGAGTGGTGTCGGTGGGAGTGTGGATGCTTGTGCAGTAAGCCCATAGGGCAGGATTAAGTTGTTAATTCTTGTCACGACCAACGTCATTGATAGTCTTTTTAAGGATTCTAATGATTTTTTTGTTAGATTCCTTAGCTTGGTCGTTACCTTATGGATAATAGGGAGTGGAAAAGTGGTGTTGGATATGGAATTCTTCATAGAGATGGTGAACTTCTTGGTTTTTAAATGGGAAGCCATTATTCATGATTATGGATTGAGGAACACCATACCGAAAAATAATGTAATTAAGGATAAACTTGGAAATTTGTGTGTCGGTAATGTAGGTCATAGGAATGGCTTTGATCCACTTGGTAAATTATTCAGTCGCAACAATGATGAACTTATGGCCATTGGAGAATGCGGGATGTATCTTACCTATGAGATCAAGTCCCCATTGGGCAAAGGGCCATGGTGAAGTTATTGGACGAAGCTCTTGTGCTAGTATGTGTATCAAGTCTCCATGAATCTGGAACTAT
This sequence comes from Sequoiadendron giganteum, assembly GCA_007115665.2. Lineage (NCBI taxonomy): Eukaryota > Viridiplantae > Streptophyta > Pinopsida > Cupressales > Cupressaceae > Sequoiadendron > Sequoiadendron giganteum. The sequence continues at coordinate 687,182,995 of CM021104.1, read as the reverse complement.
CGACATTTCTTGACAAAGACATGAGTATTTTTCCATGGTAGTCCAATAATAGCCCAGTCTCATAATCTCCTTAGCTAAGGTGGGACCACTAGAATGGGATCCACATATATCCTCATGTAATGCACGTAAGGTTACTTGTGCTTCTTCAGCATCAAGACATCTCGAAAAAGTGTTGTCTAGGGCACGTCTATAAAGGTATCTCTGATGATGGTATACTTGGAAGACTTATAGATAAATGTCCTACATTGGTTGTTTGACAAGTCTAAGGGTAGGATCTGGGCATGAAGGTAATCACATATGTCTGTGTACCACGGGGAAGTGGGACCAACAAGCTCACACAACATCACAAAATCTGGGATGTCAAAGGTAGGGACCAAACGTTGTTCTACCAAAAACTTGAATTTAGGCATGTTGTTAGGTATATCCAAGAGTGAACCAATGATTGCCATAGCATCTATTGCCCTGTTTTGAATGTAGGGAATTTGATGAAATTCGATGTTGTCAAAATATTGCTTAAAACTATCTGCCATCTACTTGTATGGGGCAAGCTTCTCATATTCAAATTCATATTCATGATTAACTTGTCGGACTACCAACTGAGAGTATCCATAAACTTGTAAATGTTTAATCTTCCATTTGATTGCCATATATAATCCTATCGCAAGAGCCTCATATTTTGCTATGTTATTGGTGCATGGAAAAGAAATTTTGAATGACTTAGGAATAGTGTCACCTTGGGGTGTGACGAATAATATGTCGGCCCCTGAGCCATGATTAGTGTGGGACCCATCAAAGTATAACTTCCATGTCATTCTTGTGTCAATGGTGAAGATGAACGCATTAGGAAAATCTGCAACTATAGGATTATTTACCTTAATTTGTGTGTCTACCAGTTGATCAACAATAACCTTCCCTTTTATAGCTTTTCTTTCCACATATTGGATGTCATATTCATTGAGTATCATTATCCATTTAGTCAGTCATCCTGTTAATGCTAATTTACTTAGGAGATACTTCAAAGGATCTATCTTTGCGGCCAACATGGTTTGGTGGTTTAACATGTAGTGCCTAAGTTTTTGAGTAGCAAAAAATACTGCAAGACAAGCACATTCTATGTGACTATAGTTTATCTCATATCCCACCAAAGTATGGCTGATATAGTACACTGCTCTTTCATGACCTTCATTATCATTTTTTGCAAGGCTCCTAGTGTTGATGTGATTGTTGAAATGTAGAGTATCAAAGGTCGTACATTTGTAGGTGGCATTAGCACTGGTGGTGTAAGTAGGTAATCCTTGATCTTTTGAAAATATTCTTGGCATTTTTATGTCCATACAAACGCTACCTCTTTTTTAAGTAAATATTGGAATGGATGTATCTTATCTACTAACTGCACTATGAATCATCTGATAGACTGCAAACTCCCTTGTAGTGTTCTTAGCTAACTTATGTTGGCTGGTGGAGGCATGTCCATTATAGCTTTACTTTTGTTGGGTCCACTTCAATGCCTCGTCTAGAAATAATGTATCCTAGAATTTTTCCTGACTGAACGCCAAATACACACTTTTTTGGATTTAGCCTTACTTTGCATTCTTTTAGTCTTTGAAATATCTTATATAGGACTTGTAAGTGATCAGCCCTTGTCACTGATTTAGCTATCAGGTCATCCACATAGTCTTCCATGAGAGTGTGTACAAGATCATGGAATATGGTTGTCATGGCACATTGGTATGTAGCTCCAGCATTTTTGAGCCCAAAAGGCATGGCGTTCCAACAACATGTTCCCCAAGGACATGTAAAAGTTGTCTTGTGTTGGTCCTCAGGTGAGATTTTGATTTGATTATATCTTGAGAAACCATCCATGAGGGATAGCATCTCATATCCTATTGTTAGGTCCACAATCATGTCAATGTTTGGCAAAGTAAACTCATCATTAGGACATGCTTTGTTTATATATTTGAAGTTTGTATAGATGTAGATACCCCCAGATGTTTTCATTATTGGAACAAGATTAGAAATCCATTATGCATAGTCTATGGATTTGATCAAGCTGACATCCAACAGTTTATTTAGCTCATCTTTGACTAATAAAGCAATTTGTGGGTGCATTCTCCTTAACTTTTGCTTCACAATCTTAACACCTGGTTGTAATGGAAAATGATGTAATATAAGGTCAGGATCTATTCCAAGCATGTCGGCATATGACCATGCAAAATTGATTTATCTTTTTGTGAAGAATTCACAAAACTCTAGTTGCTCTATCTCAATCAAAGATGTTACAAAATAAATTACTTGAGGATTATCTTCAGTGTTTATGTTGATCTCCATAGATTCCTCAACTATCATTGGTGACTTTTCCTTAGCAATTGGTAGAATGTTCAACCCTCCATCCTTGGGTGCCTCAGAGAGGTTTTCGCCCTTAGATGTGTCCTTTATTTTTACTTTTTCATCATCCAAAGGTGCCTTTCAGTTTTCACCTAGGGACTTGTCATTTTCACTTTTGTCATTGTTTTTATTTTTGTTTTCATTTTTGTGACTAGAGGGGGAAACAAACTCCCCAAAATAGGCCATGTTATCCAAGTCTATAGTAAATCCAACCTTGTGGTCACCACTAGGTATGTCGTCTCACAATCCCATGAACTCAGTGATTGCTTTATCATTCTCAAATGTGTCTAAGAAGGGGGTGTCTTGTTGATCCCAATCAATAAGCTGAGGATATATGAGGGGCATGTCATCATCAAAATTATCAAAGGCGAAGGCTAACAAGGTGAGGATAGATCTATTGACATGGTCACATAAATTTCTTTCCAACTCCTTTTTTTTCCTAGGGACAAGTAGACTTTGAGGTGGGCCCACTATTAAGTCTCGATCATTAGAAGCAAGTTCATCAGGTTCCCAAGAGGTAGGATCAATGGTTTCCCAATAGTAAATCTTGAGCCATTCTTCTTTTTTCAAGGATGCTTGAGGACGGGAATCAGTTGAGTTTGGCGAGGGATTAAGCATTTGGTCAAGTTCCCCAAATATTTTATCTAGGTCCATTACACTGGTTGAGGAAAGGGAATCCCATTCATATTTGTTTGAGTTAGGGGAGTCACAGTGGAAGGGATTAGATGGTTCATTGGATGTCTCAATATCTTCATAAGCACTTACTTCCTCTTGTGATGGTGTTAAGGTGCTAAGAACACCAATCTTAATCAGTTGAAACCCTAGCCCTAGGCCTTTTGGTCACTGGGAGACAATGATTGGTTCAGTCCTTCCATTCTGATGTAGTCCTAACCCACTATGTCTATCATATCCTTTACTTTCCATTATCATGAAGCCTTTTCCATATTGATCTTTAGGTATTTGAATGGATGAAGGAGGGTCTTCATTGTCTTCCTTATATAACTAAGAGGTCACATCTTCTTGATCCATAGCTTCTTTACTTAACTCTCCCCATTTTGTGAAATTCATTGTAGGAGGGATGTGTTTTGTGAAAATGGATTGTCTCCTATCTATTGTGGGTAAACCATATGACTTAGGAGGAAACAACTAGCTAACACAATAGGATGCTTTCATGTGATATTCTCCACAACCCTTGTCTTGGATCTCGATCTTAGGAGTGTAAGATGGTGTTTGGGATGTAGATGATTTGGAAAGAGTTGATGGATAAAAATAGTGGGATAATTTGGAGGATGATGCCTCGTGATTAGCAAGCACCTGTCATTGTGGTATTTTGCATAGGCTAGTGCAATATTGGAAAGGATCAGGATCACCATCTATCGTGATCTCGGTGCCATTGTATGAGAATTTGAGACATTGATGGTAAGTGGAATGGATGACATTCATAGCATGTATCCATGGCCTACCAATTAAAATATTGTATGGAAGGACAAGATCCAAGACTTGGAAGTTAGTATCCATAACTACAGGGCCAATTCTGATGGGGAGTGTCACAACTCCCTTAGATGATCTTTCCTCGTCGTCATATTCCTTAATGACTATGGTCTTAGTAGTTTCTACACATGCCTCTGAGAAACCTAATGCCTTAACCAATTTCAAGGTGCAAAGATTCAACCCTGCTCCTTCGTCTACCAAGACTCGTCTAACTTTCCTTTGGTGAACAAGAACTTCAAGGTGTAATGGATCATTATGGTTTGTCTTCTTAGTTGAGTAGTCTTGTTTAGAGAAGGTATCATGATGTGAATTGGTTAAATATCCTACCATCTCTTGGAAATAATCGACATATAAGTTGGTGGGGACAGTCATGCTTTGCAAGGCTTTTTCTAAAACGGCTTGATGATTAGGTGATATGGTCAACAGTTCCAAGATGGATATTTGTGTTGGGGTCTTCCCCAACTGGTCAAGTAAATTATACTAAGGCTTGGAGGACTATGGTTGTTGCTGCGATAAAGGACCTGGGATGGTTATCTTAGTTCGGCGTGTGTTGAAAACACATTTAGGAATCTTCTTTATGGTAATGGTGTTGACATTTTCATCAGCAGCTCGAATATGATGTATGATTGTACCTTAGTTATAGTCATACTTGGTATTGGCATAGTTGGCTGAGGTCTTAGTCTTATTTACTGAACTAGAGGCTTTTCCTTTCCCATCATCGTGTAATGGATTTGTGAAGACTTTGTGGTCACTTTTTGTGGTATGTTTTTTCCCATTGACTTTTATGGTTTTGTTTTCAACAAAATCCCAGATAATGTTCTTTAGTTGTCAGCATTGTTGTAGACTGTGTCCCTTAGTTTGGTGATAATCACAAAAAGCGTTGTCATCCCACCAAGAGGGTTTAAATTATCCAGGATGATACTGTTTTGGTTCTTGAGCCTATATGAGTTTATGTTTTATCAATTCTTTGAAGACTGACTCAATCGGTTCCCCTAGGGCAGTGAACTCGCATTTTGGAAACCTTCTTTGTGATCGTGGTTGTTGTGTATTTTGGAAAAAATTTGTAGTTTGATTGACACTCTTGGGTATGCCATGAGAGGGATTGTGTCCTCTAAATGTAATGACTAGTCCTATGTGTAGGGTCTTAGCATCAACAATACCATCATTAGTTACATTTTTGTTTCTAGACCAGAATTTGTTTCTGTCATTGGGGGTGTTTTGGTGTTGAACAGTTGGACTCCTACTTGGCATCTTAATGTCACCTTTGTCAATGAGGGAATTCTTGAGCATAATTCCTTTTTGTACTAGATCCACAAAAGAAGTACAACAATGTACTCTTAAGTCACTTCTCAGTACTGGATTAAGATTTTCAAGGAATATTGTGACCTTTTGTTTCTCTGGTATTTCAATAGGGCATCAACTAGCTAGACTCCTCCATATCTGGAAGAGGGTGATGAAGTTTTCTCCTTCTTCTTGTGTGGTGTGACATAAGGAAGCTATCATAATTTCGTTGTCAATGGTAAAGGCAAATTGTTCAAAAAAAAATTCAGCCAATTCACCCCATGACTTTATGTCGTATGGAAGTTTAGAAAACTATTCCAATGCTATCCCAATGAGGGTTCACAAAAAAGTCTCATAACGTATGTGGGGTCGTATGCGATGTCCATGCATGTTGTGGAAAGTTCCCTATATGTTCCAGAGGATTTTTCTTCCCATTATACTTAAGAAAATTTGGTATAACATATCCGTGTGGGAAGGGTGTCATGTATAAAGCTTTTTCAAAGAGACATGGACATAAATCTTGTGCTGAAATGGTATATTTTCTTGACATTGACATGTTGTCCATTTGTTGTTGAAGGGCTTGCATTTGTGTTTGCAGAACATCTACATGTGTCAAAGATGTGTTGGTTGCGTTGTTGGGATCTATGTAAGTATTCTAAAATGCAATATTTTGTGATGAATTTTGATTCGGTGTAGGTATGTGTCTTGTTTGTATAACCCCTATTTGTAGAATGGCAATAGTGGTGTTGATTTGCGGTATAGCCTGTGTCATGTTTATGCTAATTCTAGGCCTTTTACTTCTGATATTAGTGCCAAAGGGATTTGATGATGATGCTCTTGCAGCAAAAGTAAGGCCTTATGTCATGCTCAATGTACTAAATGGTGTTGTGTGTACTATTGTGGCAGTTTGAGTAGGTATTCAAGATAGTATAGCCACAGTTATTTGAGGAATAGAGACATTAGATGTCATGGTTTTTGTCCCTTGAGTAGATGAATTTTTTAATGTGTGGATGCCAAATCCTGGAGGTAGAGTGGCACCTTCTACTAACAACTTTGCTAGATATCTTTGAGGATCATTTTCCAAACACTCATCTACAAAAGACACAAATTCGGGATCTTGGACAACAACATCTATGTCTTCTACAAAAATTTGTCCTTGTGGGTCTCTAGTGACATTTTTTTCTAGCAGGGCTTCATGAGGTCTTGATCTCCCTGATGGTATGTTTGAGAAGGGATTGATGTAGTCTTGTGGATCAGCCATTTCTCTTTGTTTCTTTTTGGACCTTGTTTCGACCATGAAAGATATTGCTCAAAATGGGGTGATGCAAAACTATGTCTATGATATGATTTAGGCTATGTTTTTGGGATTTTTTGGATATAAAGAATGAATGCAACTAGTTTTTTGGTATTTTCTGGCAAATAAGGAATGTCTAAAATGATGTTATGCTAGGATGATAGTGTCTAAGTATGCAAAATTCTAAGAAAACTTCTAAGGCAATAAATTTTGGATGATTCTAAAAGGAGGTTACCTACCACCTATAGTTTAACCAAGGCTACAATTTAGTTTCATCGAGGAACCTTTGTAGGAATAGGACAAAAAGATAAGGTGAGCTCCCAAACTAGATTGATGATCTAGGAGGACTCATGTGTAGGAAAAAAGGTATGTTGACAAGTGACTAGGTTCAATGACAATGTTAGTTGAAGCAAGGGTTTGTCCAAAGCGTGGAAAGTTGGCCTATTCTAAGATTTGTAAAGTAATTTTCTTGAAATTTTAATCTATCTAAAAGTAATAAAGACTCCTAAGATGTAACTAATTTTTCCTATCACTATAGCTAAATGATATTTAAAGGATGCAATCATGCAAAGTATGAGAAAACTTTATGGTTTCTGACCAAGGATCACTGTGAAAAGAGAAATCAAATACTAGTTTGATTGTTTCTTTTCAGACTGTGATAGTGAATTCTGGTTTTTTGGTAATCAGGCAATTATGGTTTAGTTTTAGAGATGTGTTGTAGGATTTAGCAGATACAATTCTTAGTTTCATATGCGATTTTCTGGCAAACTATGTCTCAAGTCTGTGATAGGCAAGTGCGTTGTTCCAGACTGCAAATGTGGATCATAAAGTCAAGTGTGTCACAAAGTTTGACAGATGAATTTTTCAGACTCAGAGACTGTTTACTGGTAAAATAAGGCTCAGGTCTGTGATAGAGCATATGTTTAATTCCATACCACAAATGTGACTCACCAGATTAGATGTGTCACAATGGATTTCAAATGCGGTTTTCAAATATCAGAGGTATTAACTGACTTGACATATGCAACTCGAGATATCAGATGTGGTTTTCTAATTGACAAATGTGAAACTCTATGACAAATGTGACTCAATTTTCTAGTAAATGACAGATTTGGACCCAGTTTTGACAAATGTGATTTTTTGATTAACAGTTGCAGTTTTCTGGTTATTTGCAGGTTTGACTGACTTTGTTTGTGATCAAATTTTGGAAAATACAAACAATAATAAAATAAAGTGTTTTAGGTTTGATGAACATGAACATGTTTAGTTCTAGAAGACAAGTATGATCCTAAGGCTGGAAATGACAATACTTGTTGAATTCTCACTTGGGTTTCCCCAGCTGCACTTATTCAAAGCAGATGATTAGAAGCTTGACCACACTGGATCCCCCTTACACGACACACACTTCTCGGTTCAACCAATATTTAGTTCTCATGAATCTCCCATGATAAAATTTTCATCTCTACTAAGAACCACATGAACATGAGAAATCTTCAGAGGTCCAACCTCTTGCACCAACAATAGGGGTTTTTGGTTAATCTATAAATAATTTGGCTTTTTAGTAAGGGCACCCGTTCAAAAGGCCACGCAAGAGGCAATATTAGCTCTGATAAGGAGGCTTCCCAGACTGTAGAGGTTACACTCTACAGGTTTTGATGCAGCACAAGGGTATTGAGGGAATCACTATCACTTGCTTGTCTGCAGGAGTTCCTGTAATGCTACATTTTCTTGAACATTAAAAATTTTATACTGGTTAGGAGTAGCTTGACTTTAGCTCATCATCGGTTTTGAGTCACTTTGGGTGAGTACTTTTTCCCATCAAAGCATGCCCAAATCTAGAGTCAATAACAGTTTCTCTTGCACCTAGGATCACACGAATGCGCGAGGGGAGAGGATACTTATGTTACTGAATCGGTTTTCTAATCTAAAAAAATGTGCAAAAACACCAAACACATTAGATAGTGATTAATTTTAAGCCCAAATGACAATTTTCTAATCTACTCAAACAATTTGTTTCAAAATTATCTTGACAAGCGTTCTGCAAAACAACTCATTATTAGTTTGATCTTTATCTTCATCAATCATCCTATAGAAAGGTTTGAATATTTATATTCTACGAAACATCCTACAAAAAGGTTTGAATAATTTTCTTCTTTGAAATGTCTTGCAAACACTATGTAACTCCTCAAAAACACACGCTACAAATTATAAATTAGTCATAATAAAACTGTAATTTAAAAATTCAAATTCGAAATTTCAAACTACAGAAAAAAAAAAGTTATTTACTAGTCAAGTGTGTCGAGGGAGGCACAAATACGTCGTGCAATGTCAGATGCATCATGAAAATTCATATGCGGCTCACAGTATCAATTGTGTCATTTCATGCAGCAAATGTGTCTCATCTTACTTGTACCTACAAAACTCAAAACTTCTATGGATTTTTTCGAAGATAGTGTCTTCACATCGGGTTCACCAATGTAGTGTTAAGGAAAAACAGAAGCAAGATCAAACAATACTAATGTAATAAACTCAAATCTAAACCTACGCTAACAACAAAGAACAATGGAAATTAAAGCAATAAACAAAAGAACAATCTTTCCAAAAGTCTTCATCCATTTCATGAATTACCTTCATTGCACTTCTTCATTTTTCTATTGTATGATAATTGCCCTCATATTTCTCTTAAGTATGCAAATATGGCCTATTGATAATGATTTAGCAAAATATCAAAGATTCTTAAAGTCGCTTCCTAAAAGTATAAATATTTCGGGTGGAGGAATAATGATAAAGGTCAAGCCAATTTATTGAAAATTGATTTTTAAATGATTGGCTTAGATTCAAAGACAAATCGATGACTGAAATTAAAGGATGACATGCGATAGAGATTTAGTGTTAGTAATAACACGAGTGAAAAAGCATAACTGATAGAGATTAAATTAAATAATAATTTAATCTTTAGCTGAGACTGTTAAAAACTCAGAAGAATAAAGATTGCATGTAAAATATGAAGAGGAAAGGTTTGTTCGAACACATGAGTGAATTAATTTAATAAATAAAGTTATTTAATTAATAAAATTTAACACGCAAAAGAATTAAAACTAGATAACTGGCCAATTAAACGAGAAGGTTTGTTCGTCAAAAATAAACAAATTTTAAATCAAGAGATAACTAACTGATTTAATTAAATCTCAACTTAAGTGGTAAATGACTAATTAGATAACTAAGTGATTATCTAACTATACAAGAATATGCTAGGAATAATTATTTTTATGAATTAAATGGTTATTCAATTCAACATTTGAAATTTGGGGATTAAATTAAATAAATAATTGACTGGAGAAAAGGTTAAAGAATAATTAAATAATTCAAAATGATTATTTAATTATAGTAAAAAATGTGATAAGGATAAATTAAATAATAGTTTATTTAATTTTAGGGAGAGATAGATTAATTACCGACATAATTAAATAAATAACATTTACTTAATTAATCAAAGAAGAATAAAGGTAATAATTAATTAATTAAATAATTAAAGTTATTTAATTAATAGAGGATAGGTGACTTTAGAAAATAATGAACATTATTTAATCATGACCATGAAGATGAGAATTATGTCAAAAATGGTGTCGCAGGCCTAGACCAATTTTCAGTGTCTACACAAGGCTTTCAAGGGAAAATTATCAAGCATTCAAGAGCATCAATCATCATGTCAAATCTCACATTCTCCATGTTTTTTATTGTGCTCATAATTGTGATGTAGAGTTCATGATCCAAGCAAGCATTTCATTCAAGATCTATCAACATCAAGCAAGAGTTAAGAACCACATCCATTGCAGCCATTTCAACCATAATTACATCACTTTATTACTAGGGTTTGGTGAGTTGCAACATTACCTTTTATTCATTTATCATTCTCCCTTTACATTTGCTTTCATTTCAAGGTTTAATTACCAACAAGGGTTTTGATCAAGGCAAACCCCTATTCTCTAAACCCATAACCATTTTTCCCTCTTCTTGAGTGTGATTTGTAGGTCTAGGTTGTAGATTTGTCAAGGAGCGAATTTGGAGAAAAGTTGTCAAAGTTGATATTCAATCTTGGAGAAGCTTGGAGAAGACCTATAGGTGTTATTTTGCAAATTCAGATCCGAGAACCAGTCAAGAAGAGGAGAGTAGACCAAGAGGCACAAAATACACTTCAAAATTTCCAAAAAAAAAAAAAGTGGATTGATTCACCACTATTGGAAAATGAGTCCCATTGTACAAGCCTAAATAGGATTTTTACAAATTTGGACACCCTTCTGGTTGAAACCTGTTTTTGCACATTTTCCCAAAAAGTAGACCGATTCATCCAGCTTGGCGAATGAGTCCTAGTTAGCATAAATAGTAGATTTTTTAGTGATCCAGATCTCCATTTTTCCTTCTTCAATTTCATAGGTGCACACTTTCAGTTTCATAGTCTTCTACTACATTTTGTTTATCTTTCTAGGTCATCTTGTATACTACACTATGTTTTCAAACATTTTCTTTTCCAAGTTTGCACTTAGTGGTGAACCCTTCATTTGACATCATTCAATCCCTTAGGACACTTCCCTTTTCTATATTTCAATCTCCTTTGCATTGAAATCTCAAGGGTTTGTTCTTGAGTGAAACACCCAAGAAGAAAATTGACCTCTCTCCCTTTAGGTTAAAACCCTAGAAGCCCCAGAGAGATGTTCACCATTTTCCTTATTTCATTTTGGTGAACCGGCATTTAGAGCATCATAATTCTGATTTGGAGTGCATTTACATCCTAGATTTAGCTTGCATTAACATTGCATTAGAATTTGCATTAGTTAATTTGTATTCTAGGGTTTCAATTTTTGCATTAGTGAAAATCTCATTTAGCTTGCATTATTGCACTTAATTTCATTGAAAAATAGTACAATTATATATTTGCATTAGAAAACATAAAATTCAATTCAAAAATTTTGAAATTTAAAAAAAAAAATAGTACCTAAACTCATTCACCCCCTTGGGCGAATCAGTCCCTTGGCATATTTTGCACTGCATTTTCTATCATTTATAGTTCATTTTTTGAGTTTATGTTTCTTTCTTCTGCATTTTAGTTTTACTTTCCAAAATTGTAGTTATAAGCATTTCATTCTTATTATTTTACATTGCATTTCCACTCACACACATTTAGTAGCCTTTGCATGAGTGTTTGGTGTCCTATTGCTAATACCATAGTGAGAAGAAGTTTGAGACTCATGTCATCCCATGATAGCACAATCATTATGGATCTTGGGTTATCTATAGCTTCCACTCCTAGTATTTACACTAGCACACTAGGCATGGACAACACCCTTAGTAACTATTTTCCTTCAAGTAGCATGCAAGTTGAACCAAAGAATGATAGCATTCTGCAAGAAAATCTAATCCATATACATGAGGACCTAGTGAACTTACAACATCAAATTAGCGTTGAAATAATTTCAACTACTGCAATTATTACAATTGAAAACATTCATCGCATGCTTGAAAGTGAAGATGGTCTTGACCTTGTGAAGAATATAGTGCAAATCTTTGGCAAGCATCTTCCCTCAACCACTAGTTGTCCTTTACCCACAAACAATTCTTCAAGCCAAGGATGAACTCAAATTCCTCCTCCCACAACAATACCTTCAATCCCTACCTACATCCCTCCTCAAGTCACAACAATGAAACATGTTAGTAATGTGATTCCTTCCCTGGATATTCCAGCTAGCATCCCTAGTTCCTATGTGGAATCACATGTTATAGCTTCTACCACCTTACCACCTATAATCATTCTATTCACTTGTCCCACAAACACATACACTCCATCACCACTTTCACTTCCATATCACAACACAAGCAATGGCCCTCTCATACATCAACTTTTCCAAACCATGGCATCCCTTCAAAAGCAAGTTTCTACCATCAACCAAAATCAAAATGGCCTGCCCACATATTATGTTAAAAGCAATCCATTATCCTTGGAGATATTATGAACACCAATGCCACAAGGTGTAGAGGTTCCTAGATTTGAGAAATATGGAGGGAAGGGAGATCCTTCTAACCATGTTAATGCCTACACTGCCCTATGTAGTGACTTTTTCCTTGATGATAAACTTTTGGAAAAACTCTTTCCTAGGACCTTAAAAGACACCACCTTGGAATGGTTCTCTTCCTTACCAAATAACTCAGCTCATTCATTTATGAACTTGTTGAGGAATTTATAAACCATTTCCAAGTGTAGATGACTCCCAATATGACCTTGGTTGACTTGATGATATGTAAGCAAAAGGAGGATGAAAAGATAACTAACTTTATCTCATGATATCAATCGCTTTATTCCCAAGTTGATGTCGAGATCCCTAATCCACACCTTCAAAATATGTTCATAGAAAATCTGCAAAGAAAAATCTAGGACAAGTTAACCATGATGAAATTCCCATCCTTCATGCACTTGTGCACTGCCCTCCATGATTACCGAAATTTGGTTTGTAGTCGAGATACAAAGTCCACTTCTAGCAGAATTGAGAGATCTGAGCATGTGCACCAAAATAATTCCCAACCTTTTAGAAAACCAAATAAATGGTTCCTTCAATTCAACCCCCCTCAACAACTACCTCAAAATGTCCATAACCAAGTCATTGTTATCAAATCCATAGTGCCCTTTAGTTATGGAGATCCAAAGAGACAATTCACTCCCTTACTTGACACCCTTCATAATATCATGTCCCAACTTCTAAACCAACCAATGATTACCTTACCTCTCATCAAAACACTTGACCCTAATAAACCTTTACCACTTAACTTTAAATCAAATGAGATCCAAAGAGTCTCAACAATTCCTATTCTCCCTCTACTTGTCACTCCACTTAACCCATTCATAATATAAGAGCTATGTCCCAGACATGTCTAACACCGATAACCAATGAGTTCCTATTTTCTCGGAGAATGGTAAAACCCTAATACAGTTATCTTCAGTTGCCCTAAAAGGGAAGCGCATGATATAAGCGTTTTTTAGGGTTGCGAAGATTTGTGATGTGAGTGTATTGTTGGAACGATGCTGCCGCATTTTGTCTTCTAATCTCCTGAAAGAACTTGCATTGCAAGTGTGTTGTAACCGTTGTGTTGAAGATAATACATTGTGCAGGTTTTGGAGTGCTGGGGTTTTTTACCGAAAGGTTTTTCAATTCTTCATTTTCATGGTATATTGCTGCAATATCTTTGTTTATTAACGAATCTGAAATTGTAAGGGTTTAAAATGAATTTGCACCATACTTTCAGTTGTTTCGACAAAATGGACATGACACAAAACATTGCAAGCATCTTAAACATCTTGTGCAAGACCTCATTGATTCTAACCGTCTATCTGTTGTGGGTGCTAGTGATCAAGGCAATAATTTTGTTACCCCTTTGAATCAAAATTTGCAAATTTTCACCAATCACATGCCAAAAAATAATATTTCATTTGTCAAATCTAGCAAAACTCCAAAGAATGATGTGATGAATGTTGATATAGATGATGAAAACACTGATTCTATTCTAACTAATGCTATCAATGTCGATCCTATAGATAAAATAATAGGGGTGATAGACATCATCCCTCATAAGGGCTAAACTAAGAGTCCTCTTGATATTGCTTTCTCCTCTAAGGATATAATTAAACATTTACATGATGGTCCTCTTTACATAGCTGGTTGTATCTATGACAAGCCCAATAATGGGATATTAATAGATCCCTCCCATAGAGAGTACATGATCACTAAGGAATTCCTACTCTTGCATGAGCTCTATCAGGAAGAATATGACAAACCAAAAGCATGGATCAATACACACAATGGTTTTGTGTTCCCTATGATTAGATCGATCACCCTACCATTACAAATAGGACCAAAAACATTAGATGTCACATTCTCCATCATCCCATAGTCGGACGAATTTTGTGTGAAGCTAGGCCACCCATGGCTTTGCTCCATGAAATTCATCCCTTCGATTGTGCACAAATGCTTAAAGTTTCTCTTTGAAAATGAGATATTCATTGTTCACCATAGTAGCTTTAACCCCTTTTCATCTAAAGGAGACTTTTCCTAGATGCCTTATGGCCTGAGCCCATGGAACCTATAAAGCCAAGAGAAGACTTCTTTTTATTGTCCTGTCAAAAGTTCAAGGAAAATAAGATAACAAAATTATCTCTCCACAACATGTCCCTGTCCACCTCCGAGCCTACCATCCTTGACAAAACCATGCTTGAACCTAAACAAGACCAAAACAATCAAGACCAACCTAAAACAAAAACCTCACCTACCTCTTAAAAGTGACCAATAAATAATGAAACCAACCCCGCCACACCTCCAAGAGTAAAACAAGTTAACAAAGTCAAAGAGAAAGTGGTTGAACAACCTCCCATGGTTCTTTTCATTCCTCCCCTTATGGAAGAAAAGAAACCTATGGTTGATCAACCCACTCTGATGCAGCTTGAAAAAAAAACTAAAAAAAATAGAGGTGCTAGGGAGCATAGACATAGATGTCGTGCCCTTGCTCACAAGTTACATGATGAATTAAACAAACAAAATCAAGGTCCAAACTTGATTGAAGCAATGCATAATGACCCTCCTCCCCAGCCGAAGCAAGAAAACTCAATGCACCATCCACAACAAGAGTTGAACTCTTCAATGGACATTATCCTTTGACCTCCTGTTGTGATCAACTTAGATGATGATGACAAGGATGCCAAAATTGACAAAGAGGTGCATAATGAACTGAATACATTGTTTTCCTCTTCCATGAGCTTAAATGAGAAATCTTCTATAAAGAATATTGAATCTGGTGCTTCTCCTAGTTTGGCACTTTCTCTTGTCCCTTTGGCTAGTTTCCCACCTTTGGTACACATAGACTATGATTGGGAGGTAGATGACTTGCTCGTAGGTTGACTTCAATTTGCCTTACTAGTCTTTTACATTATTTATTATTTATTTTCTTTTGTGTGATTGCATGTGTGTGATGTGATCCCCTGTGATGTTTTGTTTTCTATCTCTTTGTGACATTCCTCTATCTGTACCTTCATTCTTCTCTATGCAATGCATTGCTTTCACTTTTCATCTTTTTATTTTTCTTGTGTTTTCCTTTTGGGGATGACGTGAGGCATTGAGACATTCATGTCTCCTTCATGTTGACCCAAAAGGATTTCCTTTTTCTTTTTCCTTTTTCATCTTTATCTTTTTCTTGTGTTTTCCTTTTGGGGATGACGCAAGGCATCGAGACATTCATGTATCCTTCATGTTGACCCAAAAGGCTTTCTTTTCTTTTTATTTTTCTTGTGTTTTCCTTTTGGGGATGACACAAGGCGTCAAGACACCCTATGTATCTTCCATGTTGACCCAAAAGGTTTTTCTTTGTTTTCGCTCTCTTCATGTCATTCTTTCAGTTCTATGTGTATTTGGGGGATGATGACAATTTGGGCTCCTTAAAAACATTGCAGCAAAGAACATACTAACCCCAAATCCATAGATCCCTTATGTGTTTGGTGTTTGCATTTTGGGGGCAACCCCTCTCTTTTATTTTCTCTCGCATAATGCAACCTTACTTGGAAACATATGACTTGGCATGGGGCTTTCCAAGTTGGCTCTCATGTCTTTCTTCTTGTTTGCATTTTTCATTTTCTACTTTAAAGTAATTGCTCACAGTATGGTGTTTAGCAATTTCTTTAAAGTGGGGGCATACATTGGCATTATTCTTTTGCATTTTTCCTTTTTCATGGTTCTTAGTGCAGCCTTCTTACTTCATACGATGTGTTTTTCACTTTCTGGATGACATTGGGTGTGATTTTCTTCATGAGCGTGATCTCTCATAGCATATTACATTCCTCTTAGTGGCTTGGTGTGACACATTGCATCCCCTAAGTTGCAAATTTTCTATTCTTTGATTGTTCCTCTCTTGGAGACATTAGGCACAATGTTCCCTAAGTGAAAGACCTCACATGAACTAAGCAAGACTCCTTTGAACATTTTCTATTTTGCATTTATTATTATATGGCCACCTTGCATAACACATCTTGCATGCCTATGGAGCCATCCTATTTGTTCATGAGTTCCAAGCATATGAAGTTTTGCTTGTCTCATGAAGCTTGAAAAGTCATTTTGTGAGGCACCTTATTAAATTTATCAAGAGGTATAACTTTGGTATGGTTGAGCGGGAAGCCCAATTTGAGGCATGAATTTCCCCATAGCCACTTGCATGTGTGTGAGAGTACATACTATCCATGTGTGTATGTTTCTCACCTTTTAGGACTTCTCACCTGACAGACAGCCAAGAGTTCCATTGCCTCAGAGTGAGTATGCATTTTTCGAACAAACAACCTAGATCTGATCCACATCAAGATGGATAAACGGTCGAAGCATGATCTAACTTTCTCTTTTATTTCTTTTCTTTTTTTCATCTTTGGCAGTGTATGATTGGCCTTGTCATTGTTCTCGACATAATTTCCATGGGTGTTTCTTTGTGCTTATGTTGGTTTTCCATGGGACCTTGATCTTGGGGTCTTGATCATCCCTCTTAGTCATTATCATCTCATCTTTCTAGCATTGGTACATTGAAACCCCTCTTGGTATGTGTTTGTCTACTTTAGTGTGAGTTTGAAGCAGGTTCCTCCTCTCACTAAAGTGGGGGCTAAATGTAGTGTCAAAAAAAGGGTCCTTTGGCTTTTTTGCACTCGTTTGGGTCCTCCTTGCAGATTTTGGCTTAATGTTACCTTGATTTAGTGTTGTAATGTGGATAACACATTCACATTAGGTCTTGGGCCCTTGTGAACTAATGTATTTTAATGGTACCTTGAAAAGGTGTTGTAAAGTGTTGTAGCACACTTTCACACTTTTCTAGGGTTTTATCAATTAACTTAAAGCATAATAAACATAATTTCAATCATAATTTACATTAATCTTACCTTATTTGGTGTGTTGTAAATTGTTATAACACACTTTCACATTCATCTAGGCTTGTCATTAATAATTGGGCTTTCTTATGCTTTAATTGGGCCCATTTTGCATCTGCAAGCCTTATTTATTTGTATTTTTTAGGATAATCTTGACAAAAAGCATTTAAAACATCAAAATCTTTAAAACCCACCTCAAATTCCTAAGGTGGGACTCACTCGCCATTTTGGGTGAATGAGTCCCATTAGGTGGGACCCATTCGCCCAGGGTGACAAATGAGTCCCATTTAACTCAAAATCAAATTTAATTTAAATCTTTGGCGGGATTTTAATCTCCAAGATCCAATGTCAGCTTGTAGTGTTGTAATTTTGGGAATTCTTGCATAATTGAGTATAAATACAAGGTTCTTTCACTCATTTTCACCTAAGACTTTTGTGAGAGAATCCTTATAGAAAATTGAGTTCACAAGAGCATTCAAGGCTTTCAAGGGTAGATTATCAAGCATTCAAGAGAATTATTCAAGCATCAGTCATCATGTCAAAGATCACATTCTCCATGTTTTTTATTGTGCTCACAATTGTGATGTCAACATCAAGAAAGAGTCAAGAACCACATCCATTGCATCCATTTCAAGCATAATTGTAGAACTTTATTGCTAGGGTTTGGTGAGTTGAAACATTACCTTTTGTTCATTCATCATTCTCCATTTACATTTGCTTTTATTTCAAGGTTTAATTACCAACAAGGGGTTTGACCAAGGAAAACCCCTATTCTCTAGCCCCACAACCATTTTCCCCTCTTCTTGAGTGTGATTTGTAGATCTAGGTTACAGATTTTTCAAGGAGAAAAGTTGGAGAAAATTTTTCAAGTCTTCAAAGTTGGAGAAAATTTTTCAAGTCTTCAAAGTTGTCAAAGTTGCTATTCAACCTTGGAGAATCTTGGAGAAGACCTACATGTGTTATTTTGCAGATTCGGATCCGAAAACTAGTCAAGAAGAGCAGAGCAACCTGAGAGGCACATAATCCACTTAAAAATTTCAAGAAAAGTAGAAGTGGACTAATTCACGACTATTGGCGAATGAGTCCCACTTTATAGTCCTGAACAATATTTTTGCAAATTTGGGTACCCTTCTGGCTAAAACCTTTTTTTGCACATTTTCTTGGAAACTAGACTGATTCGCCTAGCTTGGCCAATGAGTCCCAATCAGCATAAACAATAGATTTTTCAGTGATCTAGATCTCCATTCTGCCTTCTTCAATTTCCTAGGTGTACACTTTTAGTTTCATAGTATTTTACTACATTTTATTTATCTTTCTAGGTCATCTTGCATACTACACTATGTTTTCAAACATTTTCTTTTCCAAGTTTACACTTGGTGGTGAACCCTTCATTTGACATCATTTAATCCCTTAGGACACTTCCCTTTTCCATATTTCAATCTCCTTTGTATTGAAATCTCAAGGGTTTCTTCTCAAGTGAAACACCCAAGAAGAAAATTGACCTCTCTCCCTTTAGGTTAAAACCCTAGAAGCCCTAGAGAGATGTTCACCATTTTCCTCGTTTCACATTATATAAGAAACAAGCTAACCAAAATAAGTTCAATAGGAAAATTTTAAGTATCATGTATACAATTTTCACTATTACATAGATTAAAAGAATCTCCTAAAATATAAATATAAACTTCCACTTTAAAATAGTAATTACCACTTTAACTCATCTCATAGAATAATTTACTACTTGATTTAAGTTATTAACAATCTATGGAGAGATATCAATTTTTTTATCTTTTAGCAATCCATTGATATTAGAAGTGCAAATCTAAGTAAATACCTTTTCATCTAAGAATTAAATATTGAGAGGTATCTATTTGACCAAAGTCAATAAAATAGGGTCAATCTCATTTCTTTAATATGAAGAACTTATATTTAAAAAATTTCAAAAATACTCAAAAACCATTCAACTTCATTAATAAACTAGCTTATCTATCTTATTAAATAATCTATATAAATAATGTCGAGATATATCCTTCTTCAAGCATTTATTTTTATATTATTTACTATAAATTAAATATAATACATTTATTGAATTTATTTAATATTACTATATTTATTATTAGTATACTTGTTTGTCTAAATTAAATATAATACATTTATTGAATTTATTTAATATTACTATATTTATTATTAGTATACTTGTTTGTCTAAATTTTAGCCTAAACAATAAAAAGATAAAATTTTACTAAGAAATGAAATGAATTGTAATTAACATTATTATTAATTTATAAAATGTTATAGTAAAATTATTATACTTAGTATTATATTGTTGTTATTTGATTATTATTATTATATTATTAGTAATTTGATTAGGTTAAGGATTTGAATTATTATTATTATTTTATTATTATATTAGAATGTTATGTATATACATATATATACACATATATCCAAATATATATTATTATCATTATTATCCTAATTAAACTGGTGCAGGAGCACACGGGTGCATAGGCGATCAACACCACCCAAAAATATTTTCTGGTTTGATTTCTAGTTTTTGGTTTGTTATGGTTGGAATTCTTTGGCATTTCTCAAGTTTATAGGACTTCAATAGCAAAAGGAATGCCAACAATCAACTTTCCTCGACAATGGTAGTAATAACTTCTCATTTAGTACCTTTACTGCACCCCTGTGGATGCTTGGTTTGTTCCTGGCAGGCTAGTAGGATGTGTTGTGTTCATGTAACCTTTAACTACCATCTTGTAGTACATATTTGGAAGGCCTGTGATAGTGCACGGCCCCATGATCCCCTGGTGGGGAGTCTGAAGGACCGTGGTCATGCAAGGACTGCTACCTTGTGGTCAAGATCTGAATTGTTTGTGGTATTGTGGTCAATGTTTGGTGTGGTAGTTAAAGGAAACTACTACCCCATGGCTGTTACCAAGAGGTGTAGTGGGACTGCAGTATGATATATTAGTCTTAGATCTTCTCTAAGATCAAGGGCAATAATTCAAACATAATAACTAAACTCCAACAATCATATAAGTTTGAGTTTGATAGAGAGGAGGAGGGGGGACAAATGAGAGAGATTCGAGGACAAGTCGAGAGCTTGGTGGAACAACAATGGTGAATTAGCAAGGAATGGGTAGGAATTGGAGTGCCTATGTAAGAGTGGGAGTAGATTGTGTGTATACTAGGAGAGGCCATGGGTGGCCAACTTATTGTAATAGTTTTGTAAATTTGATTGAATATAATTATTCATGTTTTTTTGAAATTTGAACTTTGAGATTTTGAATGTGTGTGAGACTGAGAGGGAGTTGCCTCTTGTGTCAGTAGGTATTAGAGTAGGTTATCTTGAGTGTGGAGAGTATCCACTAGGATCTGTGGGAGTGAGTAATAGTTGAGGAGTGCTCAAGAGGATTTTTGTGGGTGTGTGTGGAGTCCCAAACAATTGAGAGCTAAAGTTGTTAATTGACAAAGATGTCGCTACGAAGAGGAAGACCCAAAATAGAGGCAGTGTTGGAATGGTTTAGAAACAAGCTAATAGAAGATATCAAAAATTAAGTGAGACTGGCTACTGGTAATGCCAGAGATTTTTGAGAATGAAGAAGAATCTAAAGAGGAATAACAAGGAAGGGGGGGAGAAAGAGAAGAATGACCAAAGGATGCAAGAGAAGAGATATTTTTGAGAGCTCTTTCGAGAATAAAAAAGAGCGGTAAAGTAGATGTGCCAAATTTCTCTGGAACATTAAATCTAGAATATTTAATTGATTGGATTGGAGAACTAGAGGAGTACTTCGAAATGGAGGACATAAGAGACCCATAGTGGGTGAAGATAACCCAAATGAAATTGAAAGGGTGTGTTGCACTATTGTGGAAAGGGTTTCAAAGAGAACGGGAAATGGATGGAGATCCTTGGATAACAAGATAGAATTATATGGTGACACGATTGAAGAAAAAGTTTAATCTTGGGGATTATGAGATGGAGTTATTCAAGAAACTACAAAATTTGATACAAAAGGACATGAATGTAAAGGACTACACGAAGGATATTTATAAATTGACCATTTGATTTGGAAGGCATGAAATTGATAGAGAGTAGGTAGCCAGGTATGTGAATGGCATGCAATTTAATATTCAAGATGAGATGAGTATGCTAATCATTACCACAGTTTAGGAAGCATACCAAATATGCATTAAAGGTAGAGGAGAAATTGGTGAGGAGGAAAATGAGTAGTTCTAAAGGTTGATGAATATTTGCAACTGATAAGGGACAAGCAAGTAGCAAAAAAGGGGAGCAGATTGAAGAAGAATTCAAACCTGATAAGGAGGTGGGCCAAAACACCAAGGAAAAGGTTTCAGCCAAAGGATGTGGTAGCAATTTAGTAGAGTGTTCCCATTCTGATGTTACTAGTGTGGAGAATTCGGTCATCGTGCCTTTGAGTGTCATCAAATGCAAGGTGGCAGCAAGAAGTCACTTGGCACAGGAAGATGAGGAAAGTGATGCATCGTCAAAAGTTGAAGATCCAAAAGGAGGTGAATCACTCATGATGAGAAGAGTGTTGTTGAATCCCAAGGTGGAGGAGAAGCCATCCCAAAGAAGGAATATTTTTTGAACAGTGTGAAAGGTTGGAGGTAAGTACTGCAAGGTTATAGTAGATAGTGGTAGTACTGATAACTTAGTTTCAGAAGAGATGGTAGAAAATTTAAATTTGAAGAGTAAGCATCCTAGTCCATACAAATTTTATTGGTGTTAGAAGGAGCATGAGATGACTATGAGTGAGCAATGTTTAGTTAATTTCCAGATTGGCTCTTATAGAGATGAGGTGTTGTGTGATGTGATGCCTATGACTGCTTGTCATGTGTTATTGGGTAGGTCATGGCAGTTCGACAAGGAAACCATCTGTGATGGTAGGAAGAATGTGTATACCATTCAAAAAGATAGACAAAAGTTTGTGTTGAACTCTGTAAAGGAGAAGGAGAAACAAATGAAAGATTTTAGTGCTATTATTTATTATAGTGTAAAGAAGCAAAAAATAGAGGAAAAGGAACAGGCTGAGTGTAGTGAGTTGCAACCATTCAAAGGACATATTTCTAGAGCGAAGAGCAGATTGGATTTTTATTTATCATTGTAGCATAATAAGGGGGTAAAATATAATCATTTAAATGGGTGGGGTGGTCACATACATGGACTTATGGTAAGGATTTGTTTGGAGAAACGGGATGACACCAATGGTGGTGGCTTGGGTGTTGATGTTTAGCAGAACAACAAAAGAGGGAAGGCTCTCATAGACAAAGAGAAATTGTGGATTAAAAATAGACATGATATTACCATCCCATGCATCTCTCAATGTTCCTGAGTTTATTAACTCAAGGAACATTTCTCTTACCCGGCATGTCTGGTGCAGGAGCCCACGGGTGCATAGGTGATCAACACCACCCAACAACATTTTCTATTTTGATTTTTGGTTTTTGGTATGTTTTGGTTGGTGTTATTTGGCATTTTTCAGGTTCACAAGACTTCAATGGCAACAAGAATGGAAAGAATCAACTTTCCTCAACAATGGTAGCAATAACTTCTCATTTAGTACCTTTACCACACCCTTGTGGGTGCTTGGTATGTTCCTGGTGGGCTAGCGGGGTGTGTTTTGTTCATGTAACCTTTAATCGCCATCCTACAATATGTAGTTGGAAGGCTCATGGTAGTGTGGGGCCCCGTGAACCCATGATGGGGAGTATGAAGGTTCATGGTTATGCGAGGACCACTACCCTACAGTTAAGATCAGAATCGTCTATGTTTTTACGGTCAGTGTTTGGCATGATAGTTAAAGGCAACCACTACCCCACAGTCATTACTAGGAGGTGTGGAAAGACTACAATATGATAGGTTATCCATATATCTTCTCCAAGATCAAGGGTGAGAATTCAAATGGAATAACAGAATATCATATAAGTTTGAATTTGACAGAGAGGAGGAGGGGAATGAACGAGAGAGATCCAAGAATGATCCAAGAGCTTGAGGGAACAGAGAGAGAGGGAGAGCTCGATGGAACAACAATGAAAAATTAGCAAGGATTGAGTAGGAATTGGAGTTCCTATGTAAGAGTGGGAGTAGATTTTGTGTATGTTGGGAGAGGCCATGGGTGGCCAACTTATTGTAATTGTTTTAAAAATTTGATTGAATAAAATTATTCTTGTTTTGTTAAAATCTGAAGTTCGAGATTTCGAATGTGTGTGAGAGTGAGAGGGAAGAGTTACCTCTTGCATCATAAACCCTAACCTTAATTAAGTGTGAGTAGTTGTGTTAATAATGAAAAAAAATTGAAACAAAAAAATAGGTATTATTTTTAAATTTTATAGTTTTATTTTTAATAGACATGATTATAGGGTATATAGTATCTCTTTATAGACTGCTTTGGTTTTCTTGAGGACATGGATTTACTGTTGTGTATCATGTATGGAGCTCAAAAGAAGAACCTCCAAGCAATGGATGTTGTAGATTTGTGCATGCATGTGAGATAAGGCATTGCATTAATACTTTTTTGGTTTTTGAGTAATATTTCATTTAATTTAAGATTATTTATTGGTTAGTAGAATTTTTTCTCTTCTTAACCAAAACATCCACCTCTTAGAAAAGATGGGAAAAACAACCTTAAATTGTTAAAGGAGGGAGAGAGGGAGAAAAGAGGAAAGAGGGGAGAGAGGAGAGGGGATAGTGGAGAGATGCAAGGAAAGAGAGATAGATCAGAAAAAATAACATTAAATAATGGACCTTGGTTCTAGTCCCCCCAAGATCTTACCTACCCCTATCAAGAAATAAGAGAGAAAACATTTGATAAGGTTTGAACAAAGGAAATAAATAACAAATGCGAGAAAAAAATATAACAAACTAAAAATTTAGAAAGAGCCAACCACAACCTCATCCTCATTTTCCCCTTGGGATTCATTTAGAGACATGAAAATCAAACATTCATGGGGACAGGCATCAAGATGCATGTAGAGAAAATGAATCTACCCTTGTTTGTTAATAACAACATCTAGAGAATGAGTAAAGAAAGAATAGGTGGAATTAAAGAGAAAACCAAGAGAGGGGTGATGGGAATAGTAATTATCATCTAGGATTTGATACAACACACGCTCATGGTAGTCGTTAAAGAGGTAAAGCCACTTCATTAAATTCCACATCTATATAGCTAGGATTTGTGCAATATCCACTCTGGTCATTTTTCAACACCTTATGTGTTGATAACTTGCAATGGTTAAGTCATGTTTTGAAACATATGATTGTTGCACCATCTAGTCTTTATGTGATGTTTCTTGCAGACATCTAGCATAAGGTTATTCTTTCAGTCATAGTTATTTGTAATTTCATTTTCCCACTTGGCCCTCTTGTGCACAAATGGTGGAAATGGATCGGGCTTGAAATTTACTTGTCTGATATGGAGCATTCATAAGGTCATTTGATGAAATTGAGCTCTGATAAAAAAGAGAGTTGTCTGCTAAAAAATATTATCTTGCATACATTTTGTAGAAGTTGTATAGTAAAATCAAATGATATTACATACTTTTAGTGGGTTATTTTTAAAATCACAACCACTAAGCTATCTATCAAAGGGTTTTTTACCTAATGTTTGTAAATAGGGAAAACCATTCAATAAACAAATATCTACATAAGTTATATCGCATGTTGGGATTTCTCTATAAAAATGTAGCCATGATATATCACAAACGTCTTCACTTTAAGAGTGTCAAAAAAGAGTAGTAATAATTAAAATATATCACGTATAGAAATAGATCACATACAAATGGTGGTTAATCTAATTAAAATAGCACTTGATTTTCTTACAATAGTAACATAAATGACATGTAGCTACATAAATTTTCTATTAACTATTTGATCCCATTCTTTCTACCATGAATGGTTTTTTTCTCTTACACAAAGAAACTAACCATGAATGTAAGTGACCAAATTATATTCAACCATTGTAATAATATGAATTCCAGCATTATGTATCTCACAAAATACCCCAAGCTACACAAAAACAACTATTCTCAAGCACATATTTGAAGACTGAACTAGTACAGGTCTCATAAATATCAAACATCAAACCTTTCATATGAAGACTAAACCAATGGATATCTTGTAAAGTATTATCTAATTTTGAGAACCAAAAATGACTTATATACATAGGAAATAATTAAGAATATATTTACACCCCACCTGAATTGTGTTATTTCCACTTGATCTAGAGACAAACATGTCACAATATATGGTCTTCTCTTGCTTTTAACACAAATAAATTGGCATGAACAAAAGTTACAAAATGTAATTTGGGCACCATCATAACATAGATTCAAACCCTATGCATATTAAAATATGAACATGAGTTAATACCTAATTAAATACCACATCTAAAGTATCGATTGAATTTAACCAAAGAGATATATCTCATTCATAACATCTAAGCCACATAAGAGATGCCTCATGATGGTGTCATCTAAGTTGAAAATTACCTCCTCCCAATCATAACATCTACAACATAAAAAGAGAAACCAATTGGTTGTGGCATCTAGGCCATAGAAGACCTAGGTCTGCCTCTTGGTGAGGTATCTAAACCACAAAATAGATACCTCTCAATCCTTAACATATATGCACAAAAGAGATCCCTCTCAATTATTAAACTCTTATTGAATCCTAATCCCACTTGAACCCTAACCTTAACCCTGACCCTAATTGTAAAACTGATAGTGATTATACTTGTAACCCTAGCCCAAACCCTAATTTTAAGCCTAATATTAATTAGGGTTAAGGTTCAATTAGGGTTAGTGTTTAATTAGGGTCATATTTTTCAATTTGAATATTATTGTGTCATGGTTTTATAATAATAAAATTAGACATACTTATCATTCATTGATAACTTTAGTATAAAATTTACCATTATTGATCAATAAGGATTACTAATAATAAGGGTTTGATTATATTATTACTTTAATATATATTTTTTTGATTCATGAATATTGCATGTATTGATATTGAATGTAAGATAAAATATTACATTGCAATTTCTAGATAACTCCCACCACCCAAAAAAAACCCCATTATCTCCTGAATCCTACCAAGCCATCGGTCGTCCAACCACCCATCCCCTCCCAGCATCCCTGAACAAGCTTCCTACAGACAAACCCAACCTTCCCAAACTGGTGGTGTCAAAATGAACACATACAAAAGAACTATAGGAGGAGAAAAAACCTTTCAGTCCACCCACACCATGCCCTCAGCTATCAGAAAGTCTTTGAATAGCCTTCCCCAGTCAACACCACCAAACGACTCCAGATAAAGGTGATGTTTTAGGAAAATCAATCCACACCTTGCCCACACTCAATGTCATTGAAGCTCTTCACCTTTTAAATCTAGTATAAACGGGTACAACTGAATCCTCTCACCAGGAACCAGTGCACAGTGTAAATCATGGGGATGAGGAACCCCAACACTTGGTTCCACCACAATTACAACATCCATCGCCCCATCCAGAAGATTGTCCTAGACTAACTTCCTGACAATGAGCATCACCATAGCTCGCAACACCCTTAGGTCTAAGAGCAATGTAAGGAGCCTTGCCATAATATCTGCATTCATCCTCCATCTCTCAACCGAACTCATGAGCTCTTCTCCCAGCAACACCTCCACCGCACCCAGCACCAGCTCATCCCAGACTTTGATCACTTATTTTAGCCTCTCGTGCCTCATTCGGCCATAAAAAGCCCAGAGCTTTCTACCCGATGAAAGACTGATGGGAGTCTCCATCGCCGACGACAAAGCAAATGAGAATTCCATCACCCTTTCCTTGCTATAAATGCTAACGTGGCAAACATCTTGTCACCATAGTTTCCAACATTAGCCCGTCCTTCCACAAACTAGTGAAATAACTTTGCCGCACAGACATCCAATACTCAGCCAGTTTCGTTCATCCGTAGTTAATGCCCACCTCCACCCAACTCACCCTTTGATCACGATTACTTTAATATTTATTAATAGTATTTTTTATACTTATATTATTAATATTAATAAAATATAATAATATTAAAAAATACTAATAATAATACAATAGTAAGAATAATTTAATAATAAGAATAGTTTAATATTATTTATACTAAGGATCCTAGTGAGTAATATTACCCTCCTTATATATTATATTTTTATTAGGATGGTCAGCATGGCAGAGCAATGGTAGAGTAATGGTAGGTTTATAGTAAATGGCAAAGCCAGTGGTCCTTGACATCATATCTTTGTAAGGCCTAATTGGAAGCCTCTCAGGTTGGGGAGATAGCTGGACACATGCAGTCATCCGATTTTTGATTCGGGTGTGAAGACTTTCATCCCAACATATGGTGGGCATAACTCGTTGGGAAATAACAATGGGGATGTTGGGGGAGGTCCATTCATTCCAAAGGTGAAAGTCGATTCTGGAGGAAAGTCTTTGCAGATATACCAAAATGAGGATTGTATGGAAGTGTTTAGAAAATTTCTTCATGATCAGAAGGTGTTGTTTTTTCCTAGGCAACAAATTAGGGAATTTTCGACCAGTTTAGGTCACATACAAGCCATCAAAAGGGATATACAAAGTCTAATATGGTTCAGGCAATGTTTGGGTGGAAAAGAGAAGGCAAAGAAGGAAAATAGGGTTTTCAGAAACATGATTTTAATTATCAGGCTAGCAAGGTCTTTTTGACTAAATAAGGAGGGCAGTGTCTGCCGCTTCAAGATTTCAAGCAGAAAGAACAAGCGCATTGGGAGAAAGGGTGGTTTCACCATAATTTGCCCAGTCCTTTAAAGCAATTTTTTCAGCATCATGCTCGATCTGCAAGATACAAGAGTTTCCCGACAATCTAATATGAGAAGTTCAGAGCCCATTTGACATTTGGGAAGATGGACGTCAGCGGTCAGTTGGGACAACTCCACATGGCAATGGTGATGTTATAAATAGTCATGTGAAAAACCCTAGTGAGCTAGCTGGGAGGAAATCATATAAAACTGCACATAGTGCAACTAGGGTTTTCACTCAAAATGATGTGGAGCAATGTTTTCAGGCTCGATGAGGAGATTCCTTTAATCCAAAGAACTCGGATGCTTCTCATCCGTAGCTTAATCGCGTAGATCTTGGAGGCCAACAAGTGGATGGACACAAGAAAATTTCCACACCAATTCAGGGAAAAGGTATGAATGAGACACAAGCAGCTAACAAGAGGGCTTGATAGAAAGCCAAGAGGAGAAATGCATATCGAAGATAGAGAAGGATGAAGCAAAGGGAAAATAAAGAAATACCAGTTGTGTCTTCTTTGGTCCATAACCCCGAGAATGAAAAATGCAAGCCTAATCAAAGTGGATTTGTTAATCTTTTGCTCTCAGAGGAATTCTTGAACCCACAGGTATCGAATTTGTGTTACACGGTATTGGTCTGTAATTTTTGGAACCTTAATTTAGATATAGAAGAATTAGAATTTTTTTTATTTGTTGAATGGGTTGGGGTTAAACAAATTTTCTACTTAGATAGGCCCAAGGGAATCTTCATTGTTATCTTTAAAGATGAAGTCTTATAGAGATGTCATTTATGAAGTTAAATCTTGGATATATAATGGGTTTGATCTATTTCTCTAGCCCTGGCAGCCAAATTTTAAGGCCTCAGATCTTGTAATTAAGTTCATTCCATTTTGGATACAATTGCAAGGTCTTCCTTTGGAGTATAGGGAACTAAGCCTAATTGAGATCATGGCAAATCGGTTAGGTATTTTCTTGAAGCATGATCTTCCATCTGTTAAAGAGCCATCTAAGGTGGCAAGGGTGTGTTTATTAATGGATACAACCAAGAATCTTTCTAAGCATCTGCACATAATTTCTTAGTATGGTACGTGGATTCAAGAAACCTTAGTGGAGGATGCAAGCTTTTGTAATGAGTGTCATAATATTGATCACTTAATAGGTGAGTGTCCTTTTATGGGAAGGTCAAATGGGGTTGGGCCATCGCCCTGTTAAGCAATCAATAGGTTTCAACTCTAATCAAGCTGTCAAATTAGATCATGCTATTTTAGATGTCATAAGGGTAGTAAATCCATCGCTTGATAAGAAAACAGTAGGTTCCAATTCTAATTAGGTTGTCAACTCTGATCAAATTGTTTTAGATACTATAAGGGTAGTAAATCAAGACCTTACTACTGGGCATATGGAGAGGTCAATTATAAGAGAGTTTAACCTATGTAGAAACAAGGGTCAACTCATTTCAATTATAAACAAGGAACAAAACCAACTTTCTTTTTTGCCAAATTGCCAACAGCGCAACATAGTTGTCAAACTTTCACCTGGTTTCCAACCTTTATTCAAGAGTGTTCAAAGTTTGTTTCTTCATATGTATGTTCCTCATGAAATTATCCTTTCAGAACAACATCTAGATGCTATTACAAGAAGGTTGATGTTTGAAGGAACATCAGCGATTGCTTCTCCCTTAGATACATTGAAGATTTCTCACTCTCAACTTGAGGGAAAGGATGATTTAGAGTTGTTAGCTGAAAGGTGGCTGGTCTCGTTAGCCTCTAACATAATTGATGAAATTGGTGTTGAGGAAGGTATTATTCCTTCTCTGTCAGTAGTGAATTTTGGTGTACATTTAGAGGAACTTAGTGAAGAGGAAGTTTTGAATGTAGATTCTTTTGAAGATTTTAATCTAGGTGAGGAGGAATTTGATTATGGTCAAACTTTGTCTCTGTCACAAACTCTAGTGCAAGTGTCTACTTCAAATTCTCCAAAGAAGCGTGGTAGGAAGTCTAAGGTAGAAAAATTGTAGGAGGAGATCAATGCAGGGGTTCAGAAGACTATTATGCAATCCATGTCAAGATCTTCACAAAAGAGACCAAGGAGAGCCGTTGCTCTCCTTGAGAACAATGAGGATCCTTACATGGAATGTCAGGGGCATTAATTCTCCTAACAATAGAGCTTGCATTAAGCGTCAAATTGATGCTTGTGGGGTGCATGTTGTCATTTTACAAGAGACCAAAACTTGTGTCCAAACTTTTGAAGATACCATTAAGAATGGTCAATGTGGGAATCCATACATTCTGCAGCCCAGGGTGCATTGGGTGGTCTCATTACTTTATGGAATCCAAATATGGTTTACATTCGTTCATAGTAGAATCACCTGAACTGGAAGTTATTAGAAGTGTCAAAATTTGACATGCAGTTCTGCTTGTTTAACATTTATGGTCCTTCAGGTACCATGGAGTAAAAACAAACATGGAATTAAATTACAACGGTCCTACATTCTCTATAAGATGTAAAAATAATAGTTGCAAGAGATTTTAATGCGATCACTAAGTTGCAATAAAAATAGGGAGGAATCATTCTTCCAGCTAAACTAATGGATGATTTTAATAACTTCATTTTGGCCAATGCATTAAAAGATGTCATACCACTTTCAGGTAAATTCACTTGGACAAATAGAAGGTCAGATTTTTGTCAAATTACAGAGCGCTTGGACAAATTTCTTGTTAACCCAAATTGGCTGCAATATGGTATGGAAGTTGAAATTATCCCATTCCTGAGCTTCGATCATTATACAGTGGTAATGGATGTTGTAGAAATTGCACCTTCAGAGCCAAAATCATCATTCAAATTTGAGTCCATGTGGTTCAAACATTCCCAATTTGTGGATTTTCTACGTTCATGGTGGCAAGCTGCTCCATATGAAGAAGGAACAAATATGTATCAATTTTGTAAGAAATTATTGTATGTCAAAAAGGAAATTAAAGTTTGGAATAAAGAGGTATTCAAGAATATCTTCAGACAAAAGGAATTTGTACAACAAGCGTTATCAGAAGTTCATAATTTAATTATTCGTAATGGGATGGATGCTAGTTCATATGAGAGGCAGAGAAGTCTTCAAGTGGGTGGGAAGAACTATGTGCTAGAGAAGAAATTTATTGGTGGCAAAAATCTTGTGAGTTGTGGCTCAAGGAAGGTAACAGAAATACAGAGTTTTTTCAAATGTCAGCAAAAATTAAGAAGGTTGCAAAGTCTATCTTTTCAATTAAGCAAGTCTCTACAGGTAAATGGATAACTAATGAAGAGGAAATACAGAGAGAAGGTGTGGATTTCTATACCAATTTGTTGTCAGTTCCAAATCATAAGACTACTCAGGAATTGATAGATGAGAAGATCTTAGAAGCAATCCCTAGGTTAATTGGCAAGGAAGATAATGATAAAAATTTTAAACCATTTTCCCTAGAAGAAGTTAAGCAAGTGGTTTTTTCTATAGCTTCTAAAAAAGCTCTGGGTCCTTATGGATTCACAAGTATCTTTTACCAAAAATGTTGGGATTTCATTTGTTTTGATCTTCTATGGGATTTAGAAGAATCAAGAAGGTCGAGGACGATGCTTAAATAGTTTAATACTAAAAATATTGCTATTTTTCCCAAGGTAAAAGATCTAGAGTCTTTTGGGGATTTTAGGCTAATATCGCTATGCAATACAATATAAAAGATTTTTACTAAAGCCATTTACCTGAGGTTGCAGCCTATTATTGCCAAAATTATTTCATGTGAACAAGGAGGTTTTGTTCCTGGAAGGGAAAATTTTGAGGGGGATTTGGTTTCCCATGAAACTCTTCACTCTAGTCACTCATCACAGATATCATCTTTTGTTGTGAAGCTTGACATAATGAAGGCTTATGATAGGGTGGACTGAGATTTTTTAAATAAAGTCCTAGCTAAGTCTGGATTCAATAGTAAGTGGTGACACTGGATAAGATCATGTTTAGCAAGAGCCAAGTTTTTGGTAATCATCAATGGTTCTCCCTCTGGTTATTTTAGTGCCTCTCAAGGTGTTCAACAAGGTGATCCATTATCACCCTTCTTATTTATTATTATGGCTAAAGCTTTAAGTAGGTTTATTTCAAAGTGTCAAAGGGAAGGCCTTTGGCAAGGAATAACAATTCCTTCTACTGGTAGCACAGAAACACATTCTTTATTTGTTGATGACACTTTACTTTTTGGTCTCGCTACTCTCCCTGCTACCACTTTTGTTAAAAAGGTTTTAGACAAATACACATCAGCTTATGGGCAGAAGGTTAATCGGGAAAAATCAAAGATATAGTTTTTCAACACAGAGGAGAAGGTATCTTAGAAAATTATAAAAGTTCTAGGATTTCAACCTGCTAATCTGCCTTGTAAATATCTGGGAATACCATTTTTTATGGGTTCGTCAAGAGCAACATAATGGAATAAGTTAATTGAAAGATTGAAATCAGTTATCCTTATGTGGAAAGCTAGATGGCTTGCTTTATCGAGTAGAATTCTCCTTGTCAAAATAGTCCTAGCTTCTATTCCTAATTATTTATTGGTTGTTTTAAAGGCACCTTAAGTTGTCATTCTGGAGATAGAAAAAATAATCAAGTCTTTCATTTGGAAAGGTAGCATGAATGATCAAAACAAAATCCCACTCATTTCACTAGATTCTATGGCGAAAGACAAATCTCAAGGGGGGGTAGGTATTCACAATTTGTCTATCCATAATAAAGCATTTGGGGCGAAGTTGGTTTGGCGGTAATTTGCTAAGCCTAAGGCTAGATGGTGTAAGATCATGCAGGCCAAATATCTGGATTCACCATGCTCATCGAGGATTCTTGCAGTGCTCAATCCTCCACGGGGTTCAACAATGTAAAATTTTCTCATTTCATGTAGGAATGTAATTATTGATTACGTTACTTGGGAAGTTCACAATGGATAGTCGATGAACTTTTGGGCTGACTCATGGAATGGATATCCTCCTTTACAAAATGAGTCGGAATTGCAAGAGGTAAGGCAAATTTTAATTGATTCTTGGGGTGTTTATTTTTCCAGTTATGTTTAGGGTGTGGACGATCCCATTGGTAGAGTCCATTGGAAGGATAATGCAACCTCTATATTGTCTAATCGGCAATTTCAACCTTTACTTGATATTCTAAAATATAGAGTTATATTTTTTATGGGAAATGTGGGCAAAGTGGTCTGGGTGCCAACCAAAAATGGTTCTTATTCTGTGAAGCTGGGTTATAAAGCCTTAGTGTAAATAAAAGACAATAGTGTTCCTAAAAGAGCATTCTCCTTTTGTTGGAATGATCAGACTCTACTTAAAGCGAGTAATTTCTCATGGCTTGCCTTGAGAAAAATAATTCTAATGAGCGAAAGACTAAATCAAATGAAAATTGTAGAGCCATTCAAGTGTCATTTGTGTCACTCTGAGTTGGAAACGATAGATCACTTATTTGTGTGATGTTCCTTTGCTCATGCATGTTGGGAATTCATCAAGAATAAATTGGACTTAGCTTTGCCATTACCAAAGACATTGTGGGACCTCGCCTATCTTGTATAAATCTGCATTTTTTACTTGCATCTAGTGGGTTATTCCACCCATAGTGGTGCGGAATATATGGTGGGAAAGAAATATTTGCATCTTTAGGAAAATAACTTCATTAGAGCAGGTGGTAACTATTAAGATTGAAAAGGCAGTTTTAGAAGTAGTGAATTCTTACATTATGAGGCACAAGAATGTAGGTTATGGGTTTAATAGCTGGGATTCTTTCATCTTGAAGGGGTGGAAAAACATTGTGTTTCTATTTCCAGGAAGTCCGCACCAACCTAATAAGCAAAAAGTAGATAGAGCATCAGTAAAATAGAACCCCCCACAAGAGGAATTCATTAAATTGAACTTTGATGGTGCTTCCAGGGGAAATCCAGGTTTGTCAGGGGCTGGTGTATGCCTAAGGGATAATTGTGGGTCTGTTATTACTCTTGTCTATTCTCATCTCTCATGGGGGATGAATAATATAGCAAAAGCTAAAGCAATTATGTTGGGACTCGAGGAGGTTTTAAGGAGAGGAATTTCCAAAATCTATATTGAAGGAGATTCAACAATAATTGTCAATGCATGTAAAAGCAAAAACATTCATAATAGAGAGCTGAATTATGTCTTACAAAATGTCTAGAGATTATTGGACAAATTTTGAAGTTTTGTAATTACCCACATGTATAGAGAAGGGAATAAGCTAGCGGATTTTTGGAAAATTTTGGTTGTGATTCAATTGAATTGAAGATTGATAATCAAATGGACTAGCTTATCCCATACCCACAGCTATTGAGGTTGATACGACAAGAAGCATGTGAGGCTACAAAGAAAAAGAAGTAGTGTTGAGTCAACAGGGGAAGTTAAGTAAGGGAGAGTTAGTAGGGTAAGCAAGGTAGTGTAAGTGTAGGGCTAGCGTGTCAACAGTGGAATGAAGACTAGGCAATCTATGATGACAGGGTGGATTATTAATAAGCATATTTTATGTCACATTCAATAATAAGCATTTGATATGGTGGATTATTAATAATTATGTTATGTCGCAGTCGATAGTAAGCATTTGATGTGTTCCTCGTATACAAGGAGGCATGTGGCATGATTATATATTATTGTTGTCACTCGTCATGGCATGATCATATGTTGTTGTTGTCACCCGTCATTTACTGTATAACATGTGTTTAATGGTAGGTACAAATTAAATGATGATATGACAAGGTAAATATGGGAAGCTCAAGAAAAATCTTGTAAAGGATTTTTGGGATAATTCTTTTAGTTCGCACGAGTATTACTTCATGTCGCAAGGGATCGCATCGCATGGATTTTTGGAATTTCCCATCATGGTTTTAATTGGGGTTTTTTATGATGTATTTTGTACTGGCTTAACTCTTTATTTATATGCTTGGTTGTTTGTGTATCGTCCATTCTGGGTTATGCATTTTGTTCTCAGTCAGGTAGTCTGCAAAACATTTGGGTTGTAAAATTGGGTGGCATTTCCAATTTCGGGTGGTGATACTGTTGGAATGGCATACCAA
The DNA here is from genome assembly GCA_007115665.2 of Sequoiadendron giganteum. Lineage (NCBI taxonomy): Eukaryota > Viridiplantae > Streptophyta > Pinopsida > Cupressales > Cupressaceae > Sequoiadendron > Sequoiadendron giganteum. The sequence goes on along the minus strand of CM021104.1, from coordinate 687,147,713 downwards.
CCTTGGAATTTTTGAGTCAAATTTTAGCTGCAATTGTGGGAGTAGCCGTTTGAAGGGTTTATTGCTTAGGATGACCTTAGCCTCATGTTCAGGGTGGAGTTTCCACAAATTGAAGATAGCATACGCATGGTGATAGGAGCTCAAGTGCTCAATCCAAAGGCGAGGAGAGTCCTATTTTCGTCTCAAGTGATGTCAATTTTCTTCTCAAATCTCATGGATTTCATACAGTGTCTTGGGGATTTGGAGAAGATTGCGAGCAGGTATGTTAAAGAGCAATTCTCGTGTAATAATGCATTGTTTATAGCGGTTCAGGGTTACAACTTGTTTAAAGGGAAGGGTCTTATTGAGGGGGTTTTCTCTAGAAAATTGTTGAAAAATTGTATTGGGTTTCAAGAAATATATGATGGAATTAAATTAGGGTTGGAGAATATAATGATAGGATTTTTTGAGGGTTTTGCGTAAAAATGTAAGAAATCTAAGCCCCAATATGGAGGTGGATATGTAGGAGAAATACTTTTCCATGGCTTTTCTCCACTCGCATGACTATGATCTTTCTATTTCAAGCCCTACAGTTGGACAATTGAAAGTAGCGAATGAAAATTATATCTCATCAGGGCTTAAGTTATTTGTAGATAACCTGGAAGAAGGTAAAAACAATGATCTAAAATGACAAAGGAAAGATAAGGGTAATGGACTTAGCTTGTTTGCAGATAGCATGCAAGAAGAGGATGATAGGGAGAGTAAACGACAGAGAAAAGGTAAGGACTTAGAAATTCGACCAGAAGATGTGGAAGATGCAAATTTAGTCTCTTGAGGAATTGGTGGTCAACAACGTTTGTATGTGGATGGGTGATGAATCTAGGATGATAATTTTGTGTTATGATGGAGAATTTTTTCTGTGCATATCATTTTGATCATGCTCAGGTTATACGAGCTCTTACGGGCATAATGTTGATTTTTGTGTAATATATGTATCTCCATTCTAGTGATCGAACAATTGGCATATTGTTTGGATGTTTTATTTTAGCTTTGAGTTGGTGGAATTTCGAGATAGCTTATTTTAGCTTTGGGTAGATGGATTTTTGGGTGGGTATTAGCCTATATTGGCATGTTGATTAAAATCATGTAATTTTGGGTGGGATTAAGGGTACATTGTCAAAATCATGTAATTTTGGGTGGGATCATGGGCTACATTGTCAAAATCATGTTTGGGGTGCCCGTTTATGGGTCAATTTTGTAACTTGTGAGCTACAACAGGAGGTTTTCTTCCTGGTTCTTTCCTATCTATATGCTCGTTTGAACCAGGTTTTGTACCATTTTATCTATAGTTAATATAAATATGGTGGTGGTACCACTTTTGATTAAAAAAAATATTATTTATATTAATATTAACAATAATATATTAATGAACATATAAAATATTACAATAAAATAATACTTATTCCAATTAAATCTTCATCGTAAATATAAGTAAACATTAAACCTTATGATTACTATCCCTAACTTATCCATAATCATAACCCTAACATGAAATTTATCTTATAACCATAAATCTAACCCTATCCTTGATCTTAACCATAATGACAACCCAAATTTAATTGATCCTAAATTTAACCCTTATTAAATCATAACTCTAACTTAACTCTAACCCTAACCATAATTTAAAAGCAAACCTTATTTAGTTTATACAATAACCTTAATTAAACTCAACCTTTAATAATATAATAATTATTATAATAGCATAATAATATTAATATAATAAAAATATAGGGTCAGGGGCCTAGCTTGATTGGCTAAAGCATCCTATTGGAGGAAAGAGGTCACAAGGTCTAATTAAATCTTCATTGTAAATATAAGTGAAAATTAAACCTTATTATTACTACCCATAATTTATCCACAATCATAACCCTAACCATAACCATGATTGATTTAAGTAAACCTTATTTAGTCTATAAAATAACCCTAATTAAACTCAATCATTAATAATATAATAATAATAATCTCATATTAATATAATATAATAATTTAACATTTACTAATATAATAATAAGAATTATACAATATTTTTCCTCTTTTAAAAAAAGAAAAGAATAATACAATAACAATAAATTGATAATAATATAATACTAATAATAATATAATATGAAATAATTATATAATAGTGATAAAAATAATTAAAAACATTAGATTTTCACAGTCCATACTGATTATGAATAAAACAATAATAAAATCAAAATATAATATAATTATACACATATAAAGCTTCATTATAGAACATCCTAGTATACTATCTTTCTCTTTTTAAAATGCTTGCTTTTATTGTTGATAAGATTGAACAGATTATAAGGCAAGAATAGGCGATGCGATGAGTGAAAAAATGTAGGGGATTTAGGTGGATGCGATTGGGCCGACATAGAGATGGAAGCATGTCCAAATGGAGGAACTGCAGAGGAGTGGTGAGCTGTTGGAAGAGAACATATCCCACAATGAGTTTTTGAAGGTGGTAGATGGGTGGACAAATGCCACCCGGGTTATAGAAGAAGAGTTCAACATGACATGTGGAATCATGGTTGAGGATCGTTCTAGGGGTAGGATCGAGTAGTCAAATCAACGATTCCATGGATGCACCCACGCGACTGGTCTCAAAAATATGGAGAAGTAGTTAACAGGGGATCAAAGGAAATTTGTCTGATAATCAAGCATCAATAGGTAAGGTGGTGTGAATTGTAGGCGTGTGGAGGAGTACATGTGTGGGTGGTTGTGAGAAAAGAAGTATCTGAGGGCAGATACATCCGACAATTGGCGTGATAAACTATCCAGAAGCAAGGAACAAACAAGCAATCCATGGAAGGGGAAAAAGAAGATGATAGAGGAGGAAGGGTCATCACACCGGTATGTGGATTTAATTGGTAAGTCCATTTCTCCAAATTGTCCCATTCATACTGTCAATTTGGATAAAGATCAAATTAAAAAATCAGTAGAGAAGCTTAAGGATAAAGGAGTATTTATTAAATGGGGGGCGGGTGGTGTGATGGATAAAAAATAGGAAGGTGGTGCGGGGAAAAATGGGGAGTTAGGGTTTAGGCTAGGGCATTGCAAAGTGAATTTTTCCTAATAGAATTCCTCTCAAGAGAGGATCAATGGAAAGCCTTGCTCATTGGTCCACAATACCTAGACAATGTCGAGGTACATCTGATAGATTGGTACCCAAACTTTGATCCCTGGAAGCACACAATTCAGGGGGGGTCGACATGGGTTCACTTGTACAACCTACCCTCAGAGGTGTGGGATGATGAAACTTTGGTTGAAATTTGAGAAATCATAGGTAAACTCATTTTGGTAGAGAAGGATAATGAAGATAGATGTCGAGGCACATATAACAGAATTTTCCTAGAGATAACCCTAGGTCAGGCCATTCCGCAAGAAATTGAAATATGTATGGAAGGTAGGATCAGGAAGAAAATGGTGGAAAGGGAAGACCAAAAAAAACTATGCCCCATCTACAAGTCAAAGGAACATGGCAATCTGAACTACAATTTGAAAGTAAGGATTACCAAGGAAAATGGGTATAAATGGGATCAGGGTAGTATGAGCTCAACAAGTGAGCATACAATGGGGGAAGCCAATAAATCCATTGAGGAGTATGGGGATTTGACACTCAATTATATCGAAGGGGAGTGCCAAGTAGACAAGGAAGAGATCCCTACTAAAGATTTGAGAAGTAGAGTGGTTGAACTAACAATAGAAGAGTTGAGTGGGACAGGGGCAAGTGAGGAACATAAAGAGAAAAATCCCCTTGATCGGGAAGCAAAAAAAACACTGGAAGGATTAAGAATTGGAGAGAAATTATATGTTGATAAAGAAACTAAGGCAGTGGGAAAGGGTAGTGGGGAAGAGACATGGGTAGGAAAGGAAAAATATGTACGGGTGGGTTTGGAAAACCTAGGACAAAATACACCCCAAGTAGAGGGAGAGGAGAGTGAGATGGATGTAGATTTAGAGGAAGATGAAATGGGGGAGGCAAAGGAAGGGGAAATGTTGGAACAAACACAACCAAAAAAGAAAAAAAATCCTAACATCAAGCGAAGTGGGAAGAGGGGGGAAGATAATAATAAGGCGAAGTTAGAGATTGTAGAAAATGTAGTGGGGCAAATGAAAATTAGGTCAGGGAAGGATGTGATCCCTCCCTAGGGGCAATGAAGATCATAAAATGGAATTTTAGAGGCATTAATGCTCCTGAAAAATGGTGTATGGTCAAATGACAAATTGACCAATCAAAAGTAGAAATCTTCCTACTTTAGGAGACCAAGTGGAGCAAAGAAGAAAATGATAGAAGATTAGGTATTTGGAAGCAGTGGAAGGGACATTTTGTGGGTGTGGAAGGTGCCTCAAGGGGAATAGGCATCATATGGAACTCATTAACAATAATAAGGTAGATCATTGCAGAGGAAGGGAACTTGCTAATGATCAATGCAAAGGCCTAAAAAGGAATGAATAATTTCTAATCATAAATGTATATGGGCCAATCTTCACAATTAGCAAGAGGGAACTATGGAGGCAGATATCTAGAGAGGTTGACAATCACAGAGACGAAAGGGGTATCATAGCAGGAGATTTTAATGTGACCTTGAATAATGAGGAGAAACAAGGTGGTATGGGCACGCTCACCAACATCCAACATGATTTCCAAGAGTTTTTTGACAATAGTCAGCTAATGGATGTATAGACCGGGAATGGGATCTTCACTTGGTCCAATAGGAGGAATGGCTTTACCAACATATCAGAGAGACTGGATAGATTTTTATTATGGGGGGATTGGAGGGGAGTTGCAAGCAAATATGAAGCCACAATACTACCTTTCATAGGATCATATCACTTCCTAGTGTAACTACACCTTGAGCATAATGACCTCCCCCAGGGGAAACCCATTCAAATTTGAGAACATGTGGTTAAGGGATGAACATCTATCAAGCCTAGTTGGGAGTGGTGGCATGAAGTTGATGTAGGAAATCACTCTAACCTCTTCAAAATTGAAAAAAATTGGGCTACATCAAAGAAAAATTGAAGGAATGAAATAAAATACACTTAAAGAACATATTTCACGAGAAAGAAAGAGTGGAGCAGGAAATAAAGGCACTAAATGAGCATATCATCAGCAACGGGATGGAGGCGGATGACTATGAGAATGAGAAGGCCATAAAAGATGAGTTAGCAGAAATCTTGAAAAGAGAAGAAATCTTTTGGAGACAGAATTTAAGATAGACCTAGCTAAAGGAGGGGGATAGGAATACAAAAAAATTCCATAGAACAACAATAGCAAATCAAATTAGAAACATGATAACAAAAATTAGGAAAGAGAATGGGGAAATGACTCGATCCATGGAAGAAGTAAACAAGGAAGCGGTAAGGTTCTTTGAAGAAATTATAAATAGGGATGTTGGCATATAGTTTTCATTGATGTCAAAAGGGAAAAGCATGCAAGGCAAAATGCTAGCATGATGAAAGAGGATCAGAGATGAAATGGAGTTGCTCATTCAAGTGAGGATGATGGCATTAATAGAAAGTGTCATTGATGTTAAGGAGAGACAAGGTTTGTTAATGGAAAGTGTCATTGATGCCAAGGAGAGATAAGGTTTGCAGTGAATATGGGAGCATGGGTATAGGTTTCTGGTGAATGCATATGCTACAATTTTTTCATTGATGTCAAAGGAAGTGGAATTGATCATGCAAGGGAGATGTTGGCATGATGATAGTTTAGTGGTGTGCCTAGATGTTATGGATATGCAGTGGATTTGGTTTTGGAAGATATGGTATAGGATGCTGATGAAAGAAGCATGTTCTCAAATGTTTCATTGTTGTCATGCAAGATTAACATGAGGTTACAGAGGGTTCTTCTAGAAGAAAAAGGTGTAAACAAGCATCAAATTTGATGCGAGTTTTTTGAGAGCATTCTAGTGATGTGCTCTGTAGGTCCAAACAGTGAAGGATATGCCCATAAATGAAGTATATTCGCCTTCAAGTGTTTTAGGGTTTATCAGTTAAATCCTATGGTTGTTGTAGTCACGGTGATCAAATAGGCTTTTATTTTGTCGAGTGATTGGTGTTTGGCAAAAAATGGTTTATTTCTTAAGTCACGAGATTCCAAGTTTTTCTAACCTATGTCATGGGGTTCTAGAGCTTCATAACCTCCCAAATTAGCTAATGGAGTGATATGGAAGAAGGTTCAATTTGTTGTCGATGAGTCACATGTTTTCATAATTTTGTAACCTCCGACAAGAGGTTCTTAAGTTTAGACTTTCTACGACATAGCGACAAGGAGTGTAGTAGTGTTATCGACGAGACTGGATGGCATCAGTGAGACCTTTGACTGTGTCTCTTCGATAGAGTGATGAGAAGGTAGCATTCAACATAGGACCCAATCATAATGGTGGTAGTGATAGTGATGACGAAGATAACACATGGCATGACCGGATTGAATGAACGGTAATCCACATCCTTGTTGTGGATTACGAAGTAGTGACATGGTGATGACGTGGAAACGAGACAACAGTATGTGGACACCACATTGGAATGGTGTGCTCGGAGTTGTTGTTTTCATCGAAGTGAAATTCCTTCATCAGTAGGACCCTCAAGGCAGTCCCTCCAATGCAATGATGATAACCTTCATCGGGCATAAAAAGTGATATTGCCAGGACTATGAAGCTTGTCCCTCTGATATGGCAATGAAAGAATGTAATGTTGATGGTGGGCCCAATAAGGTAAGGGTGATGTGTATATAGAAGACAAATAGAACAAAGACACATGGTGATGAAGTGGATAGGTGATGTCATCAATGATCTTCCCATCGACATGACAAAGTGGTGTCAACAAGACATTTAAGGATGTCTCCCTGACAACCCGATGACCTACCCATTGGTGAGACAATATGATATCACCAGGAATATGGAGCTAGTCCCAATGGTAGGGCGATGGGAGAATGGATTCTGACTATGGGACCCCGTAAGGTGGACATGGCAGTGAGACCCGGTAAGTGACGTACATCCATGTTATAGTTGGGGAGCAATGTGCTATGTGGGAACCAACATGATGGTCGCATCAGAGGTGTACACACGGTAGTATCCCACATACCTTGTTGATAATTTAGTGGGGCCCAATCAAGACCCATGGGGCTAGCGAGGAATGGTGAAGATTGATTGAAGGAAGATCAAATGATTCTAGTGAAAAGATGCTCATCAGTGTGACAAATGCATTTTGGTGGGAGTCATTTGGATGTCCCTCTGACACAATGATACATGAAGATTGTTAAGTGGGACCCGATAAGAAGTTGACGGTGTTGGATGGTGATGAATGTTGATAGATGGTGACCATTGATTACTCAATAGGCAATTCACATCTTCGTGGTGAATTGTGTGGCATATGGCCTCATGTTTCTTCTCATGTGTTTGAAGGTGATTCATATCGAAGAGAACAATGGACATCGATGAGATTGTAATGGATGTGTTGGCAACACAAGGGAAAACAAATGAGAGGGGGGTGAATCGGCTGTCACAAAAATTATAATTATTAAACTTAATCTCAGATCTGATAAATAAACATGAAAGCATAAACCATCACCACATCAAAAACACACATAACACCAAGATTTTTGCGTGGAAACCCTGTTAGGGGAAAAACCACGGTGGAGGTTAATCCACAAGATTATACTTTATTAAAAGTATTACAAATGGGGAATGCACATGCATTCAGGCACACTACCTAGAGCTCACTGCTCAAATACAAAAGGCTTAGTACCCAAAAAAAGACACACTATCTTATAGTCACATTTAGATTACATCCATCCAAGAGATCTTGAACTGAGAAGATAGCATCTGTTAATGCCTGATTACAATTTCGGTTATGCACATGAACACTTCCTTCTGCTCGCTCTTCTTCACACTTTACTTCCGCCTTCGAAAGATTGGAAAATTATTCGCACATAGCACTCGCACATCTCGCTTCTTGAATTTCATTCTCCTCAAAATAATCGATCATATATATCCGCAACTAAGGATAACATCAACTACATGGCGACCCAACAAAATATGAAATGTGTAAAAACTGTCAGCCCAAAATAATAAACAATTTATTAATGTGAATCAAATAATGTTGGCCAAAACATAACAAGGACCCAAAACAACGTGTCTCAAACATGAAACACCTTAAACAATTAACCTTGAAGATCCACAACACACTACAATCACCTTGTCGGCCATGATCATGAAAAACATGAACTCTCAAAAGAAAATCACCAATCGCAAGCACAAAAATCGATGCTAACCAACAATATAGATAGAGCATGATCTAGAAACATCCACAAAAATCATGAATCACCACAGAAGAATCCACAACAACTCAGATTACTAGAATTACATCATCTTCTTTCAGTAACACCAGCGACAACAACAAAACAACTGTCGGAACACCAATATGCATAACTTGATCAAATCTTCATGCAAACTTCTAAAACTTCAGGTGGATAAACTAGATATACTTTTCAAAAAACCCTTTAATCCGCAACTCCTTATCCTCAATATACTGAGCTAGCCATCATACTGAACTCCACTACATCACCAACAACCTATAACTTATTTTATTACAATTTTCTCAATATCCTCGACATATACAACCTTAAAGACATTAATGCTAATAGTGTTGACATTAATGAAAACCACATATCAGCAATATCCAAAAATCTATAACAATCTCCCCCTTTGGCATTGATGGCAACACATGATGTGAAAAACACCATCAATGATACTTTCTCTTAACACTTTCTCCCCCTTAGGTTTTGACTCTTTTCTCCTTAACTCTTTCAAATATTTTCACATGACTCTTCTCCCCCTTTGACATTAATGACAAAGGTACACATTATCTTTCTCCACACAAGCTCTGAACCACATATCTAAACATCTGCATACTCTTCCTAAGTAGCAGCCATCACAACATCAATCCAGATCAAAAGATATGACTATGAAATGCACAGACTGATGCAGGTCATTGCATCTTAATTCTGATTAGGAGGGGTAATCACCCCTAGCTTCCCTCTGAGATACTCAAAATTATCCTTAGGCAAGGGCTTGGTAAAGATATCTACAATATGTTCCTTAGTAGGGACATACTCCAGTTTGACTTCCTTTTCACTCACCTTCTCTCTCAAAAAATGAAACTTGATAGATATATGCTTGGTTTTTTAATGCAGTACCGAATTTGTAGAAATTTTAATTACAGTTGAATTATCACATAATAGAGCAATAGGTTCATCATACAAAACTCTTATATCTTTCAACATCTGCTTCATCCACAATACTTGAGTACAATTTTTAGCAGCAACAATGTATTCCGCCTCTATAGTAGATAAAGAAATGGCATTGTGCTTCTTACTTAACCATGAAATCAACTTCTTTCCCAAGAAAAATGCACCACCACTAGTACTCTTTCTGTCATCCACATCTCCTGCCCAATCAACATCAATAAAAGCTCTCAAAGTAAGGTCATCTTCTTTAGGATACCATAGGCCAAAATCAATTGTCCCCTTCAAGTACTTGAAAATCCTCTTCATAGTTGTCACATGAGATTCCTTAGGATCAACTTGAAATCTTGCAACAATGTATATGGCATTCATGATATCAAGTCTAGTTTGAGTCAAATAGAGCAATCCACCAATCATGGATCTGTATCTAGTTTGATTTGTTTTAGGAGAGTCATTATCTTGTGTCAACTTACATCCAGTCACTATAGGTGTACCAACTGGCTTTGAATCTTCCATACCAAACTTATTTAGCAATTCTTTCACATAGATGGACTGAGATATAAAGATCCCTTTATCTAGCTGAGAAATTTGCAATCCCAAAAATAATTTCATTTCTCCAATCATAGACATCTCAAACTCACTCTGCATCTCATCAACAAACTTCATGCACAAACTATCATCTCCTCCAAAAATGATATCATCAACAAAGACTTCAATAATCAAATATTTATCATGATCAATCTTGAAATACAAGTTATTATCAACAATACCTTTATTAAATCCAAGCTTCAAAAAATACTTGTCCAATCTGGCATACCATGCTCTCAGGGCTTTCTTAAGTCCATACAATGCTTTCTTCAATCGACAAACCATATCTCCCTGATCAGTCAATTGAAATTCATCAGGTTGCTCAATATACACTTCTTCATCCAGTTCACCATTTAGAAATGTTGACTTGACATCCATTTGATAAACCTTGAAGTTTTTGTAAGCAACATAAGCAAGAAATAGTCTCACAACTTCAATCCTAGCAATAGGAGAAAAAGTTTCTTCAAAGTCAATTCCTTCCATCCGAGAATATCTTTTACACACCAATCTTGCTTTGTTTCTAACAACTTCACCTTGCTCATTCAATTTGTTTCAAAAAACCCATTTAGTTCCAATTAAATTTTTTTCCTTAGGTCTAGGAAAAAGAATCCATGTATCATTCTTCTCAATTTGCAGTAGTTCTTCTTTCATTGCTTCCACCCAATGTTCATCTTTGCATGCTTCATTGACATTATTAGGCTCAATCTTTGAGATCAAACAATATTCTTTTGCAATTATTCTCCTAGTTTGAGCACTTTTGTTCTTATCACCTATAATCTGATCTTCTGAATGATTTATTCTTGCATACTTTGGATTCTTAGGCTGTTCTTGAACTTCAGGCTCTTGCGATCTTACTTCTGTACTTTCACTAGTTTCTTCCTCTTGATTTTCCTGATTTAGAGTTTGATCTTTCTTTCCTTTATCTAACTGTTATTCTAATTGTCTGAATCATATCCGTAGGTTCTAGATGGTCTAAATGTGTCTTCATGAACCTTTACATTAGCGCTTTCAATTACTTTCCTTAATATCTTATTGTAGCACTAGTAGGCTTTACTTTTATTAGAATAACCAAGCAAGATTCCTCCGTCACTTCTAGCATCAAACTTTCTTATATCTTCATCTCTTTTGATATAGCATTTACTCCCAAAGATTTTGAAGTATCTAACAGTAGGCTTATGACCAAACCATAGCTCATAAGGAGTCTTACCAATATCACCTTTGACATGTACCTGATTGAGAGTATAAATGGCAATACTGGCAGCTTCTCTCTAGTAGATATGAGGAACATTTCCTTCCAACATCATAGTCCTAACAACTTCTTGAATTTTCTTGTTCTTCCTTTCCACAACTCCATTTTGTTGAGGGGTCTGTGGGGCAGATAATTGTCTCTTTACCCCATGCTCTTCACAAAAAGAATTAAACTCACCGAAAGTGAATTCACCACCTCTATCTGATCTTAGACATTTAATTTTCAAACCTATCTCTGTCTCAACCATTGCCTTGAAAGTATTGAATTTCTTTAGAGCTTCAAATTTTTCCCTTAAGAAAGTAACCCACATCAATCTAGAATAATCATCAATAAGTAACATGAAATACCCGTCTCCTTGTAGAATTATGACTCTAGAAGGACCACACAAGTCAGTATGCATAAGCTCCAATACTTCATTTGAACAATGTTGTTTGCTTCAGAATGAAACTCTAGTTTGCTTCCCTAACTGAAATTCCTTGCATATAGTATTAGTAGGTTTTATCAACTTAGGAAGATCTCTCACTACCTGAGTAGAACTTATCTTGACAATAATGTCAAAGTTTGCATGACACAATCTTCTATGCCACAACCAACTTTCATCAACTTGAGCAATCAAACAACTTTTACTAGTAGTACTTAGGTGAAAGATATTACCTTGTATTTTTGTACTAGATGCAATCACATTTCCAGAACTCCCCAATATTCTACACTTTCCATCCTTGAATTGAATATTATATCCCTTGTCAACCATCTTTCCAACACTTAAGAGATTATGGGTTAATCCACAAGATTATACTCTGTTAAAAGTATTACAAATGGGGAATGCACATGCATTCAGGCACACTACCTAGAGCTCACTGCTCAAATACAAAAGGCTTACTACCCAAAGGAAGACACACTATCTTACAATCACATTTGGATTACATCCATCTAAGAGATCTTGAATTGAGAAGATAACATCTGGTAATGCTTGATAACAGTTTCGGTTAAGCACATGAACACTTCCTTTTGCTTGCTCTTCTTCACACTTTACTTATTCCTTCGAAAGATTAGAAAATTATTCACACATAGCACTCGCACATCTCGCTTCTTGCATTCCATTCTCCTAAAAAAAATCAATCATATATATCCGCAACTAAGGATAACATCATCTACATGTTGGCCCAATAAAATATAAAATGTGTACAAACTATCGGCCCAAAATAATAAGCAATTTATTAATACGAATAAAATAATGTCAACCAAAACATAGCAAGGACCCAAAACAACATGTCTCGAACACAAAATACCTTAAACAATTAGCCTCGAAGATCCACAACACGCTACAATCACCCTATCGGCCATGATCATGAAAAACATGAAATCTCAGAAGAAAATCACCAATCACAAGCACAACAATCGATGCGAACCAACAACATAGATAGAGAATGATCTATAAATATCCACAAGCATCATGTATCACCATAAAAGCATCCACAACAACTCAAATTACTAGAATCACATCTTCTTTCAAGAACACCAACGACAACAACATAAGAGTTTTGTCGAAACACCGATACTCATAACTTGATCAAATCTTCATGTGAACTTCTGAAACTTCAGGTGGATAAACTAGATAGAATTTTCAACAAACCCTTTAATCCACAACTCCTTATCCTCAATGTACTGAGCTAGCCATCACACTGAACTTCACTACATCACCAACAACCTATAACTTATTTTATTACAATTTTCTCAATATCCTCAACATATACAACCTTAAAGACATTAATGCCAATAGTGTTGACATCAATGAAAACCACATATCAACAATATCCAACAATCTCCAATAGGATCTCTCCTCGACAGAGTGATAAGCAATTTAAGATTCATCGACATGATAGATACCTTTCGATGGGACTTGGCTAGAAGTCTCCTCGACAACCTAATGGTGGAAATAATGAAAGAGATAAAATGTTGACTAATGACATGGGTGGTGAAATCAAATAACATAATGACATTTGGCAATCGAGGATTCGTTGTTTTGCATCCTTGTTGCAAAACAATACTTGGTCAAGGCGCGACTTTAACGATGGTGTTATATAGTGAATAACCTTATGATCAATGGTGGAGATCAAGCAGTGAAGATCAGATGGTGATAAGCGACTGGCATGAGATGAGGATCAATGGCGATAGTCAAATTGAATCTAATCAAATGGTGGTGATTTAAAGGTGTCGAGATGAACAAAGGATCTTGGCACGATAGATGAGATCAACAACCAATATTCAAACTTGAAGATCTACAACGGTCTGGTCCATGTGAACATGGGTTTTGTCTGGTAATCGACTCAAAGGAAGGAGTTAATTGGTCCAACTGCACTAAGCGACCAATTGAATGAAGATTTGATCTGCAAGACAATGACACAAAGATTCATGTTGATCAAGATCAAATCTGATCGAGTAGAAAGAGGTATGTATTGAATGCATATCATATTCTAGGGTTGGTAGAGAGCTAATTTGGGAAAATTCTCTGTAACAAAATTAAATGTTGGATGATGGCGTATGGATCAAGGTGAACAAGATGCTTGCTGGTGAAGTCAATGTGTGAAAAAAACCCTCACAATAACTTGGAGATGATCTAGATGGTTGAAAGAATTTTGAGGTAGAGATAACTAGTCGGTGGAGAAAGAAGACAATCAGAGAATTGTCAATGTTAGTATCTGCCGTGAGTGAGCAGTGTGTGTAGCCTGCAAGCATAGAGAGAGCTAAACAGATTAATGCATAGCTGAGTTGTAGCAGAAAAAGTAAGAAAAAGTAACCTAGAATGTAATGTAGATAATCATCTAGGTGAGCATATAGTAAAGTGTAGATGAGAAGAAAGAGAGGGCTAGTGATAGAACATTGATTATTCTATGTGCATGAGAGAGAAGTGCAAAAGGATGTGTTGCTGAGAGTTCAACTTCAATAGTTGAAACTGAGTTGTAGTGTATGCAACATTGCATTGAATGTAATGATGCATGATCAGGTTTTGTAAAACCAAGTTTTATGCATACTTGTGTTTGTTATCATAGAGGTGGTTGCCTCATTGTACTGAGTTGTAGGTCAGATCAGGGTGTTGTAGCATCCTTGAAGTTATAGCTTCTAAAGCAGGGAGTTTTTGCTTCCTTGGAGTTGTAGCTCCTAAATCAGGGTGTTGAAGCATCCTTGGGTTGTAGCCCTAAACATCGTAACAAAGATTTATTTTGTGACGCTGGATTTAAGCAGTAGACTCAAGCAACCTTGGTCACCGTGGTTTTTTCCATCTTGGGTTTTCCAGGTATATCTGGTGTTGTGGGTATTTGTGTTGATTGTTTGTTTGCATATTTATTTTTGCATCTTTAGTTTACAATCTACATAGTAAGAGTTGAGTAAGAAATCTGCACAAGGTATTTGGAGTTAAGGAAGTAATTTGCATAAAGGTTTTGAGGGCCAAAGTTTTGAGTATCTACTGATTCACCCCCCTCTTAGTAGATCATTGTGTTCTAACAAGAGAGGTTTCAAACAACAAAGCAATAAGGGATAGGCTACTTAGGGTAATCCCAAACATCATAAGTGAGGATTAGAACAAGCACCTATATCAGAAAATCACCAAAGAAGAGGTAAAGGCATCCACATTTCAACTAAATCCAGATAAGGCTCTAGGCCCTAATGGGTTTCTGACCGATTTATTTCAAAAAAATTGGGATATTATTGGGGATGACTTGGCAGCAGTTGTAGAGGAGTCTATGAAAATGTTGGGTTCAGTAAATCACACCTTGCCTTGATGAACCAAGAAGAAAGAACCACAAGCCATGAGTGACTTTAGGCTAATAGCCTTATGCAACACAATTTATAAAGTAGTCACCAAGATAATTTTCTTTAGGCCAAAAGGTGTTCTAAAAGATGTAATATCTAAAGAGTAGAGTGGTTTCTCCCCACGGAAGTCTATAGCAGAGGGTATCATCATTGCACACGAAACCATCCACACAACTAGAAAGACAAGGGAAGCCTATATGGTCCTAAAGCTTGATATTCTAAAAGCTTATGACTTGGTGGATAGACAATTTGTTATGGAGGTTTTGGAGAAGTTTGGTTTTGATGGTAACTAGATCATTGGATTAAGAGTTGTATCTCAACGACTAAATTTTCAATTATAGAAAATGGGGTTACTCATGGGTTCTTTGCCACAATGAGGGGATTAAGGTAAGGGGATCTCGTTTCCCCCTTCTTGTTCATTATCATGGCCGAGGTCTTGGGAAGAGGCATCGATACTCTTAGGAGACAAAGAAAGTGGTTGGGGATTCCAGCTGTAAATGGTCTGGATGCAGTTACACACCAAAATTTGCTGATGACATAATACTATTTAGGATGGCAAGAAGGAAGGAAGCAAGAGTCATCAAAAAATTCTTGGATGAATATTGTATGGCTTCAAGGAAGAGCATCAATTGGAGGAAATCATAAGTCTTTTTCCTCAACAATAAATCAAGTGTATAGAGAGATTTGGCAAGATTTTTGAACTTGAAAGTGGCAAACTTCCTAGGTCGCTTCCTTGGAATGCCACTATTTGTAGGGGTCAACAAAAAATGCTACTGGTAAAGTTTAGTCAATAACTACAAAAACAATATTGGGACATGGAAAGGAAAGTGGCTATCCTTGGCATGCCATCTCATGTTGGTGAAGGCAGTACTATTAGCTATCCTAGTATACTTGATGTCGTGTCTGAAACTTCCCAGATCAATAGAAGAGATTCTCAACTATATATTTAGGAAATTCTTCTAGAGTGGCATTAGGGAACAACAAAAATTCCTATTGGTGGCCTAGGAAAAAGTGTGCTCCCCAAAAGAGGTGGGGGGAGCAAGAGTCAAGCAACTAGCAATCATGAATCTAGCCATGGGAGCAAAGTTGGTATGAACCTATATGCAAATGGGGAGAAAAAATGGGTGAGGATTCTCAAGAGAAAATGTCTGGACTTGGATGAGCCCACTCACATCTTGACTATAGTCGATCCACTAGGGGGTTTTGTGATTTTGAACTACATTCTGGATTGCAGGGGCATAATGACAAAGCACGTAACCTGGGAGATAAGGAATGGAAAAAGTGCATCCTTTTGGAGTGACTCTTGGGGAGGCAATGCACCCATTGACAACTTTCCAAACATGGAAGAAACCAAGGCAGTGTTGATTCATGATTGGGGCACTAAAGTCAGCAACTATGGGAAGGTAATCCATCGTGATGGAGTTGCATAATGGGAATGGAACAATTTGCAGGGTATCGATGCTCCTCAAGTCCAGAAAGATGCTTTGCTGGCAATTCTAAAAATAGACACTTTGTCCCTGCCAATGAAGATGATAGCATACACTGGTGTTCTTTGACCACAAGGACATACAAAGTTAAAATCAGATACAAAGTCAAGGAATTAACTATTGCCAGATAGGACTGGCCCTATAAGCTAATTTGGGGGAAGGATTGCCTCCCCAAATCTAGTGTATTTTCATGGCTAGCAATACAAAAAAGGATCCTAACTGAGGATAAATTGGCTACATTTGGAATCCAAGGCCCTAGGAGATGCATATTGCTCAAAAATAGCAACAAATCACCTGACCACTTACTCATGACTTACCCATACGCAATAAATTGTTGGAAATTCTTTTTGAGTAAGCTAAATCTACAATTCCCAATGCTTTCAGACATCGAGACATGGTTTAAGATGTGGAAAACCCAACACAGAAAATTAGTTTTTGATAGCATTTGGTCGATTACTCCCTCCACCATCATTTGGGAAATTTGGAAAGAACAAAATAGGAGAATCTTTAAGGACAAAGTACTAGAAGTGGACATATTATGTGGTAAAATTGAGAAGGCAATCATGGAATTGGTTAATGAAGTGGTCCAAAAGAAGGTCCCCAAAGAGTGAAATTTCACCAATTGGGATGACAGGCTGATGAAATTATTCAAAGGTTTGAAACCACCCTTATTATGTGGTAGTGGCGGGATGAACCAAAAACTGGAAAAGAGGAAGTGAAGTGGGAGTCGTCAGAGGTGGGATGGACAAAAGTCAATTTCGATGGGGCCTCTAAAGGCAAACCGAGAACGAGAGGAGTTGTGTGCGTAGCTTGGGACGAACAAGGTAAAATTCTGGCAAATAAATCTATCTATTTGGGGACATACTAATAACGAAGCAGAATTCATAGCAACATTAATAGGGCTACAATTGGGAATCAAATTGGGGGTGAAGTGAATTCATTTGGAAGGCGATTCCCTCATCATAATCAATGTCATTTGTAGGAATAGTACACCAAATTGAAAGTAAATCAATGGATTCAACCCATTAAAATGCTGATAGAGAAATTTGAGGCCTTCAAGGTAAGCCATGTGTATCGGGAAGGGAACGACTTGGTTGATGAGTTGGCGAAAGCAACAATGGAAAGAGATCATAATGAGGAAGAATGACAGGATGGTTGATGGGACTGGTAGTACAACGAAGGGGAAATGCAACAAGCACGTTGACACAAAAGCAAGGTGGCGTAGGGTACAGTGGGAAAACTAAATACTTTGGAAAAGATGGGCTAATAAATTTTGGGCTCATCACTTGGTGTGGCCACGTACGATTTGGGGTCCTGTGGATCTGAGGGCACGATCCAAATGTCACGCCAAACAACGTCACCATTATGATGGAGGATTGCTAAACTCTATAAAAAATGTAAGGTGGTAGTTGCATAAGTAAAGTTTTAAAAAAAAAATCGTGTTGTGGAAGGAGAGCGATGGACACTCCGATTTTTCTCAACACCACAAGGTAGTAGCAAGCCTTTCATGGGGAAATCATAGACAAAAGGTTGAAAGGGTTGTTGGTTTCATCTCACCCATTAATTCTGTGGGCAACCAAGAAGGTCCTGGGAAAGGAGTTTCTGCTTGCACACTAGAGGTTTAGGGAAAACAAAAACATTTATGCAATGTTTCTTGTAATGCTTCTATACATGGGTGTCTCTAAGGCCAAAGTGAAGAAGCTGTGTTAGATGGTATTCACACACGCAATGATGGAGGAGATTGATGAGGCCCTTGACAACGCGGATGACAACTTGATGGTGCCAATGTCGCAAAATTACTACATATCGTTTGAAAACGGTGTTGAGGTCAAGAAATTTCCAGTGGTGAGATCCCTCAACCTGACGATATTGGAGAAATAGGATGAAATAGAAAGAAGCATAAGATTCCTACTAAAGTTTGCACAAATGGTGAAGACATCAGTCGGAGGGTGGGCGCTGAAATACCTAGAAGATGAAGGTCTTGTGGGCAAAATGGTTGTAGGCGACAACGACGACTGAGAACTGGGGACTGGAGAAGAGTGGGTGGAGAGTGATGCCAGAGACCTGGAAGCGAAGGCCAATAGTCCTGCTCATCACACATGTGGAGCCGAGTGCCCTGTGATTGCAAACTATTTGGAATATAGAAATATGAAGGAAGTTGGTGATGATGAAGACCAAGCAAGGTTTGGTCTGTGCAAAAAGGGTCTTGTCTATAGTATAGTGTGTCGAGTTTGGGGTATATACATAGATGTGTTTTGCTTGAGGCCTTCTTATTTACAAAGGCCATTTTGCAAGCTATGAAGATAGAAGGGTAGGAGTGATTTTCTCTCTAAGTATGGTGGTTGAACATGGCAGTATATGGGGAGGAGCCAAATTGCTCAAATCAAATGTGCTCATTTTTTTGATTTAATATAGGGTGTTGCCCCTTAGCAACTATTAATCAAGAAAACAAAAATTATACACATATATCACAAATATTAATAATAATAAATATATATGTGTATATATATATATAATAACATGTATGTGTATATATGTGTATATATATGATAATAAAATTATGTAATAAGAATAATAATCTAAATTTTTAATCTAATCTAATTATTAATAACATACTAATAATCAAATAACAATAATATAATACTAAGTATAATAATTTTAATTAATTTTATAAATGAATAATAATATTAATTACAATTCAATTCATTTTTTAGTAAAATTTTAAATTTTAAATTTTATAATAAAAATTTAAACAAACAAATATATAATAATATTAAATAAATTAAATAAATTCATTTATATTTAAATATTAATAATATTCAAAAACTGGATGTAATAGAAAATAATAAAACAAAATTAAAAAAAATAATTTAATTCAAAAAATTACAGACAACCGAGAAATGAAATGAAATGAAAGATTTTAATGACGTCCACGAGACTAAATAGTTTATGGGACCGAGACAAACAACTTAATTTGTTGTCAAGCTCTTTTCCAAGTCAGATCTCCTGCTACTAATTTTGACTAGAAGGCTGGCTGTCTGGTTGATCTTATCCTCCTCAAATAACTGCTGCATATTGTCCACACCCAAACTATTTGCGTACTGAGTACAAATAATCATCCAAGTTTTCTTTCTTCGATGTCTCCTCCATAACCATTTTAGACCACCTGTGGTTATCCATGTTTTCAATCTTCTTTAGATAACTTATCAACGGGATTATCGCGGATGCTAGTAATAAAACAAAAATGCAAAAAACCTAATAAATTTGTTTTTAGCAGTAAAAAAATCAGTTTTAACGAAGCTAGTAATAAAATAATAATAACATCTATTTTGGGCAGTAGGCCCCTCTATTTCCTGTGGCGTGCCTGATGACTGTTTCAACCTTATGCGGGCAGACTTAATGAGGGATTCAAAATAGCGAATAAAGCAGCCACGTGGCATACGCTTTCATCAAAATTGGAGCTTTCATGTCAGATGGCAGCAACCGAGAGATAAAATAGTTGCTGAGAAGAGCAGGTGTTCCTCTATTACAGAATAAAATAGTCAGCGTTAAATCTGTTCATTATGCTATTCATATCTTGGTTGGCGCCCCCCTCATCTGAATACCAGGCCTCCTGTTTAAAACACATATTGTAGGTTAGAACGACATTTTAGTTATTCTTGTACGGTGGATGCTGGAACGCTTTTCAAAATTGAGGTTTGCTGGCTTTTTTGCAGGCCTGAATCATTTAACTATGAGGAAAAGCACAGGAATGCTACAGAGAAGGCCCCTTTCTCCACTCAATATTCTGAAGAGCTTGGCAAAGATGGATACTCTATCAATTATTCTCGAGTTAGAATAGGCTCCGGACTCCAAGCTTACCAGAAAGGAAAACAGCTGCTCAATAAGTGGGGGTAAGAGAGATGACCCTATTTGTTTGTTGTCTCAATAATATTAGCTGTTGTTATGAGAAGAAAAGAACATTGGTAGTTGTTAAATTCCCTTTTTTCTTTCCTGATTAAATAGTGCAGACATTTTCAGTTAAAGTGGGCATGGGTGGAGTCCAGCACCTGCATCAAAGTTGGGCAAAGATTTTGTGTGTGTACCCAGGAATTAGTGCCCTGGGTATTGATGCCACTCCAGATTTTATATGTCAATGATCATAAATCTTCAAACGACATCCACCCTTCTCCTAACTATAGCACTGTGGGTATGAGGAATGAGCCAAATATTCCAAATCTTAAGGCAATTTACTGTTTTGGAAGTGGAACTCTTCAGGGTCATCTGTTGGTAATTTCTTCCCCTTATCTGCACCATCATTTAATTTTAGTAGCCTATCTGTAGTACTAGGCATATTTAAGCTTGGTATCACTTAATCAATAATATCTATTTTCGACATTGGATGCACAAGCATTACATATGGCTATGTTTTAAATCCTTTTACGGTTTGTTGTGTAGTTTTCGTAGCATGCATCGTCTATGACATGCAGGACACATTGCTATGCTCTCACTCCCTAATACCCTATCAAGGACCTAACTTTGGAAATTTTATATTGATCGGTAAGAGTTAGTAAGAGTTGGGTTACACTGTAAATTTGCAAAGATGGATTTAGTGTCCTTGTGGATGCAACTGAAACAATTTAGTTTTACCATTTTCCAGATTTCAATCTAGTTTAAATATAGAGTCTTAGACCATTTTGTTTGTTATCAAACAATTTCACCCGCTCAATGCATGGAATGGATTTTCAAGCTTATAATTACTGCTTAAGTTTAGGCTACGTTGAGGGATGGCAAAAGTTTTCTTGGATTTTGGGGACGGTTGGGGAACACCTATTAAAATCTATTAAAATAGTATATGTATAAATTTTAAATATATAGTCTGTTTTCTCATAATTTACATATATAGGCAGAGGCAGAGGCAGAGGTACAGGGGAGAGGTGGGGAAGGGGATATTTGGTGCCCATCCCCAATCTCGGAAAAGTCTCGGACATCTGGGATGTAACCCAAACCCCTAGGACACATCCCTATGAACCACTAATTAGAATAGCTATAGCCCCAATATTATCAGGGTTAGGTTAATTCAGTGAGTATGTCTAGTGGGGTTTGAACCCAGATTATTATCTTAGAATCGCTCTGCCTTACCTCTAGACCATGGTTTGGTGGACTTGAACAAGGTAAACTATGATGATAAAGCTTCTGGATACAATGAGTGCTACAAATTGTTTATGTGGTTGCATGAATGGAAATAAATAAGTATAGAACTGAAAAAATTGAAGTTCAACATAGGGTTTACCCTAGAGAAATTCAATCTGAGAAAACTATAGAAGAGTAAGGCTGTGCCTTATCTTGCCACCATCTCCTTGTAATATTGAAAATCAATTGCCTTCTTGAGGCCTCCAATAACATCAACAATGATCTCTTGTTTGCCTTGCTTTGCAACTTCCTTAAACACTCTCCTACATTGCACTAATAAATACAATTCCCAAAACATTCATCTTAGAAGCATCACATGAACCTCAAAGGGTGTACATACACATAAATTCATGGAATAGCCAAACGCAGAGTCCAAACAATATTAGCTACATGTTTGAGTATGCTATTTTGTCTCTTCCACATGGCTTTGCCTCATCAAACCCCTCATATGCCTTATTTTGTGCAAGATGGGTTTGGCTGAAAAGAACGTTCTTGAGGAGTTTGAATCCCAACTCACCTATCAACTATGCATGATTTTCTAGCTGCCTTTGGTCCCTAGCTGTTTGAATCACCTCGAGCTTTGCTAAACTTGCGTCATGCCTCTGTCTTTTGCAAACTCTATTCATCTGCTAAATCTTTTTGTTAGGAGTACCAAAAGTGTTTAGAGTTGCATTACTTGTGTTTTGACTAGTGAATAACACTAGTGGCTTTGTTGAATTGAACCCAACCAATTCAAGGCCAAGATTAATGCCTATTTGACAACCCAATCAAAGAGATTTAATTAGGATATTTGTTTGAAAGTTCTATGCTATGATGGGAATTCAAGAATATGCAAAGGACAATTGAACAACAGAAACAATGACAAGACAATAAACAACCAAATTAGAACTGTAACAACAAACTTGTGTTATGCCTAGTTCAATACATGATTTGTGAGAACAGATGTATTCGCTATGCCTTTGTTATCCTCTATTGAATGTCTAACCTACAAAGAATGGTTAATGTATACAAACAGAGGAATATGAGGCATTAGTTAGGACATGACGATTCACATTCTTGTTGAGACTATCACAACTACTAATGACCACAAATGACAAGTAAAGCTATGTGGTAATGTTGATGTGGAGTTATGACTTCTGGTTTGGAATATAAGTGTTGACTAGGATGAAGATCTTGTTGATGAAGTTGTGAAGACTGTTGAGCAACACTCAAGATTTGTGGTATGCTCTAGTAATCCAGAACCTCTTGGATTAGTTGGCCCCTTCAAGAACAATGGTCCATTGTAGGCAGTTGCTGAAAAAGATTTGGGAACAAATTTGCACTCTGTGCTTCTATGAACCATTTTCGTTGGGAAGGAACTTAACATACCTTGATGATTTGGGAAAGAGGGATCTCTTGTTGTCTTGTCCATTTGACCCTGGTGTCAATGACTTGATCCATTTCTGCTGGAATGTTGCATTCTAGGTTTATCTTTGTTTGTTGAAGTGTCTCTACAAATTTGATGAATCCAGTAGAGGTGGAAAGTATGGACATAAGAGTTATGTCTTGAAGACTAGATGCAACCCAAGGTAAGCAGAGAGATTAAGCTCAAATGAGTTATCTCCTATGTGCTTGGTGATGGTGTAGGGCTTGTGCTAAAGTGGACAAAGCTTGTGGTAAGGTCTTGTCAGTCTTTCCTTCTATAGGTGTAGCCAGACTTGATCACCAATCTGAAAGTTGTGCACCGTCTTATGCTTGCCATGTTATTGCTTGTATTTTGTATTAGCCTATTGTAGAATGGTCTACACTTGCTATTGTATGTGCTCAATTAATTAAACAACCTTGTCAACTCTCATACTATGTTAATGGGTGCTATAGGTTGGAAATCCAAGCAAACTTGAAAAGGGGTGTGTGTTGTAGAGTTTTGTAGAGCTCTATTGTAGTTGTGTTGAATGAAAGGCAAACTTTCATCCCAATTGTGATGCTTCTTCAAATTGGACACTCTGAGAAGATATACTATCATCTTGTTTACCGCTTCTATCTATCCATTAGCTTGGGGATGGAATGTGGTGGATTTACTCAACTTTGTGGCTGGCATAGGCTAAAGTGCTTTCCAAAAATTGGTCAAGGAAAATTGGTATATCTATATGAAATGATAGTTTTTGGGATTCCAGAAATGTATGTAGAGCTATCTCTAGAGCTATGAATGTTTTCTTGCAAGGAATTAAAATTGCCATCTTTGAAAATCCATCAACCACTACAAAACACAATCAATACCATGCTTGGTTGTTATGGGCACACACACTTATACTGAGAGAGGGGGGAGGGGGAGCATAAATCAGTATAAGAATTTCTTTCACTTATTTAAAATCCAACAACCACAAAAATAGAAATCACACAAGTTCTACCAACTAAGAGACACAAGATTTACATGGAAACCCTTTTAGGAGAAAACCACAGAGAAAGACTACTTGGATCTACTGTCTAAATCCAATCACAAAAATAAATTTCTCTTACAAATCTTTTATAGGCACCAACCCACTGGAGACACCAATCCCCGCTACTAAGCACCAACTTAGCAAGATACACCAATCTCTTCTACTAGGAGGCACCAACTTCCAAATGAACAAAATTCCTGCCTTCTTGAATATAGCTTCTTCAATGGATGATGACCATTTGAAACTCCTTCATGAAAATCTGCTTGCAATGCTTTTCACATGTGCTCTTCTTCCTCAAAAATCTGCTGTAATAAATCTGAATGATATTTCGTTTAGTGCTTGCTCTCTAATCCTCCACTTCAACTTCTATTTATACTCCATTCATGCCTCTTTACCCAATAGGGTCGGCCTTACTTGAAAATAATAATTTTAATGTACTTTCACCGAGGGGGTTGGCCAGATTTTACACATAAATTAAATTATAATTAAATGTCTCATGGGTCGGCCCATTAAAAATAATAATTCCAATGCTTAGTGATTGCATTGGGTGCCAAGACTAGATGAGGGTTGGCCAAAACTAGATGTTGGTCATAATGATTGCATTGGAAGTTATGAATAGTGGCTTTTGGCATTCACACATTTAAGCATACAAATTTTTTCTTTGACAGCAGCAATATGGTGACAGCTATTTGCTTTTCTCTCCTTTGACATCAATGACAACAATATTTCCAAAAGGTTGTAGGGTATCTTGAGAGGAAGTCCATGGAAATAGATTCCCATGGTCTCTTTGTAATTGGCAAAGGTGTACAAACCCTACTTTTTTGTTGACTAGCTTGGCAACTGCACATGTGGTATAAGACCTGATGTATTTGTTGACATATGACTTGAGGTGTGTCCAAAATAAGTACTTCTATAGCATTGCAAGGGTCTTTTCCACTCCAAATGTCTTGTAACCTTGCTAGAATGAGCCCTCCAAATCAATTTATGGCTCTTTGCCTTACATGGAATGCACAAGTGCTCAAGGTGATAGATGAGGTCATCCTACAAGTAGACATGTGGAATTGGATTACCACAAAGCAACTTTTGATAAATACCTACAAAATCCTTGTGAGAAGGATACAATTATGACCATGTGCTAAATTGATGTTCACATGCATCAAGAACAAAAAGTAGAGCTTGAATTGTTGGATGACTCAAGTAATTTGCAATTGGATTGGCTCTTCCTTTCATTTGTTTGATGTTTAGGTGAAATTGTTGAAGATAAGAAGACAATTTTTGAGGCTACTCTTCTTGAAAGTTGTATTGAGTTTGCAAGAATTGAAGTTGCTTGTAATCCATGTGGATCATAGTTTCCTTACCCAAGGTACAATGCTTTCAATGCTTACATGCTTGAACAATGGCATAAAGCACACAATCATATGTTGGGTAGTTTCTTATCAGTGTAGTCAACATCTAATTGTGGCATGCAACCAAATGACCATGTTGAGGATTGCTCCAAGTGCATATTCTAATGCATTAGTCTCAGTCTCAAATGGTTGATAAAGATCTAGTAGTGCAAGTACTAGCATAGAATAGAGTCTACATTTCAATTCCTCAAATGTTGTTTGCTATGGTGCTGTCTAGATAGATCTCGCTTTAGCACCATCTTTAGTAACCTAGTTCAGTGGCCAAATCACATGTGAAAAACCAAGTACAAATCTCATGTAGAAATTTGCCAATCCCAACAAGCTACGAAGCTTGGTGAGATTCTTTGGTTATGTCCAATCTTGTACGACTTGAATCTTGGTTGGGTTCACATACACTTCCTATGCGTCTACAACGTATCCTAGATATTGTATCTCCTGCTTGGTAAATTAACACTTTTGCATGTTGCATATAGTTTATGTTTCTGCAATGCTCAATATTCATCCCAATTTTTGTTGAAGATCAAGTTTTCATCAAGGTACACTACAATCGAAGTGGTGAATGGCCCAAACTTCTCATGCATCGTCCACATTAATGTGGTTGGAGCATTCATTAGGCTGAAGAGCGTGACTAACTACTTGAACAAGCCTTCTCTTGCCTTGAAGGTTGTCTTCTAGATGTTTGTGGGCTCAATTGAAATCTTATGGTACCTAGACTTGAGATTGATCTTAGTGAAGAATTTTGCACCATGAAGCTGGTCCAGCAAGTCTTCAATCCTTTGAAGAGCATAGTAGTTCTTCACAATAATCTTGTCGAGATCTCTCTATTCAATGCACAACCTCCATGTGCCATCCTTTTTCTATGCTAGCACAAATGGGCTGCCATAAGGCAATGAGATAGGCTTGATATATCCTTTATCCACGAGTTCATGTATTTGTTGCTTGATCTCCTTATTCTTTAGAAATGATCTACAATATAGAGAAGCATTAGGCAAAGGTAGTCTAGGAATCAAAGTGATTGTTTTCCTTTTTGCACAGTTTGTAGGCACTCCTTTTGGTGGTTGAAAGATATCCTTGTACTCTGCCAACTTGCAATTCAACTCTGAGGTTTTTGTAGCTACTGTTGGAGAAATTACAGTATATTTTGTTGCCACAAGAACTTTCTTATGTTTAGGTCTCACCATCAAAAGCACAAACCTCTTACTCGAATTGATTATCTACTTACACAACTTGGCATTGACGAGTAAAAGTTTAGGTACTACTTCTAGTATGTAATATTTCTTATTAGCAACATGTACAACTACATTTCTTGGATTTGCCAAGTAAAACACTACATAACTCTAATAGTTCGAGGTTGCAAAGGATTGTATCTTGAAAAGGCTTGATGTTTTATACTAGTTGACATTATTGAGTGATGTGTTTGTTAGAGCCTGCATTGAACCATCCAATGGAGTATGGTTGTGGGTGAGGCATTTGTGGCAAGTTCAATCTCCAAACTACTTTAAGATAATTTAGGCTTGTCTAACTTTTGTCGTCAACCATGAAGTGCACTAGCTAACCATTGATCCACATCTAAGAGCGAATCTTTCTAATTCCTCAATATCTAAAAGGGAAGTAGAGGTGTTTGTAGTATCCACTATGGCACTAGGTTTAGTCTCCATGATTTGCTTCCCTTTGTCTTGTGTAGCAATGTTGGTACCTGCTACCTCAAGCTATGCAAGCGAAGTTTTCCAAATGCAACATTCTTTTGTGGAATGAGTGTTAGAAATTAGAATTGTGAATTGTGCATGTCTTGCTAGTCTTGGATTGCTTATTGTTCTGATCATTTTGTGGCTTCTGCTTCTTCTGCAGATGTTATTGAGAACCATTTTCTAGTTTGAAGTTTTTCTTGAAGGGTGGGACATAAATCTTTTGTCTTGGTCTTAAATTTGGCCTTTGCTTCAAATTGCAAGCAAATTTATAGGCTTCTCCAATTAAAGAGACTTGCAGGAAATCCATATTAGATCGAATATTTGGTCTCAAGTTGACTAGTACTTCAAAACAAGGTTTTGCTTTGAATTTTGAAGCCCCAATCTAGACACTAAAGTATGAAATATGTCTATGTATTCTTGCACTAATTGATCTTGGCCTTGGCGCAATTGAGAAAACTTGGTGTGCTGATCATCATAGTTTTCTACATGGTAGAAGGTTTCTTTGAGGGTTACGAAACCATTCCAAATGTATATAGATGTGTCTAAGTCATCCTCTTGTGTTGTGTAGTAGTTATTTCATGGTCCAATATTTCATTAAAAGAGAATCTTTTAGAAGAGCAAATCTGATCTCTTGGTTTAGAAAATTGATTAACTGCATACTATGAATAGATTTGGCTAAGTTAGTTATCTAGGCGTCTACATCTATCTTGCCTTCAAACAAGGGGATGTCTAGATTGACTTGTGCCTAATATGGTGCATAACCACCAAACAGTTGTTGCAAATTGGCAGGGCTTTGAACTTGTCTGAAAATTTGTGAGAACTAATCCACGATACTGCTCTCTTGCATGCATGATGTGCCTCCAATTCTTCCAATTTTCTTCATCCTCTATCACCTTCTAAAACATCTTTGGTGTTGGCATTGTTGACATTTTGTTACCCATCTAATGATATGAAGGAAGGTATGATGAAGGGTAATGTGTTTTGAGCTCTAACTTTCTATATTCAAACCTCATGTGAGTGGGCACACAAACTAAGATGACTGTTTTAGATACCACTCCAATCTCACTCGGAAATGATGTCAGTATGCTCTAATATTAATGATTCAGGCCCTAGGGGTAAAGCTTGGTGAACAATGCAATCAAAGAGATTCACTTAGGTTATGTGTGCAGAACGTTTATGTTATGATTGGGATTTAGGAGTATGCGAAGAACAATTGAACAATAGAAATAGAGAGAAGATAGTAAACAATCAAACTAAAACTGTGATAAAAATACTTGTATTATGCCTAGTTCTATAAATGATTTGTGAGGACAAATGTATTGGCTATGCCTTATTGTCCTCTTCTGAACGTTTAACCTACAAAGATTGGATATGCACATTAATATACAAATAGAGAGGACTATGAGGTATCATTTAGGATATGATGGTTCACATTCCTATTGCAACTATCGCAATCACTCACAATTGTTGATGACAAGTCAAGCCATGCAGTAATGCTAACATGGAGTTATGACTTGTGGTTTGGAATATATGTGCTAACTAGGATGAAGATCCTATTGAGAGAGCCATGGAGGCTGCTGAACAACTTTTGAGACTTGTGGTATGTTCTAGCAACCCAAATTCTCTTGGATCACCAACTTTCATGTCCCAATTTGGATTACACCCCCTAATTGGGAGGCTTTTGGTTCCCAAAAGATGATGAAATCAAGAGATAAAGAAATAATTTCCTCACTTTCTCCTTAGTTTTCTTGTCAGTTGTTCTTTTAATCCCACTTGCCGATTTCCTTGCTCTCCTCTCCTTGATGTTATCATGTTCTTTTGCAAAACAATTCATCATCCAATACTATTTGAGTGTTGGGCACAAGGTCTTCAATGAAGAAAACAAAAGTCCTTCATCTTGCATAGAAGGCTGAAAGAAGGAAGTTTTGAACATCAATAATTGACTATAACTTCAGGTAAGGAGGCGGGTCAAATTGAAAGTATTATTGCTTACTTGTTCAAGAGTCTCCAATGGATCATACTTAAGTGGTTGTAGCTTCTTAGCTTTCCTATGGAGTCTTTCTTTGCTTAAATAAAGCCACCCCTTGTCCCCACCTTGGAATTTTTGCTCAACTCTGTATTGATCATGTCTTTCTTTATTCTTAGCTTGAGATTCTTTTAATATCTGTTGCACTGGAGGTATTTTTGTTGTATCTTCAAAATGAACCTTTTAGTTGGCGGATGTCCAAATATGCCCTTTCCTTCTTCCTTTGTGACTGACCCATCACAACATCAAAAGGACTAGGAAGTAAGTAACAAAACATGTATAAAAAGGAGAATCATCAAGAGAAGAATGAACTGCTTTATGTTATGAATCCTAGTTTTATGTCAAAATTTCACCCTGAAACTTATCAAGATCCACACCAATGATGTCCTCTCTTTGATGTTCGCATGTTCTCTTGTAAAATGACATCCTTGTCCAACTCTTCTTGAACATTATTTGCATGGTCTTCAATGAAGGAAACAACAATCATTCTTGATCTTGAAAAGAAGGCTCAAAGAGATGGAAATTTTCAACATTAACAACTGACTATAGCTTCATGTATGGAGGCAACTCTAATCTGAAAGCATTATTGCCCACTTGTTCAAGAATCTCCAATGGACCATACAAAATTGGTTTTAGTTTCTTAGTATTATTTTGTGTTTATTTGCTTTAGTAAAGTCATGCCATGTAATTTGTACTCAACTTTATGTCAATTACATTTTGATTTATGCTTAGCTTAAGACTTGTTCAACCACTCCTGCACTATGTATTTGTCCTATATTCTCAATGAACTTTCAGCTTGATGAGTCTCTAAATATAATTTTTCTTGATTCATTTGTGGCAGTTCTATCACAACATCAAAAGGAGAGAGTAGAAATATTAGTAGCAAAACATGTTTCGAAAGAAGAAATATTAGTAGAAAAATGAACTGCCATATTGTATGAAGGCCAGATACATCTCAAATTTTCATCCCAAGTCTTAGGATGCTTCCTATTATATGCCCTCAAAAGCTGCACCAATGTCCTATTGACGACCTTGATTTTATCATCTGTTTGAGGATGAAAAATAGTTGATCACTCCAATCTTGTATTCATTCTCTCTCACAGTGTGTTAAAAAATTCACCCAAGAATATTGAATCCCTATTTGAAATGATTGAACTAGTCAAACCAAATTGAGTCCTAACATTAGTGAAAAATAAATCAGCTGCATCACTAATCTAAATAATCTTCCTTCAAGGGATGGGCACACACAATTTTATTTAAATCAGTCTACAACAACAAATAGGTAATCTTGTCCTTCCTTCTATAAAGATAAACCTCCCATAAAATCCATGGAGATGCTTTCCCATGTCATAGAAGGAACCAAACATGGGATATACAATCCGATCGTTCTATTATATGGCATGTTTATGCTACACAAAACACACCTCGCTATGAGTTTTGCAACATCATTTTGTTAGATTTGGTTGTGAAACCGCCCAAGATCAAAATGATTGAAGGAAAGCAAGAAAATAGATGAATAAACTCAACACTCCGTTAACATTGAACTAGCATTCCATATTACTACCAAGGAGAGGGGTGAGTGTTGCTTATATAGCAAAATAATGGCAGATAATTCCAAGTAATAACTCCCAAGTGCCCATAATAGGTGGGAGTTTTACCTACTTGGTAAATGCCAGATTACATGGTTATGCCTACTCAGGTAAAGATAAGAAATGGTTATGAAAGGTGGCATAAGAATCCAAAAGAGGGTGTGAGACTCAACTACCCAAAGATGGGTGTGAGTGACACATGTGAGTGATAGATTATGCCACATGCCCTCATCCTAACCATTCTAATGTAACCTAAGCAAGCTTAATAATGTGTGTAGGAAAAATAAATATTCCCTAACATAAGGAAAATAAAAAACCTACACTAACACCCTCCCTTAAGCATAGCTTAGGTGGGTGAAAAGACACAAAGATGGGTCTCGGCTACTAGGCCATGTTAGGTACCCATGTACAAAACAATCTCTCACAATCGGAGAAAAGGAGAAAACCTAGTGGGACAAAACTCCTCCCCAAAAGAGAGAAAAGAAAACAAGTTTCCCAACATAAGAAATAATCCCATGAAAGGAAGAAGTCCCCTCCAAAATATAAAGGATAAGAAAGACTATGTAGCCTTCCCTCAAATAGTCGACTGTGCCAATGGTTGATGCTCGAAATTGGATGTAGAAGATTGTCCACAATCGTCGAACAACGTTCCTTCCCTTAGGAAGAAACAAAACCAAAGGTGTATGAAGAACATCTTCCCATTCTTGACAGGAATATGAAGGAAGAAAGTGCAAAATATATGAAGTCTTTGAAAACTGCTCATGTGTCTCCATGTCGATGTTGAAAGCTTCCATCATCAAATCAGGCCTTCTAGGCCACACTGTTGGAGATGACAATCCAAAACCTAGTAGAGATGTATGTAGAACACAATCCAAAGACTCAACTATCTCCTTTGAAGACAAATATGCCTCCTCCAAATGCTGCTCAAAAGTATCCACAGTCATGTCAATCTGTGAGGAATGATCATGTGGAGAATGAACAAGAGGATCCAAAGGTTCCTTCACAACAACTGAAGAAGAATCGACTTCATCAAAGAGAAGATGAATTTCATGAATAGTGTCTCCCAAATCTGAAATATGAGACTATGAACAAACCTGCAATGTTTGCTAAGTAGTCATCTGAAGTAGCTATATCTGGAAGACGATGTGTATCTTGCTGCACTGAATCACAAGTAGCCATGAATGTAGCAACACAGGTATCCTCAGAAGCAACAGTAGATGGAGGAGGAGGAAATGCAAGGCTCAAGAAATGGATCACTTGTGAGAATACCCTAGTTCAAGTAACCAAAGTTCTCAAAATCAAAAATCACTCTAGGAGTGTGATCAACAACCAAAGGATCAAAACCATCATTAGGTGCAAAGTCTGAAAAGGTATATAATCGAGATGCATGATCAACCACCCCAATAGCAATTATCTCTCTACTCTCCAAGTCTCCGATGATAACTGAATCAGGTGTGAATTCCACAGTCTTCCTTGTTCCCCCATGAGTGATCTGATAGATGGAAAGAAGATTGTTTGAAAGATGAGGTACACAAAAAACATCATTGAAAGTGTAATCCCCAATATCAACAAAACCTTTCCCAATTACATCCATGTATATATTGTTTCCCATCAGAATATGTGGCATAACACAAGGCTCAAAAGAAGAGAACATAGACTATGTAGAAGCCATATGGTGAGAAGCTCCAGAATCTAGGAGCCATCTCCCTGATCCAAGACTTGTAGAAGCACAAAGAGCTTTATCTTTTGATTTGCCTGCCCCAGTAGTATGGCCTTTTTCCTTATCAGATTCTGATTGTTTTGAACTTTTGGAATTAGGAGAAGAAGTTGAATCAACCATTCGAGAAGGCAAACTGATTTTGTTCTTCTCAAGAAGATGTTTTAGTTCATCAATGTCCTTCTTGTAACAAGAATGTTCTTCATGCCCACTCCTCTTGCTTGTTAGTGCCTTGTTTTGCAGCCAAGGCATGAGACTTGGAAGATTTAATAATGCCCATTTGAATCAATTTATCTTGCTCCTTTGTGAGATCAGCCGCGAACTCACCTAGAGAAGGCATGGTAAATCCTTTTCCTAAGGCTCTTTTCATTGCATGAAATGTAGAAACAAACACTGCATAGTCTGGACCAAGTTTTGAAAGAATGCTTAAAATCAACTCTAAGTCATCCTTTTTAACTCCACATTGCTCCAACTGTAATCTTATGGCATTCAACTTAGTAAAAAAATCCTGAATGGTGTCAAAATTGCATGGGCTTAATCCTATGAGTTCGTTCTCCAATGTATGTGCTCTCAAATCATCCTGTTTACCAAAGAGAGTATTCAAAGTATTCCACACTTCATTTGGTGATTTCACAGACATAATATGAAAGCGTAGATTAGGAGACACAACCACGCATAAGGTGCCAAAACTTTTATACCCAACTAGGCAGCCTTCTTTCTAGGTTGGCTAGGAAATAAATATAAATATTATTCAAAACAGAAAGGCCGACCTGCCTTGAAGAAGAATATATTAAGGAGAAAATGTCTCCTGCAACTATAATACTAACAACTTTTAGGTACGACCTCGGATTGAGGTGATTCTTTTTTGAAAGTGAATATTTTTCCGAGCACTACACATTGGCGCTATTTTGAGGTTCTTATTCTAAGACTTTATTGTACTTTCAGTATTTGGGTCCATTTTGGACACTTGTAAAACTTTGGAAAACAACTCCAACATTGTTTTATAAAGTGCCAAATCATTTTTTGTTGGGGGGGATTCTTGATTGAGTGAAAAAGGGGGGGTGTCTCTATCTGTTTCTTCTTGCATTTTCTCTCACATTGCAACAACAATCTAAAATGGATAAAACGGTTCCTCTACTCACACCATACAATTACTTTGAGTGGAAAAATGAAATGGAACTTCACTTAAGAAAGTTAAAATTGTATAGAATAACAATGGGTATTGATAAGGAACCTATATAGAGGATGAAGACCTCTCACTTGACAAGCAATCTCATTCACTCAAGTTCGCACTCTAGCAGTAGTTCGCCATTTCTTTAGCAGCAGATTCGTTTTCAAGAAGAAGTATCTTCATTTGTTCATTTGCTCAAGGAGAAGTAGCATTTATTATTGTATAAGTCTTGGCCATATTCGAGGGCCTGATTTGTATTCAGACTTCTACTCTTATTCTTTCAATTTATAAGAAGATATTATTTGTTGGGTTTTTCTCCCTTGAGTGGGAGGGTTTTCCCAGGGTAAATTGCTGTGGTCTTTGATCTGTGTGTTGTATTTCTGCTTATTTACATTTCTGATCCTAAAACTAACATGGTATTAGAGCCAGGTTTAAGAAAAGATCTGACCAGTTTTGTTTAAGCAGTCAAGTCAACTCTTCATCTAGGGCAGATCTTGAAGGCAAAGTATTGCAGATCTGAGGTTGCAAATTACTAGATCCTTGAAGGTGAATTTGTGTAGAAAAATAAGATGGTGAACAGTGTCAAGGTAGAAGATAGGCTTGAAGGAGCATCAAAATTCAACTCTTGGAAACCCAGGGTACTCATTGCATTAGAGGAGAATGATCTCCTTGAATTTATAGAAAATGACATGCCCGAGCTGTCTGAAGACACAGAGAAAATCCAGTGGAAGAAAAATGGCACAGAGGCTAGAAAGATTGTGATAAACTCCGTAATGGATCACCTAGTTCCGATCATCTCCAAGATGAAGACAACTGAAGAGATGTTTGATACTCTAAAAGGATTGTATGAGATCAACAATACCAACAAAGCCCTTGCTTTGAGACAACAACTTCATCATGTAAAAATGGCTAAAAAAGATTCAGTCATCTCATTCTTTATGAAGATTTTTGATTTGAGAGATCAGTTGAGCGCTATTGGGGATATAATTGCAGCCAAAGATCTTGTCATGTTGGCACTAAATGGTCTTCCTCAATCTTGGGAGCCCTTTATCCAAAGCGTCAATGGGAGATCTAAGTTGCCCAAGTTTGATCGTCTTCGAGTTGATTGTATTCAAGAAGAGTCCAGGTTGGCAGCAAGAGGAATTGGGCAAAACTATCATGATGTAGAAAATCAAGTTCTTGCTACAAATACTTCTAGAGAAAGAGGCAAAGGAAGAAAGAGGAATAGAGACAGAGAATCAGATTCTGGCCCAGAACCGAAGAAGAAGAAGGATCTCTCTCACATTCAATGTTACAGGTGTGACAAGTATGGTCACTTTGCTCGAGATTGCAAATTAAAGTCTACACAACATGTTTCTACTGCGGAAATTGACAAAGTCGATTCAAAAGGTTTCTTATTCATCTCCACTCTTTCAAGTAATGTTCAATTTGACAGTGATACTTGGTTGATAGATAGTGGTGCTTCACGTCACATCACAGGCTACAGAGAGCATCTTACAAACTTAATAGAGAAAAAATTTAACTTGCAAGTGATAATTGGAGATGATGCTAGCTATGCCATAAAAGGAACTGGGGCCACTTCCTTCCAGCTAGATTCAGGTATCCCTCTGAATTTGAGTTATGTATTGTTCATACCTGGGATCAAAAGGAACCTTGTTTCCATGTCAGCTTTGGAGGACAAAGGGTACAAGATTGCCTTCTCTTAAGGAAAGGTTCTTGCATGGTCGAAGCAATCTAGCATAAATTCAGCTCGTGTGATTGGCACTTGTTAGGAGAACCTATAGAGATTGTCTTTGCGATCAGTTTCTTCGAAGAGGAGGAAATGACATTTAGAGGGAGTCTGACAAACCAACAGAGGCAATCCTGGACAAGAAGGTTAGAAGGTTGATGTGTGTACTTGGAGCTTTAGAGGGAGTCACATCATCAAGAAGATTTGTTGTAATGTATATTTCTCTGAGATAGAGAAATATGAGGTGCAAGCCCTTGTTCATCTCTGAGACTGAGATGAGATGTCATGTTGAGAGACTCGATGATGACATCACGTTGAGAGACTTCGTGATGAACCCTTGTACATCTCTAAGACTGAGATGTGTTTCTTTCCACACATGGGAGTAGCCATTGTGGACGTCATGTTGAGAGACTCCATGACGACATCACGTTGAGAGACTCTGTGATGAACCTTTGTACATCTCTAAGATTGAGATGTGTTTTGTCATGTTGAGAGACTCCATGATGACATCACGTTGAGAAACTCTGTGATGAACCTTTGTACATCTCTGAGACTGAGATGTGTTCTATCATGTTGAGAGCCTATATGACGACATCATGTTGAGAGACTCCGTGATGAACTCTTGTACATCTCTGAGATTGAGATGTGGTTTTCCACAAATGGGTGTAGCCATTGTGGGCGTCATGTTGAGAGACTCCATGACGAGGTTATCTGGAAAATACCTCCCTAGCTAAGAGGGAGTGTTAGTGTTATAGCTGTGGGAGACATTTTCTCCTTAATATATTCTTCTTCAAGGCAGGTCGGCCTTTCTGTTTTGAATAATATTTATATTTATTTCCTTGCCAATCTAGAAAGTAGGCCATCTAGTTGGGTATAAATAGAGGATGAAGACCTCTCACTTGACAAGCAATCTCATTCACTCAAGTTCGCACTCTAGCAGCAGTTCACCATTTCTTTAGCAGCAGATTTGTTTTCAAGAAGAAGTATCTTCATTTGTTCATTTGCTCATGGAGAAGCAACATTAATTATTGTATAAGTCTTGGCCATATTCGAGGGCCTGATTCGTATGCAGATTTTTGCTCTTATTCTTTCAATTTATAAGAAGATATTATTTGTTGGGTTTTTCTCCCTCGAGTAGGAGGGTTTTCCTAGGGTAAATTGCTATGGTCTTTGATCCATGTGTTGTATTTCTGCTTATTTACATTTCTGATCCTAAAACTAACAAAAGTTACATCCGTTTGAAGTTCAAAAATTGAGGACGGCCCTTCAAATCTGATGAGAAAACTGATTTTTTTGGAAAAACGAGATTACTTGAGGAAAAACCAATCACACCACTGCGAAGAGCACAAAATTTTACCCCAATAAAAAAAAATTGCACTAAAAAAGGCCTCAATATGACCGAGAACGAGCTCTCCAAAGTTCAAGTGCAAATTGCAAAACTTCAATGGTGAGGGGTCAAATTTTTTTAAAACTTGTTGATGTCAGCACTATGTCACCGCCAAGTTTGGTAAAACTACTGCTAAATTTGAAGTGCTGCCAAAAGAAGAAGTGAACTACTAGATAAAAATAGCTCTCTGCTAGTTTAACCAAATCTTCAAATTGGGTAAAATTGCCAAAAAAAATGCCAGATATAGCGGAACCACCAAAAATAGCAAAAGAGTCAAATCACAGAAAAGCTAAGGAAAGTTGCAGGTATGGATTTGAGGCGCCGGTACAACAATTTTAATTTTTTGTTGATGTTTAAAAACATAAATTTTTGATTTTTTTTTTTAAATCAATTTTTTTAAAAGAGTGGGGGGCCGTAGCCACACCCCTAAATCCCTTTATAAAGGGATCTCAACCATTTAAAGCTGCTGCAACAATTGTGAGGTGGCGCAACAAGTTGGAGGTGCAGGTATTAATGCTTGTGTACCTTCTATACCGCCTTGGTACAAGGGGCCAATAAATGTTTTTATTTCAATTTTTTTGATTTTTTTTTCAAAATATTTTAAAAAACTTTTACAATAAAAGTTTCAATAATTAAAATCTGCTTTTTTTTGAAAAACTTTAATTTTTTTGAATGCCCTAAAAAATTAATTATTTTTTTTCTTGAAAGGCGAGTCATACCTTGTGCAGGTGGGGTTGTATGGCTTCACCTGTTAAAATTTTTGCCCCAAAAATGACTTTCTTCAAATTTGACAAATTTTATATGGAAATAGGGGTTTTTGGGCCTTTTGGATGCGATGGCGATTTTTAGGAGCTTGCTAGATCTTCACTAAAAACCTCTGTTCTTCAACCCTTCATAGATCTTGCATCCAATGTCCAATTTGGACGAAACAAAAGCCTAATCTGACTTTTCTAGCTGCTCTAAACTCAATGGTGAGCTCAGAATGTCTCCAAGAAGCTTCAAAATACCTGCAATAAATTGCAATAGAAAAGAACCCCCCCAAAAACTGAGATCTCTATCAAGTAGTTTTGATTCTCCAGGTCATCATCGAAAGAGAAGAACTTACTTTGCTTTCAAGAATGGATCGAGAAAACTACTAACCCACAACTCACAACTAGCTTTGATACCGTGTTAGATTTGGTTGTGAAACCACCCAAGATCAAAATGATTGAAGGAAAGCAAGAAAAGAGATGAATAAACTCAACACTCCCTTAGCACTGAACTAGCATTCCATATTACTACTAGGAGAGGGGTGAGTGTTTCTTATATAGCAAAATAATGGCAGATAATTCCAAGAGAAGTAATAACTCCCAAGTGCCCATAATAGGTGGGAGTTTCACCTACTTGGTAAATGCCAGATTACATGGTTATGCCTACTCAGGTAAATACAAGAAATGGTTATGAGAGGTGGCATAAGAATCCAAAAGAGGGTGTGAGACTCAACTACCCAAAGATGGGTCTGAGTGACACATGCGAGTGATGGATTATGCCACATGCCCTCATCCTAGCCATTCTGATATAACCTAAGCAAGCTTAATAATGTGTGTTGGAAAAATAAATATTCTCTAACATAAGGAAAATAAAAAACCGACACTAACACATTTTGCATACATATACCTTTGCAAATGTGCCAAGTTCTTTGGTACACCAAAGTGACCAATAATATTCAAAGCATGGGCCTTCCTCACTAATTGAACTCTTTCTTTTTAGGTATTCCAAGTTTCCCAAACATGTAGATCATACTTTCTTGAAGATAGTTGTCTTCCTTATGCTCAAGCTTTCCAGTTTTGCTCCTTGTAGATGCTGATGTGCTCCAAAACCTGCATCATGTTCATAGTCATCACCATAAGCCTGATGGGGAAATCTTTCAAGCTGAGTTGTAGTGCCCAATTTTTGGAGTGGAAAGTGGTCTAATATTAGCCAGCTTGTTAGTGACACGTCTTTCATAATTGATAACCAAATGCAATTGTTGTAAGGAACCCATTGATTAGTGCTTTGTTTGCTACACTTTTTATTGTACTTGCAAATATTGAAGTGGTTCTCATCTTAATGGATAATGATTTATTCTCCATTATATGGTGCTTCTATTTCTCAATTTCTTGAACAAGTGGATACAGTTCTATATCATAGTTGCAATAATCCAAAATTTGCCCGTGAAAAACCTTTGAATTGTAACAAAGTAGCCTAGCTCCTTGCAATTGGACAACGCCTATAGCCAAGTTACCGATCCTAGTATTGGTTTAGGTTTAGGTTTGCTAGTTCAATTATTAGATTTGGCCAAAAAAAAAGTTGGGGTTAGGTTTGTTGGTACAATAACATATTAAAATCATAATTATATTAATATTTATAGCCTAATTTAAAAATATTGGACATAATATACATATTTCCTAATATTTTAAATGTATAGTAATATTAATAAGCTAATGTATTATAATATTAATTTTTTTTATTGATAAAACCTTGTTTTGGTCCAAGAACCATCCAAATATGAGCAACTATCCAAAATCAAAAGGAGATCATACAAAATCAACCGCAATCAAGGTGGTAACCAAAACATAAATATCGAGCCTACAAACTATTAACTCCATGCAGACCATAATTTAGAGTAGTAGGAGCATAAACTATTAACATCCTTTAACGCAACCTTTCGTAAAATTGCAAATAGCCACAATTATGCATCTATAGAGAATTATGGGAATGCATTCCTACACTAGGAGGATGGCATAAAATTATAATATTAATATAGAGATATTAATTTTAAAAATTAGCATAACTAATAATTTTTCATTACTAGTAGCAATAGTAATAATTTATTTACATAAATTTCTATTATTAATAATAATTAATAAATACTATCAACATAACAAATATTACTAACACAAGTTTTTTGAAATGAAGGTGAGTAGGAACAAGAGTTGGAAGGCGAGTGAGAGCCCTAGGAAAGTTGCAGGCTTAATTGAGGCAAAGGATGAGAACAATATAGATGAAGTAGAAGAGGATGATTGGAATAGTGATTGGGTTGATTCTAAGGACAAGAAGTTTCTAGACCTCCTGATTCAGGCCCATTTGAGAGATTTCGTGTCTAAATTTTGGGTTGATGGTTATGGCAGCTCCTTCAGGGATTTGGATACATCGTTGATGGATATCAATCTTCTTCATGTCGTAGACAAGGGCCCTGTTGATGGGTGTTTTATGACCGCACCAACACAGAATAAAGTTTCCAACGGTAACTCTATCCTCTCTTGATCAAAGTATTCCGCATGCTAAGATTGCTTGAAAGATCATACATTCAACTCCAAGATTCCTTATGCAAGGGGATAGTCTCAGTTGGCTTGATGTGATTTTGCTGGGTATTTCAAGGGGACTTACACAATTGTTCAACTTGAAGCAGTTACAAGATACGGATGATTTGGCGATGATGTTCAGATTCCTAGACTAATCGGGAAAATGCTGAAATTAAAGGGGATAAGGATAGAGATTCTACTTTCTACTCCTAAAGGCGGGACATGAGGATCAATTTCAGCAAGCTTCAAACTAGATTCTGCTTCGCCTCCTATCAGACAACTTCTACAAAACTGGTGCAATCTTCAGAGGATAATAAAAGATATTCAAATTGTGACCTGACATGCAAGTACCATCACAACGATGCATACAGACATACAAATCACAATTGAAGTTAAGTGCAAAGATATTCCAGTTGACCATGCAACGCGAACCCACCGTCAGTGAGCCCACTAGTGGTATGGATGAATGAAACTTGCTCAAACTAAGCAACGTATTCCACAACTAACAACTACTTGCATGAAATAAAATCTACTTTACTTAAGTCTACTTTGAATTGGAAAGATGAAAAAGCCTTGCTAGCTGCTCATAACAAAGAAGGGATCACCAATCAATGAAAACTCTTTATATCATGAAAGTGTTCACAACAACCTTCTACAAAAATTTCAAAGGGAAAGTTTTCTCTCCTCTTCAATCTAAGCTAACTTCTAAGCTACTCACTATATGCCTTCTCTACTCTCTAGCTCAACTCTATCTTTGATCTAATGTCTAACTATTTAAAAATGAGGGGGGATGCCCCTTTTATAGCAAGCCCATTTCAGTGGACGACCTAGATTCAAATACAATGCAGGGCTCAGATTGAGCCACATATGCCCTAATCAAGGCTCCACCCTAAAAACCGCCACTGAGAGGAGTGGGGAAATGAATGCATAGAAGGTTCCCCACTCCTCTGCAGGAACCACTACAAGAAATTAATGCACATCATCTTCCTGCAGAATATTGTCATCCAACAAGGCATTTCCGTTGTCTTTCTCCCTAATTGCAAACTTGATCAACCGGGCTAAACTGCTTCAACCTCTTGAACTGAAATAGGTGGGATGTGGTTGAGCTGAAATTCGAGTATTGTAATCGTCTACTCGTGCTGAGTGTAGGAATTTCTCCAAGCGACCAAGGCGTCCTGCGTGTTCTGAATTATACTGGAGAAAGCAGAGATATTCTCCAAATCATCTTGAACGAACGATCTCACAGCTGAGAAGAAAAGAGCCATCTTATTTCTCAAGCCATCCGCAATTATTTCCTTCGGAGCCAATCTCCTAGCAAATATAGTGTCAAGCGTGTTGAGGACTCCATCTAGAATGTTGCCCATTGCCTTCCTGACTCTGGCCGAATCTGCCCGTGCTGCATTGTGGAAACCACGACTTGTGACCACTAAGGAGTACCAGCTGGTGAAGTCGTACCTGTCACCTTCTTGTATCACGCCTCCATCCACCAGGGTTTGTAAAGGCATATGCATCAAAGCCTCCAGACGAAGAACAATCTTAGTCTGATAGATTTGGGCTCCCATGGGGCGACCCAACTCAACAGTGGTGATCACATAATTTTCTGGCCTTTCTTCTTCTCGATCACACTCTTCTCTCGGGATGACAACCTGAAGGGTACGAGAGCTAGATTCATCTGTTGAAATCTTTGAAAATTTCCTAGACCTCTTCTTTTCTGGTGGTGTGCTGATCCTTCTGAGGAATTCTTCCATTTCGACTGCTGGATCTACATCATCCTCAAGGTCCCTCATTCTCTCTGTGAGCCAATCCAGCACTGCCTGCTGTGGATTGTAAATGACGAGGGGCTGTTCTTCCGTTGCTTCCTCCTTGCGCACCCCTTCTCTAACAATACTCTGCTGGGGCTCATCAGTCTCCATAAGCTGAGTATCTCCTGAATTTTGTGCCTCTTGCTCCATGGTATCTTCTTCTTCCAATGTCGTGTCAAGCATCTGCTGGAAACGAGTATCAGTTGCCATTTCCTCTTCCTTTTCTTGCTGGCTTCCACCTCTAGGTGTGCTGACACTTAGGCTGTCCGACTCCGGGAGCGGTGGCTCATATACTTCTTCAAATCCTCGCTCTTCATTCAACTTTTCCTTTCATACAAGAAGGTGACAGGTACGACTTCACCAGTTGGTACTCCTTAGTGGTCACAGGTCGTGGTTTCCACGATGCGACACGGGTAGATTCGGCCAGAGTCAGGAAGGCAATGGGCAACATTCTAGGTGGAGTCCTCAACACGCTTGAGCCTATATTTGCTAGGAGATTGGCTCTAGAGGAAATAATTGTGGATGGCTTAAGAAATAAGATGGCTTCTTTCTTCCCAGCTATGAAATCGATCGTTTAAGATGATTTTGAGAATATCTCAGCTTTTTCCAGTATAATTCAGAACACCCAGGACGCCTTGGTTGCTTGGAGAAAGTCCTACACTCGGCACGGGCAGACGGTTACAATACTTGAATTTCAGCTCAACCACATCCCACCTATTTCAGTTTAAGAGGTTGAGGCAGTGTTAGCCCGGTTGATCGAGTTTGCAGTTAGGGAGAAAGACAACGAAAATGCCTTGCTGGATGACGATCTTGCAGAGGAGTGGGGAATCTTCTGTGCATTCATTGCCCCACTCCTCTTAGTGGCGGTTTTTAGGGTGGAACCTTGATTAGGGTATATGTGGCTCAATCTGAGCCCTTCATTGTATTTGAATCTAGGCCGTCCACTAAAATGGGCTTGCTATAAAAGGGGCATTCCCCCTCATTTGTAAATAGTTAGACATTAGATCAGAAATAGAGTTGAGCTAGAGAGTAGAGAAGGCATATATTGAGTAGCTTAGAAGTTAGCTTAGATTGAAGAGGAGAGAAAAATTTCCCTTTGAAAGTTTTGTAAAAGGTTGGTGTGAACACTTTCATGATATAAAGAGTTTTCATTGATTGGCGATCCCTTCTTTTGTTATGAGCAGCTAGCAAGGCTTTTTCATCTTTCCAATTCAAAGTAGACTTAAGTAAAGTAGATTTTATTTCATGCAAGTAGCTGTTAGTTGTGGAATATGTTGCTTAGTTTGAACAAGTTCCATTCATCCATACCACTAGCGAGCTCACTGACGGTGGCTTCGCCTTGCGTGGTCAACTGGAATATCTTTGAACTTAACTTCAATTGTGATTTGTATGTCCGTATGCATCGTTGTGATGGTACTTGCATGTCGGGTCACAATTTGAATATCTTTTATTATCCTTTAAATATTGCATCAATTTGTTAGAAGCTGTTTGACAGGAGGCGAAGTAGAATTTGGTTCGAAGCTTGCTGAAATTGATCCTCGTGTCTCGTGTTTAGGAGTAGAAAGTAGAATCTCTATCCTTATCCCTTTTAATTTCAGCATTTTCCCGATTAGTTTAGGAATCCGAACATCATCGCCAAATCATTCGTATCTTGTAACTACTTCAAGTTGAACAATTGTGCAAGTCCCCTTGAAATACCCAGCAAAATCACATCAAGCCAACTGAGACTATCCCCTTGCATAAGGAACCTTGGAGTTGAATGTATGATATTTCAAGCAATCTTAGCATGCAGAATACTTTGATTAAGAGAGGATAGAGTTACCGTTGGAAACTTTATTCTGTGTTGGTGCGGTCATAAAACACCCGTCAATAGGTCCATTGTAGGGATTGAAACAATGGTTTCTCACCCTTGCTTGCTCTTCATCAAAATCGCACCTTGCTGTTGTCGATGGATTACATTGGGTGGTGATAGGGCAGTTTTGGCTTTTGCCATTCCTATGACTAAGGTGTGTGTTGTTTTGGTTGAGGAGATGGTTCCTTGGATGCCTTCCTCTATTGGGGAGTAATTGATCGCTTTGAAACCAATGGTTGAAGTTGTTAAAGGTGAAAGGAAATATGCATCCATCCAAGATAATTTCCACATAACCCAAATAAAGAAATTTATGCAAACAAGTATTTCAAAATCCATATGCAAAAGTATAGACAACATACCATCAAAGATGCCACAAGATATACTCTGGGAAAACTCTCAAGAGGGAAAAACTCAACCTCCAAAAGCATCTATCACTCATGTATTATTCAACAATAAAAATTACAATACATCTTCAAAGTCTCCATGAATACCCTTGAAACATCAAGCCCTCTACAAGCACCTCTACAAGCACTCCATGTGAACAAGCATGTAACTACACATCCCATGCCATGCTTCAAACCTCACAAAAGCTAACAAGAGATGCTTTCAACAAGCCAACAAGCCAACTAGCCAAGCTTAGACAACTACTCATGTGTTTACTTTTATAGAAACAAGCTCACACAAAACCACCAAGTGGTATTACATAAAACCATGT
The DNA here is from genome assembly GCA_007115665.2 of Sequoiadendron giganteum. Lineage (NCBI taxonomy): Eukaryota > Viridiplantae > Streptophyta > Pinopsida > Cupressales > Cupressaceae > Sequoiadendron > Sequoiadendron giganteum. The sequence goes on along the minus strand of CM021104.1, from coordinate 687,103,293 downwards.
AACTAATACTATGTGCTTACAAAACCATTGACCCCCACATTTACTTTTTGGTACTAAGTTTTCCCAATATTAAATATTTTTTCCAATGTGCAACCCACATTAAATATTTAACACAATGTTACAACACATAAGGTGTCCCCAAGAATGCTAACCCATGTGAAGCACACATCCCTAGATCCCTTATGTGCACCACATAATAATAAAATATTACATTATAACATTATGCAAGGTGGACAGCATACCTTTTCCTAACAAAAGCTACGCAAAGCTCCTCTAAGGCTCCTCCTTTGCTATCGACTAGGGATGGTGGGACCATTTTTTGCAGATTCTAGATTCACTTGTTGAGAAGGCTTCTTCAAGGTTTTGAGTCTTCTCTTGTTGGGAGCTTTTATGGAACCGAGATGAACATTGACATTTTTAGAGAATGGGCCTTGATAAAAATGGAAGGTTTGTCATGTTGCTGTGGGGAATGGTTTCTTCTTGATTTATTTTTTGTCCATGGAGGATTGTGTTAGGATTCTTAGCAATGGCTTTAATGTCCCTCGCTGGAAAAATATTTCAGATTTAAACAAGTAAATGATTTCTCCACATGAACATGCAATTTTACTCCAAATAGTGAAATCGGGTATGCAAAATATTGCCACTAAAATGTGCCAAAACAACTTAGAATTGAAAGCAGCTAAAGTATGAAGGTAAATATCTGATATTACTGAAATATAACATCAAAATAGTTGTCATAATCAGCAGATTACAGCAGACCCAAAACTGAAGCAAAATATGAAATGTCTTTTTTGATTGCACACCAAAATGGGCTTCAAATGGAAGCCGATTAACACACCAACAAATAGTTTAAGCTCTGTAACTCAGAGTAACAATAATACAATCTGATATAACACTAGAATGCTGTCTATTTTCTGCAACCAAACCAATACAAACTGGAAATACAAACTCTGGAAAATACATGCAAACTACTGGAAAGATGAAACTAGAAACTATTTCGTTGAAGCTCATTGTCAGACTCTGAACTAAATCTACTCCAAGAGACCATAGGACCACTGCCTTCAAGCCTCGGACTCCTTGGTTTACCAGCCTTGGAGTTCTCTCTTCCTCAATTTATCAGCCATAGAAGAATAACAAAAACTTGTGAAGGAATATATGCATGAATGAATCCAAAAAGGCAAGAAATTGCATTTTATATGTGTTGCCTTATTCATGAAGCTTCTTGGGCACCCAAAATCCATGCCAAAATGAAAGGAATCTTGCTTTTCATGATTTTGTAACTCCTTTCCCAATTGGCCTCCATGAAATCAGCCATTTCCCAAAAAGATTTGCTATTATGACAACTATTGTCAAAAGCAATTAAATCTTCTTTTTTTGCCAAAACATACTCCAAGATAACTCTTTCCAAATTCCAACACCCAAATTGGACTCATGAAAATAAATTAAAAATAAATATTAATTTATCCCCCAAAATTGATTTAATAAATTTGTCTTGAAAATTTATATTACCCAATTTATCTATAAGTCCTGATTGACAATTTTGAAAACCAGATTTACTAAACATAGTAACTGCTATGTTTAGAAAAGGGGACATTACAATGGCCCATGGTATTTGGGTAAGTCTGCACTCTTCCTAAGAAAATGGGAACAAAGTTTCAATCCAAAAAAAAAGAATGCTCCAACAAGGTACCTTTTTGTGTGAGACTCCCTACCTTGCTATCAGAATATTGGATGGAGGAGGTTTTTGAGGGAATTTATAGCTTTATTGGTCCATTAATAGCCATTGTTGATGTGAGCTGTAATGGGTAACTCTGTTTGACCGATTTTTTTTTTGTGTTTGTTTTATGGTGATTGTTTTCGGTATTTTTGCAATATTCCATCCAACGAGTAATGCATATTTTTATAAAGGAAAAAAGTAAACTATGCAACATAAAATTTGGAAATTAAAAGGAAATGACTCTGCTGAAAATTCCAGAATTTTATATTGATTCAAATATTCAGATTTTTTACAATCAAATGATAACCCAGATCAAGAAATAGGGGCTAATATCTAAATTAAGCGTACCCACAAAAAGTTGCAAGGAGGAAGGTACTGCTGTTCACAAAAACCATTGTAATAGACTCCAAATTCCAGGCGTCAAGTACAGCAGCAATTCCAAGATGTATAAATCTGTATTATAATGCTTGTTGATGGTGTAATACACTCACCAATCCCAATTGCCTCCTCCAAACACCAAGCCCCAATCCTCCCAAGTACTCTGCTGCTAGTAAAGGAATAAATGGCAGTATAATATGGCCCAACAATAGTGGAATGGTACAGCCAAGCAGTCAAGGAAGATATGCAGCTCTCAAAATGCTTCCCCAATCATGATAATAATCCCACAATCAGATTTCTACTAAATAAGGAGTGAAGTGCAGCTGAAAAAAACAGATTGTTGCTCATAGATTTACCCTGAATACAAGCACTGAATCAAACCTCCCGATTGTGTCTTTCAACAGTGAAGAGATTGTTAGCTAGAGGGATTTCGTCCTCAAAGTTGTTGACGGGTGTTTTATGACCACACCAACATAGAATAAAGTTTCCAACGGTCACCCTATCCTCTCTTGATCAAAATCTCCTGTATGCTAAGATTGCGAAAGATCATGCATTCAAGTCCAAGGTTCCTTCATGCAGTGGACGTAGACTCAGTTGGTTTGATGTGATTTGCTAGTATTTTAGGGGTACTTACGCAATTGCTCACTCAAATGAAAAGGACTTTCAAGATTCAGGAGATTTATCAATAAAGCTCGAGTTTCCTAAACTAACCGAAAAATGTTGAATTTAAATGGTTGCAAGGATTAAGAAAATCTCTCATCTACCCTAGGCGCGGGACGTGGCGATCAAATCTCACAAACGTTAACCAAGCTTTGCTTTGCCTCGCCTTGGACAACTTCCACAAAACTGGTGCAATCTTCAAAGGGATGAACTAGAGATATTTAGATTACAACTTAACATGAAGACACCATCACGACGATGCATACCAACATGTGAATTATAAACGAAGTTAGGTCCAAACTCTTTCAGTTGACCACACAAAGCGAACCCACCATCAGTGAGTTTGCTAGTGGTATGGACTAGTGATGCTTTGCTCAAATCAACCACCACATTCCACAATCATCTACTTGCATGAAATAAAATTTTATTCTACTCTATTCTAAGTTCCACTCTAAGATTCTATGCTAATTGGAAGGATGAAGAAACCTTGCTAGCTACCCACAAGAAAAGATGAAACCACAAGCAATGACAACTCTTTTATTATAGTAGTGTTCACAACAGTCTCTAACAAAGCATTCAGTTGAAAACTTTCCTTCCTTCCTTACAAATGAGGGGGGATGCCCTTTTTATAGCTGGCCCAGTCTCAAGGACGACTCAGATTCAATTACAATGAATGGCTCAGATTGAGCCACATAAGCCCTATTCAAGAGTATACCTAAAAACTGCCACAAAGTGGAGGAGTGGGGTAATAAATGAGCCCATAATGCCCACTCTCTCCTTATACCACTAGGAGCATTTAATGCCCATTATCATCCAGAAGGTCATCATCCAGAAAGGCGTTCCCATTCTCCTTCTTTTTGACCACAAATTCGATGAATCTGGCCAACACTACTTCAACTTCCTGAACTGAGATGGGTGGAATATGGTTGAGCTGAAAGTCAAGCATCATGACCGCTTGCCCCTGCCGAGTACAAGACTTTCCCCAAGCAACTAAGGCATCCTGAGTGTTTTGAATGATATTGGAGAAGGTTGACATATTTTCAAAATCTACTTGGGCAAATGACCTTACATCTGAGAAGAAAGGCTCCAATTTGCTCCTCAAGCCCTCTGCTGTCACCTCTTCTAGAGTCAATCTTTTAGCAGATAACGCCTCAAGCGTGTTCAAGACTCCCTCCTGGATATTACCCATGGCCCTTCTAACTCTAGCTGATTCTCCCCGAGCTGCATCGAAGAAGCCTCGACCTCTGATCACTGAAGAATACCAATTGGGGAAGTCATAAATGTCGCCTTCCTGTATCACTCCTCCTTCCACCAGAGTCCACATGGGCATATGCATTAAGGTTGCCAGGCAAGGAACAGTTTTGTCCTAATAAATGTGGGTTTCACCCCAGGCTTGATCGACATTGCTCATGCGTGTCTGAATACTAGAGGCCCGCTGAAAAGAATGGGCTAGATCCTCCATAAACTTCTCGTAACACTTTGTTATCTTAAACAACTCGTGGGGAATTATCTAATTCTTTTAATATTTCCAACTTTGAAAATCTTATCCCCTTTTGATGTTGAAAACTAATCCCACGCCTTGGAATATTTCACTTGGTGCATCTTATCACCCCCCTCTAAGGCGCATTTGAGGGGTCATGTTCTACATTTCACGCCTTAGAAACTTTCATGCTATCTCACTTTTCCTTGGGCGCATATTGCCCTTGGTGTTCTCATCTTTCGTGCCTTAGAAAATTTAATCTCCTTCTTGGGTGCATTTGACCTCCTTAGTCTAGGTGTCCTTGACCCAGGTCATTTCATGCTTTATGCCTTGGAAAATATTTACTTATCATATTCATTCTAGGGCGCATTTCAGTCTTATTACTTTGGATGCATTTAAGAGGAGCCTTGGAGAATTTCCTTGCCTTAGAAAATATTATGTTGTCCATTCTTCATATTACCTCCTTGGGCGCATTTTGATGGAGGAGTGCTAGGCGCATATGAGGGGTAGGTCTTTATTGTGCTTGCCTTAGAAAATATTATGTTACCCACTCATTCTTCATTGGGCGCATTTGGGAGCTTGATGTTTGGGCGCCTTTGAAGGTGTGTTCCCATGTTTTTCCCTCTGAAAATTTTCACCTCTTCATCCAGAGCGCATTTAGACCCCTATTCTCATTGGTTTTGCCTTGGAATTTCTCCATCTTGAGAGCGCATTTCATTGAAGAGTGCACTTGAATATGTCCTCTCTAAATTTCAATGCCTTAGAAACTTTACCTATCTCATCCCTTCATGGGCGCACTAAGGAGGTGTAGCTATGAGTTTCAATGCCTTAGACAAATTTTGATTTCATGCCATCTATCAGGCCTTGGCGCATTAGGGAGGGCTTACTTTGTGTTTCAATGCCTTAGGCGAATTTCTACCCGTGTTATCTTCCTTGGGCGCATTTGAGGGGGTGTGCTTCATGTTACACGCCTTAGACAAATTTCCACTTAGGCACTTGAGTTGGGCCCATTTTGATGGATGAGTTCTAGGCGCATATGAGGGTTAGGTCTTTAAATGTCAATGCCTTAGACAAATTTTGATTTGTCTCATCCTTTCATGTAGAAGCTCCAATTTTTCACAACTTAGCCGTCTTTGTGAAGACCTTCACCCCAAACATAGCCTAGGTGTATTCTCTTGTAGAAAGGGAATTTTGGAACACTTAGTCAATTTTGCCTGGCCTACCCTTGCTCTCTATTTATAGTAACTTCTGAAGCTTTTGTGATTTTCAAACATCTGCAACTTTCCAAGACTTGATATTTGCTCATCATGGTTCTCATGGCTTGACTGACCTATTCACACCTACCTTGTGTGCTCACCTGCTATTTTTAGCCTTGTTTTGAAAGTGACTTACTAAAAATAGTATGCAGAATGCGCTCAAATTTTACCAGTAGATTCCTTGAAGGATTTTGATCGCAGTGGGATACATTGGTTTTCAGTTTTTCTTGAGTTATGCCCTTCATTTTAGGCATAAAGTAGGAAACCCTAATTTTGTTGCATGTGCCTCCGTTGACCTCCGTTCGATGCCGTTTCCGCTACATACTGCTCTGCTATGGAAACTGAGGATTTGGAACTGTTCGGATGATATCATACCTACTAAAAGTGGACCTTCTAAAAATAGAAAGTTCTCGGAATTCACTCAAATTTTGCATGCAAGCTGCTCAAAGGGTTCTAAACATGATGTAGCAGTCAGATTTTCAAAAGCCCTGAGAAAAAGGTCCCAAATGGAGCATTTACTAAAAATAGTAAGTTGTTAGAATTTAGTGAAATTTTAATGGGAACTTGCCTGAAGCCTCCTGATTGCAGTTCCAAGCTCAAATTTCAATCCGCTTACTCAACTTGACCACAAACTAAGCCTGAAGAATGAAAACCCTAATTTGACAAAACACACTCTAGACTTAGCCAAAATTCCAAATTGGGCCCAAAGAAGGGTACATCCCCGGAAAGACATAAGGAATTGGGAGAGACTGCCGCAAAACAACCCAAAACCAAAGCCAAAAGACCAAAATGGAGCAAAAATTAGGGGGTACCCATTTTGAATGGGGTAATGTGTGAAAAGGTCACAACATCTGGCAACTCCACGGGAAAGTGTTGAAAAACACTTTTAAGAATAGAACCTTAACTAATTTTTCTCAAATCATCATACAGAGAGGAAACTTACTCAAAAGGGGAGAAGAATCTGATATTGGATCAAAACACCCTCATCCAAGATCCTCTGAGTGTATGCATTCATTCCATCTCTAAACCATCTTGTCCGTCAAAATTGACTATGGCAAGCTATATAAGTATCTTAACTTCAAAAGCATCCTTTTTCAGGCGTCCATAGGCTCGGTGGAGTTATCCGCATGTTCCCAAAACCAATATTCAAAGTATAATATTTCTTTCATTGTTCCTTTTTCAGATATTTCATTTTTTAGCACATTTTGTCTTTTCTTTCATATTGATTTTTTGTCAATTCCACAATTGGCTGGTAAGCAGTGAAGCTACCAATGGGTTTGAGAATTGTAGTGGCGCTGGAGCAAGATGTAAATTTTTTCACTTGCCATAACCTTTCTCAAGAAATCAAAATGACTCAGAGCAGTTGTTGAACAAGTAGGGTATTATGATCTTAGACTCATGTGTTAAGACACAATAATTGATTAACCTCTCGAGTCGGGCTTATTTTCGAAACCGGATGATGACAAGAGGAAAACAACCTTGGCTTTCAAAACTTTCACAAATCCACAAAGCCTAATGGTGAGAAACCAAATTGTGTAAGGAAAACATCATCACCCCCTTCGCAACGGGAACTCCAAAATCTTTGCCCATTCCAAACCCAAACAAAACCACCCGAGCGGACAATTCAAGGGAAAAACGCCAAACCAAAAACCCGAAGGGCAACAAACTAAAACGGAACAAACCAAAACCAAAAGGGAAAATGGAAAAAGCAACCTAACCTAACTATGTACAAAGTAGGTACCAGGAGGGAACCTATGCTCGGAAATAATGCTTGAGGAATTGCCCATTGACTAGCAATGGGATATCCTCTCCTGTCAGTGTCCTCAACTTGAATGCATTATCTCCTAGGATCTCATAAATCTGATAAGGGCCCAGCTATAACTTGTCGAACTTGTCATGATCACCTTTCTTTTCATGGGCCTTGTCCCAACATAAGACCAAGTCCCAAATCCTGAAGGACTTGACCTTAACCTGCTTGTCGAACCATCTCTTCACCACTCCTTGATTCTTAGCCAAATTCTCCAAAGCTTCATCCCTCTTCTCTTTCAAATGCATCAACTGGGACAACCTGGTTTGAATCGGGTCCTCTCCTTCAAGATATTCTTCAATAAACCGAAGAGTCGGGATCCTCAGCTGGACTGGGAAGATGGGGTCTTGTCCATAGAACAAATGACAAGGGGATGTTCCCAAAGAATTCTTCATTCTGGTCCTGTCCGCCCACAAAGAAAACCTCAGCTGTGTATGCCAATCCTTGGGGTTCTTATCCAACAACTTATTAATAGCATTGAGCAAGTTCTTGTTTGTGGACTCGGCTAGTCCATTCCCCAAAGCATGGGGGCATCTAAATCTTGTAATAATATTTTCTTCAATGAACTTAATCACCATGTCTGTTGTGCAAAGCTTAAGAGCTTGAGCCTCTGTCCACCTGGTGCAATAATCTGATGCTGTCAAAATGTACTTGTGTTGTGCCGAGGAAGGTGGATTAATCATCCCAATAAAATCCAATCCCCATTTAGCAAATGGCCTAACTTCAATCACCGGTTGCAAAGGCATAGCTGGATTCTTCCCTCTATCTGCAGCTGTCTGACAAATATGGCAAGCCCTCACATGTTCATAAGCATCTCTAAAAAGTGTAGGCCAGTAATATCCAACCCTTGAAATTTGATGAGCTGTGGCTAAACCGCCTCCGTGACCTGTTCCAAATTTCTCATGGAAATGCTCCATAAGTTGCTTGGCTTCCTCTTTGCCTACACATCTCAAATAAATCCCTTCATGATTTCTTCTATAGAGTACCGACCCCTGAAGCATAAACCTCTGGCTCTTCATCCTTAGGGCTCTTCGCTGCACCAGATTCAAATGAGTAGGGCATCTATGATTCAACAAATAATGAACTGTGTCGTCATACCATTCCCCTGGAGACACTTCTTCCAATACATATGTTTGTTGCACGAGTTCGGGCCAGTCATTGCAATTGTTTGTGCTAGAGCCTGCCCTCAGACCAACTTCATAGGCTGTATCTCCATATCATATTCTTGCAAAGTGGCGACCCACTTGCCTCTCCTTTCTCCTAGTTCGTTCTGCATCAATAGTATTTTCACTGTGGCATCTGGAACTATAGCATAGACTTTGCTTCTGAGGATGTAGTGTCTAAATTTATTATCTGCCTTCACCAAAGCATAAGCCTGTTTCTCCACACTAGGATACCTCAATTCTACATCCTTCAAAGGTGCACTCATGAAAGCTATTGGATGCTCATCTCTTTCCTCTGTCCTCTGGGTCAGTACTGCCGCGCAAGTATGTTCTGAAGTAAAGGAGTACAAATAGAACAACCTAGAATAATCAAGGCTGACTAACACTAGGGCATCCGCTATTGCCTATTTAATTTCATCAAATGCTCTTCTAGCTTGAAGAGTCCAATCAATCTTCACATCCTTTTTCAACATTTCATTCAATGGCCTTACGATCCCCGCAAACCCGGTTATAAACTTTCTCACAAAATTGATCTTGCCAAAGAATGATCTCAACTCTTTCTGGCTTCTGGTAAACCAATCCTCGAAATTGCCTCAATACGGTCTGGATCGTTTGAGATTCCCTTTTCTAAAATAACATGTCCCAATAGCCTTCCTTCAGTAACACCGAATATGCATTTCTTCGGATTGAGGGAAATGCCATACCTTCTACATCTCTGAAAAATCTTTCTCAAATCTTCAATGTGGTATTTTCTTCTTTTGGAAAACACAGTCAGATCATCCATATATATGATTATGCATCTTCCAACTAAATCCCGGAAAGCAATATCCATGGCTTGCTAAAATGTGGCTCCGGTGTTGATTAGGCCAAAAGGAATTCTTCTATATGCAAAAGTTCCCCACTTGGTGGTGAAGGCTGTCTTCAGTTTGTTTGCCTCTTCTACCATCACCAGGTTGTGTCTGGAGTAGCCATTTAGGAAGGAAATCATATGGGAGCCATTAACAATCTGCAATACTTCGTCCAATGAGGGCAAGGGATAATTATCTTTTTCGGAAGCCTTGTTCAAATTGCGAAAATCAACGCACAGCCTTATTTCATTATTCTTCTTTCTAACTAGGACTAGATTGGCGACCCACGTCGAGTGCCTTACCGGAAAGATGATCCTAGCTGAAAGAAGCTTCCTGACTTCTTGATAAATTAATGGTTCCAATAGTGGGTTCATGGGCCTCTGCCTTTGTCTGAATGGCTTACTTCCTAGCTTTAATGGGATCGTGTGTGTAATCAAGGAAGTATCATATGTTTTTAAATCCTCATAGCCCCAGGCTATCACATAAGAGAATTCTTTCATTGCCTGTAAGATACTTTCTTTCTCTTCTGGTGTACAAACCTTACCAACAAAAACATTCTTCATTCGCTCAATGGTCCCCAAATTGATGGCTTCGCATTCATTTCCCTAAGTGCTTTGATTTCTACTCAATCTGTCGGGATCAAAAAGTCTTTCCAATTCGGCTATACCTTTAGGAATAACATTCGTCTTTAAATTCAAGATCCCTTTGGCATCAAATTCTGCTTCTTCGGTTTCTTCCTCATCTATGATTTGTGCCTTGAACACACCAATGCACGTTAGGAAATCTAGAATCTGCTTGTCGTCATCCAACACTTGAAAATTCTTTATATTGTCAAGGATTGAGGGTGTAGAGATCAATTCCACTGTAAATTTTTTAAAACCCTCCATGGCCAAGGGTTCTAATGAACTAGTAACTTGCGCGAGAGAGTTGGCAACTGGATTTCTGGACTGGTAAACTTGCTTGATGTTGAACGTGTCGAAGCTCTCGATCAGGTCCCAGACTCTATTGCGGTAACAGCTTAATCTCTTATCATGGCAAGCGTACTGCTTCCTGACTTGGCGGACCACTATATCTGAATCTCCATAGGCATGCACAATTTTGGCTCCTTTCTCGATTGCAAGGATCAACCCATAAATCAAGAATTCATATTCTGTGACATTGTTGGTACAGGAGAACTGGAGTCTATAAGCACCTAAATATGCTTCTCCTGTTGGGCTGATAAGTTCAAATCCAGCTCCATTTCCCTTAGATTTTGATCCATCAAATCTCAAGGTCCATACTTGATTTTTCATGTGAGTACTGGAAGGTTGGGTATGTGTATCCTCTCTATCACATTCTTCTGGAATGTTCTTTTCCACCACTGGTTTGATTTTCTCATCCTTTACCAATTTTTCCATGGACGAGCCTTCTCCTTCATTAACTTATTCACGTTCTTCTTCCAAAGAGACTTGCGGAACCATCTTTGAAACTTGCTCTACAACGATCCTACACATAGCACATGTGATCTCTGAATGGAAAGCCTCATGAATTCTACACCAATTGGGCAGTAAAAAATTCTTGATGGAGGCATCCTTTCCCAATTCTATCTCTTGCTTTATGTTCTTTAACACAAAATTTCTGAAATTCTCGAACATTCCTTCACTTTCACTTGAATCATCTTCAATCAACACTTCAGTAGAGGCAAACGCATCTTCTAAAAGTCTTTCTTTGTTCGAACTCTACAGCATGAGGACTTCTTGCTTGAAGGGCTTATATGAGCCCAAATCAGTTTCCATAAACAAAATATCATTGTCTTTGTTGAAAATAGATAGCATCGGTCAGATGTTTGATCGCTGTTGTGTGAGAGATAGAATATTAAATAAAGAGACACGTCCCTTGAGCCGACGTGTCTCCACTTTGTGGAGACACATCTGCTCATGGGACGTATCTCCCACATTGATATTTATATCAACTCTTTCCTCATTTGGGCAATATGAAAATTGATAGATGTTTTACTTGTGAGGATCGACGTTAAGTAAAGAAGAATTTAATCATGAATTAACATGGTATCAAAACTGAGTTAAGGAAGATCCGATTAAATTCAAGTCAGATAAGACAATAGCATTGTTTAATAGTTCATTCCGTGGCTGCGTAGCTTTCAGCTGTCGCTTGTCACAATCAGAATCTTTCTCTACCTTCGGATATGAGTTCTGGCGACATCATTCGGAAACGGAAGTTGGTCATGCTGTCGAGTCTGCATTGGCGATTGAAGCTTGAGGGATGGACTCTCTTAAAATGATGAATGCATGTTTTGTAATCTACTTGAATGCTCGCCTTACCTGATGCGACCGTTCTTGTATACACTCGTATATCTCTCAAGGAGCACTGGTTGGTGTCGTCTAAATCACGTATCTGGCACAAGGAGTCTAGGAGATCGGCGGAATATGTATATCTCTTACGAAAGCAGATATTTGCTATTCCCATGAAATAATGATGTTATCAGGTGATTTCAAATATTATATCGAATTAAGAAGACGAGTCTTAATGCTTCAAAGAATCGATATCTATCAACCGACAGGCATAGGAAATTCCGAAATTATATTGCCGTTGCTAAATGGTTGAGGGAAGTCGGGCCCAATATAGGACAAGAGGAAAGTCAAGCTCATGAGAAGACGTCGATAAATAAAGAAGTTTCGGGAGCTGCTTTAATTATTCATAAAGGAGGAATCGATATTTTCTTTATAGACGCCTCTAGAGTATGAAGTTTTGATCATGTAGATGATGATTGGCGTCAATGATATATTGAAAGTTATCGTGAAATTATTTAGACAAGCCGCTAATATTTCGTGTCTTCATCTTGAAATAAAATAAAAAATAAATGTGTACCGATGCATTTGTGAGAGAGCAACGTTGAAGACTAATTTGTGTAGTATTCGAGTCTAAGCATATAAGAGAGTTTATGCGGCCTGTTGAATATGACGGATGAGCATACGTTTTTGAGTCTGAACGTGATGATATTAAGTTATTTTCTCTGCACATGAAGTTGAAATGGTTGAAGATGCAGCTACAAGTAGCCACAGTTTAATTGCTGATCATCATGGCCCCTTTTATCAAGTGTGTGGACCCTTTTCAGGTTTGTGTGGTTGTGAATTCAAGTCTATGATTCACGTAGGGGATGTTAGTACGAAGAATGGGTGATTCGAGGTTGCTAAGATATAGAATGGGTTGTGTGATGTGAAAAATAATGAATTCTGAGTCAACTGTCATTATTTGCTTCTGTCTTTGCCGTATATGATTCTGGCCACCTTCACATCTGGTTCTTTGGTGGAGTTCTCTATCTAGGTGTGTCGACTTCCTTGAGTCAGCATTTTGTGCACAGGAATTGAATCATGGAAAATGGTCTCTAGTCATCTGGGAATGTTTGAGTTGATTTCTATAAAATTCAGGCAAGACAAGCTTTAAACAAAGGCTGTATGGCAGTGTGAAGAGGATTGAAAGTGCCATCATTAAGATAGTGGAGGGGCAGTGCCTTGTAGTGTGATAAGAGCAGATGTGTTCATTTTGATAGTTGTTGTTATAATCGGAGAAGTTGCAATCGAAGCCAAGAGTTTGCATTGAGAGCAGCAGCGATCGACGCCACTGCAAAGGGCAGAGAGAGCAGATATCGTGATCGTTGATATCGATTCCTCATTTTTGCGTACGTGATTCTAATTTTAATGAGATAAGTATTGCATGGTTGAATAATGTTCATGAATTGTTATGTAGTTATTAAATCATGCGATAACATTGAGATAGTCAATCATGTATGCTTCTAGCAATGGTATTTTTTTGTTTGAGATAGTTGAGTATCATGAATTGTTAAGGAATCTCTTCTTAATGTGCATTAGGATGGACCGAGAGATTGCTCTCAAAAGAAGAAGAGAATAGAGACACTACTTTCAGCCATGAGACTGAATGAATGGCTGAAGACATCTCTTCGAAGAGGAAGAATTAACCTTCAGAGGTGTTGTGACCTTTTTTCACACATCACCCCATCAAGATGGGGACCCCCTAAATTTTGCTCCATTCTGGTCTTTTGGCTTTGGTTCGCTCTCTCTCTGGTCTCTAGTCCTTCCGGGGATGTCCCGTTGTTTGACCCAGGTTGAAATATTGGTTAAGTCTGTGTAATTAGGGTTTTCATCCTTCAGGCTTATTTAAGGTCAGACTGAGTTATAAAATTGAAATCCAAGCTTAGCGCAGCAGTCAGAAGACTTCCAGCAGAGTCCCCCTAAATTTTCACTGTATTCTGGCAACTTACTATTTTTAGTAAGCATTCAACTTGGGACTATTTTATTGAGATTTTGGAATT
>CM021104.1:687021671-687089557 GCA_007115665.2 Sequoiadendron giganteum | reverse complement strand
ACAAGAGGTTGAAGCAGCATTGGCCCGGTTGATCGAGTTTGCTATTCGGGAGAAGGCCAGTGGGAACGCTCTCATAGATGAGGATCTTCTTGATGGTGGTAGTGGGCATTAATTGCTCATTATGATTCCTGCAGGGGAGTGGAGAATATTCTGTGCATTCATTGCCCACTCCTCTCTGTGGCGGTTTTTAGGGCAGAAACTCTAATCAGGGCATAGGTGGCTCGATCTGAGCCCTTCATTGTAATTTGATCTGAACCGTCCACTGAATTGGACTTATTATAAAAGGGGCATCCCCCCTCATTTGTAATTATTAGAATTAGAATCAGAGATAGATCAGAGCTAGAGAGTATTGGAGATAGAAGTTAGTGAGTAGAGCTTAGAAGTTAGCTTAGATTGAGGAGGAAAGGGAGTTTTCCCATTGAGGACTTTGTAAGAAGTTGTTGTGAACACTCTCATAATATAAAGATTTATCATTGTTTGGTGGTTCTATCTTCTATTGTGAGTAGCTAGCAAGGCTTGTTCGCCTTTCCAATTCAAGGTAGATAGAGTAAAATAGATTTTATTTCATGCAAGTAGTTGTTAGCTGTGGAGTGTGGCGTTGGGATTTGAGCAAGTCTTCTCGTCCATACCACTAGCGGACTTGCTGATGGTAAGTTCGCCTTGCGTGGTCAACTGGAGTATCAGCACTTAACTTCGATTATGGTTCATGTGTTTGTATGCGTCGTGTTGACGGTATGAACGGGTTGTGTCATAGTTTGAACATTTTCTCATCCTTTGAAGATTGCACCAACTTTGTCGGAGTTGTTCGAAAGGAGACAAAGCAAAGTTTGGTTTGAAGATTGTTTAAGTCGATCTTCGTCCTCCACCCTTTTAGAAGTAGATCTGTAGAATCCCTATCCCTATCCCCTTTTAATTCTGCATTTTCCGAGTCAGTTTAGATACCAGAACAATATCGCCAAATCATTCATGTCCTAATTGCTTCATGGAGTTGAACAACTACGTAAGTCCCCTTGAAATAACCAGCAAAACACATCAACCAACTGAGTCTATTCGCGATAAAAGGAACCTTGGAGTCGAACACATGAACTTTCAAGCAATCTTAGCATGTGGGACACTTTGATCAAGAGAGAATAGAGTGACCGTTGGGCAACTTTATTTTGTGCTGGCGCTGTCACAAAAGGCACGTCAACAAGAGGGAGTTCTATGATTCGCTAAGAATAAGTAAGGGTTGTAGTGTTGATGCTAAAATCCTTGAAGTACCTCTTCAGCAGTTGAGATCAGAACTGCTCAAATCAGTCAACCTGAATTTAACATTGGTAGCTCCGCAAACTTATTCATATTAGAGTGATTTGGGATGAGGTTGAAGAGGACAGCCCTGAATCTCTACAAAGGTGTGAGTTGGAAACCATTTCTCTAAAGCAAGTATTGCAGGCGATTTTGGACAAGGAGGTCAGGAGGTTGATGCAAGTACTTAGAGCTTCAGAGGGAGTCACATCATCACTTGTTGTAATGCATAATTCTATGAGATGGAGAGATATGAGGTGCAAGCCCTTGTTCATCTCTGAGACTGAGGCGAGACATCATGTTGAGAGACTCCATGACGACATCACGTTGAGAGACTCCGTGACAAAATTTGCAAATTGAAGAAAGCCCTATATGGACTTAAATAGGCCCCCAGAGCCTGGTATGAAAGAATCGGTAGCCATCTTTTGGGACTAGGATGATGCAGATCCAAATCTCTATTTTAACGTAATTAAAGGTGATATGCTAATACTAATTTTATATGTTAATGACCTGCTAATAACAAGAGAAGATCACCTTATTACTCAATGTAAGAAAGACCTGGCATTCTACATTATTTCTTGGGGTTAGAAGTCTGGCAGAAATAAGATGGTATCATTTTAAATCAAGGAAAATATACTAGTGATATTCTAAAGAGATTTGGGATATTAGACTGTAGACCCATGTCTACACCTATGGAAACCAACTTACACAAGTTGAAAGAAGCAACAACAAAATCTAAATTTGCAGATCCTACTCTCTATAGACAATTGATTGGATCATTAATGTACTTGGTTAACACCCGACCAGATATTTGCTATGCTGTGAATGCTCTATGCCAGTTTATGTGTGAGCCTAAGGAAATACACCTTGTTGCTGTGAAGCATATATTGAGATACCTTCAAGGTACTATTGGTTATGGTCTTAAATACAAGAATGTCAACCTAGATTTACATGGATACTCTGATTCAGATTGGACTAGAAGTGTAACCGATCGAAAAAGCACATCAGGATAATGCTTCAGTTTAAGATCAGCTATGATCTCTTGGATCAGCAGGAAACAGTCCTCAGTAGCACAAATCTCAACAGAAGTTGAATATATTGCAGCCTCTATGGGGGCAAGAGAAGCAGTATGGCTTCGGAAATTGCTTGTAGGATTATTCGGTGAGTCCTTAAATCCTACTATTATCCACTGTGACAATTAGAGTTGCATTAAGCTCTCTGTAACTCCAGTATTCCATGATAGATCTAAGCATATTGAGATCCCCTACCATTATGTAAGAGACATGGTAGAAAGGAATGTAATCCAGTTGGAGTATATTAGTACAAATGATCAAATAGCAGACATTATCACCAAACCTCTCTCCAGAGTCCAGGTTGAACTCTTCAGGAAGAAACTTGGTATGGTTGAAATGTAATTTGATATTTTGTTTGAAATTCAAATTGTTTAGAAGTTGTACTAATATATTTAAAGATGTTTAATGTGTAAACTCTTTTGTCATGTGTGTGACTCCACGACTTAATGGGCCCTCTCCCCTGTGTACATTATTGAAAGGTGACGATCTTTCTAATAATGAACACTTGTATGTGACATTGTAAAGTGACGACTATACAATGATGAGTTGAACTATCATGATAGATATCATGTGACTTGATATTTGTGGACATGTCATGATAGTATCTCTTGGACACTTTGATGGATATCATGTGACTTGATGTCATTTGAAGATCATTGTGATCCTTAAGAGATAATCATGGTGGATATTTATATATCCATGGATATGCCATGAATTATTATGGTAGACATCATGTGACTTGATGTCAGTGCACATACCATAATGAAGATGTGTTATGAAGAATGTCATGTGACTTGACACTTTCATAAGCATACCATATCTTCTGATATCACGAGTTAGGTGATATCACTTTTACTTGATGGAAGTTTATCTTCCCTAGCTAAGAGGGAGTGTTGAAAATGAAGATGTGTTATGAAGAATGTCATGTGACTTGACACTTTCATAAGCATACCATATCTTCTGATATCACGAGTTAGGTGATATCACTTTATACTTGGTTGGAGTTTATCTTCCCTAGCTAAGAGGGAGTGTTGAAAATAGATAGCATCGGTCAGATGTTTGATCGTGGTTGTGTGAGAGATAGAATATTAAATAAAGAGACACGTCCCTTGAGTCGACGTGTCTCCACTTTGTGGAGGCACATCCGCTCATAGGACATATCTCCCACATTGATATTTATATCAACTCTTTCCTCATTTGGGAAATATGAAAATCGATAGATGTTTTACCTGTGAGGATCGACGTTAAGTAAAGAAGAATTTAATCATGAATTAACAGTCTTCACCATATTCCGTGATCATCAGTCTAAGTCGTCGTGTGCTTTCAAATTTTATTTTATTTGGAATCCCTCTCCAAGGTAACCACATGTGAGAGAAGTTAGTTGAAATGTATCCATTTAGCTTTCTAGACGAGTCTTTGCTCAATAACATGCCATAACCATCTGGTATATCCACAACTGATATGTCAATACAACTCGGAATTCTGGGATCTGTTGCTAGTTGCATATGAATATTATTCAATTCTCCCACAACTGGAAACTCAATCTTATCCAGCTGAGTCACCTTCTTCTTGGTGTGGAGCGGAATTAAACCCAACACATACCTTCAAAGCCATGACATTACTTGATGCACCAGAATCAATCAAACAATTATGTAATAGCTTTCCAAAAATTTTGATAGAGACCGAGAATGGGGCTGGTTCATCTTTCCCCTGATAAAACACTACTTGTTGATGTTATAAGCAGCTTAGGGCTGCACTTCCAACGCATACACACTTCGAGGAGAAAGCATAAATAAATGATAGCCTGCCGGCTATTTAATTTATATTGTTAATATGTGATAAACATAAAGGGGCCGACCCTATAGTGGTTCGCATGTTTTGTTTATACATTGGGCCGACCTACATTGTATTTAATACATTTATATATTCTTCCAAGGGAGCCGACCTAATTGAGGAGGTGCCTCAATTGTATTTATACAAGATCATTCTCCTCTCATTGGTATTATTATCAAGCACAAGTATATTCGCAAGTTAGAGCAGACTTAGAAGGAGCAGATCGAGCTTGTTCAAGAGCAACACAAATTCGTAGGCAGAGGAGGTTGCACTTGTGTAGCAGATCATTATTGTGTAGCAACAAATTATATTGCAGCAGCAGACCGAATTCAAGGAGAAACATATTCATTTGTATCATTGCATCTAGGAAAGGTGCTATTATTCATTGTATCAAATTCGGCCATTGCTGGGCCTGTGTTGTAAGCAGATTTCTGCGCTTATTCCTATATTATAGAAGAGAAACATTGCTGGGTTTTTCTCCCTTAGGAGGAGGGTTTTCCCAGGGTATCTGATTGTGTTCATTGTCTCATATGTTGCATTTTCTGTTTGCTTTCATGTCTGATCTATAGACAACAACATGGTATCAGAGTAGGTTCGAGGGATTTGATCAGATGTGTTAAGCAAGTTCAGTTAAACAGATGTTGTCTTTAGAAATTTCAGAGAACCAATAAGGATAGCATGCTGGAATCAATAGCATACCTGGAGAAAGTCATGTATTCAATTAAAATTAAGATTATGGCGGAATTAATGTTATAGTTTACATTGTCGGATTATTTCCAATGGCATCACTTTTGCACTTGCACCTGAGCATTTGCCAGGTATTATGCGTCTCTCCCTTCAAAACAATAAAAGTGATGAGAAGAGTTTCGTTCATTAAAGTTGGCATCACGTCGTTCATACCAGGTTCAGATCGCAACATTAGAGTCATCGTATTTGAGTCAAGGACTGGAGAACAGGTATTCCAAAGGCAACCGAAACTCCTATTAGGCGATTTACTGTGCTAGTCGTCACCACTAGTAAGTACCCAGGCTTGTGGCAACGACGCAACACCAACATCTCGAGAGCCCTGTCAACCACATACATTCTTGAGCATCATTATATCGCACAGAGTTGAGAAGGGAAACAAATTTCGTATCTAAGTCTGTAGACTCCATCGCGCCCTTGAATATCATTCATGCCGATGGAAGATTTAAGCATTGTCTTTTTCGGGACCCCTTCAGAAGTTACCGAACGGATCCTTGTATCAGGTGGGGCTCTCTGGGTATTTGTGTTCTATGTCAAGAAGATCTCACTATGAAGTCAAGTTGTTGCCAGCAGCAACGGAGCAGCCTCATCTTTGCCAAGTAGCGGCACTCACTTCAAATTTTGGATATCGCCATATCGTGATTTGATCCTGGCGCATATGGTGCTGGGAATTTATTGTAATCAATGGCAAAAAGGAGTATAAATGCAGTCTTAGTTTCTGTTGGAACCATTCAAATTTTACCCAGTCACCACTTCAATTCAGTTATCAGTGATTGTGGCTGAATGCGCTAGCCTGAACCAAAGTCGAGGCATCGAACATGTGATATCGATCTGCCTAACAGCACTTGGACACTCGAAGTGTAACTGTGATCTTGCTTGGAATTAGTCAGAAGTGATGCCACTACTAAGGGCAGAGCAAACCGCACTATTCAGATCTCAGAAAAAAAATAAAAAAATATAGATCTGAAAAAGAGTTTCCGATTAGCAGAGATAAGTATTCCTTGGTTGAATCTTTGAATTTTTCCTCTAGGCTAAATTTCAGTTTTCTAAATTGTGCAAATTTGACATCATTTGCTTAGGATTATGTGTGACCAGTAAATAGTGATCACTATGATAAGATTCTTTAGTTTTATCCATTGCAAGTAGTATCATGCTAAATTGTGAACATTGTCTTTTGAGATCAGCTCTTCCGAGAAATTGAAAGAAAGACATATCATGATTGATGAATTAATTATCTTGTAGTGTACCGACACTTTGGCTGATTTGTTTTCACTTAATTTGTAGGTCTGATTTTTGTTTGTCTTTGTGTTTTCTCTTATGCTTTGATTTCGTTTGCTAGAAATACTAGAATGATGCATAAAGAGCATATGCGTACCATGAAATGCTTCAAATAAACTAAGCTAATGGAATAATTTGAGTACATTTCTCATTTCAATGTCTAAATATAGTTTCTTCATTACATAATAAGGAACTTACAACATATAACTCACATCAGATTCAAAACTAAATACATCTTAGACTATATTTTAACGTATAGCCATACAGCACAATGAATAGTGATTTGCTACAGTACCAAACCCCAATGAAATGCTGATTACTCTTTTAATCCGAACTTCTCCCACCAAAAACCGAAATAGAAGGCTTCCTAGGGTAAGGGCGCCCCCTTTAGGTGAAGTTGCAGCCTCACAAGATAGGCATTTTTCTTCCTTAGTGCTGATGAAACCCTCAAGAAAGGGCGGCTGGCTGTAGCTCTTTAAAACAGCCCCAAAAACTTCTCAAATGCGAACAACTCTTGTATAATCATGATTGGAGACAACGGCAACCAAAACTACTCAAAACCAAGCTCAAAACAACCTGCAAACAGCAACGTAGATCTCCAAAGAAGCAACAAATAACAGATCAACAACTTTAAGGTGGTGTTTCACACCCTCAAGCAGCTCCAAACGAAGAACCAAGCCCCACTAGGCTCACCCACTGCAAGAAATAAGGAAACCCTAGCCTCCTTCCTCCAAGCTTCACTCCCAAGTTTTCTTCAAGCAAAATGATCATCTGATGGTCAAATTCGAATTTTCTCTCTTGCCTTTTATAAATTTACAAAGGAAACACTATTCATTAAAGTGAACACTATTCACTTAAGTTATAACATTTTTCACTTTAGTAATGAATAGTAACTTAAAAATAGAAAGTGACCCCTTCATATTAAAACACATGGTCCCTAGGCCGAGGATGGTGAAATAAAAAGGTGAATATCATTAAATTAAGCACCAGTATCATGCCAAATGCCACAATTCACCCTGCCACCATGCTTCGGAGATCAACACTGAAGTTTGACGACCAAGTGCCCGTCTGAAAAACCGTCTATCCAAAACTATTAGCCTACGAGGGTCAGGAAAATAGGCTAATCCCCCAACTTTGATGCACGTGAAAAAGGGGACATTGCATATCTATTACTCATGAGATTTTGAATTCTATGAGATAAGTATTGCGCAGTTGAATAATGTTCATGAATTGTTTTGTAGCTATTAATTCATGCTATAACATTGAGATAGCCTGAGCATCAAGCAATCTGCCTCTTTAAGTCACGGGATATCAAAGTCATACCGAATGAAGAAATGATCAAGCTTGGAGTCATAGCTTGCAGTCATTGGACTATATTGATGGCTGGAGATATCTCTCGAAGACAAAGTACCTTTCAGGTCGTCATTGTGTTCAATCTGTGAAGGGTACAGACTGATCTGAGCTCAAGTACAACGTATCATACTATGTCCAGCATTTGGACCTATCAGAATAGTCAAAAAGATAAGTATTCTTTGGTTGTTGAGTTATATCGTTTATTTATTCTTTGGATCTTGTAATTAAGAGAGAGTAGATTCTCTTGAATTGTGTTGTGTTCACTAGCATAAGATCTTTTGAAAAATTTCATTCATGATATAACTTGTACGATTCTAATCTTGATATTTTTTTGGATAATTATGGATTGTTAGTAATCTCTATCTAAAATGCTTCCTAGACAGGTTTAGGGGGAAGAAGATGATAAGAGATTACTTAGTGATGAAAAGTTTGAGGCATCTTGTGAAGAAGTCATGTCAACCAAAGAAATGATCAAGAGGGAGTAAACACTAGAGGGACTGAGTTGGTGGCTAGAGGGAGTACATCTCCAGAAGTCTTCTTTGCAATCTCTGAAGCCGAGATCAAGAGGGAGTTCTGTGACTCATTGAGAATAAGTAAGGGTTGCAGGGTTGCAAGGCCGGATGTTAAATTATTGAAGTACCTCTTCAGCAGTTGGGTTCTGAATTGCTCAAGTCAACCTGGATTGGTAGCTCTGCAATCCTATTCAGAATAGAGTGATTTGGGATGTGGTCGAAGAGGACAACCCTGAATCTCTACAAAGGTGTGTGTTGGAAACCATTTCTCTAAAACAAGCGTTGTAGGCAATCTTGGTCAAGTGGTTGATGCAAGTGATTGAAGATTCAGAGGGAGCCTACTGAACCTAAAGAAGATGATTGTGTTGCCTTGGATGTTGTCTTAGTTAATGTCTGCGATGATATCCTGTTACAGCAGGAACTAGTCTTTTGTAGCAGCTCGAGAAGTAGTTTGGCTTTGAAAGCTCCTTACAGGATTGGTTGAACAATCGTTGAAGCCAATTGTCATCCTTTGTGTTAATCAAAGCTTTGAGAAGCTTTTTGTCTTTCCATGTGTTTCATGACAAAACTAAGCATACCACTATATCAGAGATATGGTACTGAGGAAATATCAACACTGATGAGCAAATAACAATCATTCTCATCAAGCATTTTTTGGGATAATGGTTGTGTACCTTCGAGACAAGCTTGATATGGTAGAGAATGAAGTCCTAGCTGAGAGGGAGTCTCAATATCAGTGTTCCTTTGTTTAATGAGTTCTTCTTTGAGAGAAGTTCGAGGTGAAATCCCTTGATAATGCATTTCTCTATTGAGAGAGATTTGAGGTGTAAGCCCTTGATAATGCATTTCTCTATTGAGAGAGATTTGAGGTGCAAGCCCTTGATAATGCATTCTTCTTTGAGATGTGAGGTGAAAGCCCTTGTTTCCATCCTCTGGGAGAGCTATGGTGGATGTCATGTGTGTGACTCCATGATAGCATCACGTGAGGGAATCCGTGATGACTTACTTGTACTTATGTTTCACCCTCTGGAGGAGCCATGGTGAAAGTCACATTGAGGTGACAACATCACATTAAGTGATGAGCACTTGTACATACCATCTATGGAGGTAGCCATGATGGTTGATATCACGATGAGGTGATATCTTATTTGTTTTCACATTGAGATGATGTGTCTTGTGCAGCTGGAAGTATCATCCCTAGCTGAGAGGGAGTGTTGATGTTATAAGAAGCTTAGGGCTGCACTTCTAGCGCACACACACTTCGAGGAGAAAGCATAAATTAAATGATAGCCTGCCGGCTATTTAATTTATATTGTTAATATGTGATAAACATAAAGGGGCCGACCCTATAGTGGTTCGCATGTTTTGTTTATACATTGGGCCAACCTACATTGTATTTAATACATTTATATATTCTTCCAAGGGAGCCGACCTAATTGAGGAGGTGCCTCAATTGTATTTATACAAGATTATTCTCCTCTCATTGGTATTATTATCAAGCACAAGTATATTCGCAAGTTAGAGCAAACTTAGAAGGAGCAGATCGAGCTTGTTCAAGAGCAAGACAAATTTGCAGGCAGAGGAGGTTGCACTTGTGTAGCAGATCATTATTTTGTAGCAGCAGATTATATTGCAGCAGCAGACCGAATTCAAGGAGAAACATATTCATTTGTATCATTGCATCTAGGAAAGGTGCTATTATTCATTGTATCAAATTCGGCCATTGCTGGGCCTGTGTTGTAAGCATATTTTTGCTCTTATTCCTATATTATAGAAGAGAAACATTGTTGGGTTTTTCTCCCTCAGGAGGAGGGTTTTCCCAGGGTATCTGATTGTGTTCATTGTCTCATATGTTGCATTTTTTGTTTGCTTTCATGTCTGATCTATAAACAACAACACTACTGGCTTCCTCCTTTCATCTGCCAAATTATTCTTTTTCTCATCTTTTCTGTTCAATTGAATTTGATTGTCTTGAGCAACATCTGTTGAGTTCTGCTTTTGTTCTGTGGGAGCATCAAGCTGAGCACTCCTCTCAATCTCGGTCTTTCCAGAAGTGTTTGAAGAATCTAGCACCATACCCTCAAAATTTTGAGACCGTTGTTGAGCTTCCCAAGCGTTAAAGGGCATCTGGGGCACATCCTGTACCACATTCGTATTCTGACGAGACTGTGTGATAACATGAGGGTTTTTTGGTGCATTGGGTGCTTCTTGGGAAGTACTTCTCATGATGGAGTTTCATTCAAAATTCCTACAAGAGTGTCCATAATCTCTGGAATCTTCATCAGCTCATAGAGGGGAAGACTAACCTTTATCTTCTTGAATTCTTCTAAAACTTAGTGTTGTGCAGTTTTGCACACACACCCCACTGAAAGTAGGGACCCTCTTTTGCTTGGTTTTCTAGCTCTTTTCTGTGGCCTTGCCTTTTGGGATTGTCTTTTGAAAATCTTGAAATTTTGGTCTTTGGTGCTTTTGATCCTTTGGTCCTAGATTTGTGCTACTTTGTAATGTTCCTTGATGCCTATCTTGCTTGTAAAGTGCTCCCATTGAGCTAACACTTTGAAAATTTTATGTCTTTGGGTCAATTTCAGGTTTTTCCCTGTTTTCGAGATTTTCCTTCCTTGGCGGATTTCCCTAGCTGCCTAAAAACCCGACTAGGCTGGTTTTGTACCGTTTTTTGGAGATTTCCATGCTTCGGAAAATTCCGTCTTCCCAGGATTCCTCTGAAATTTCCTTCGATCCTTCGTTTTCTCGGAGTTGGTTCTCCGCTGTCTTTGGGGATTTTGGTACTTCGCGTATTTTTGTCTCCCTTGGTTTTTCCCGATTTTCCTTTGTTTCCTCGGTTTGCGTCTTTAGCGCTTTCTACCTCGATACTGCGAGGGCTATGCATCTGGGCCGCAGTTGGGTGGTGGTACCGACTTACCATGGGGGGCTTTTGTTCCTGTCGTGGTAGCACGGTGATCCCATCTTACCGCGGGAGTCTTTGGTCGGTGGCGTGGTGGTGTGGGGTTTGGTCCGTCTAGCGCGGTAGCACGGTTTACCTCGATACCACAGGTTTCTCTGAGCCCGACCATGGTTGTGTGGTTCACTGCCATACCGTGGGGGGTTTGTGCTTGGTTTACGGTGCTACGGTTACCATGTTACTTTGGTGGTTGAATGTCTGGCTCCCAGTAGTGCGGTTTTGGTCGTTTTGGGGGCGTTGAGAGGTCAACTGTCGGTCAACAACGTGTGAATTATGTGGACTTCGTAAGAATCCGTTGCCTTGAGAAAAGCTCGATAGTCCGTCCCTACTTCATTTTTCCTGATGTGCTAAGTATTGCCAGTTTCGGCAATTTTCGTCCCTATCGGATTTTTCCGAAATCTATTATTTGTCAAAGACAGAGGATTCATGGCCTAGTTGTTTATGGTTCTGCATTGCAAGATGGATTTGGATGATTTAATGATATGTGCAGAAATTCTTGGAGTTTTGACTGGTGAGTGATTGGCCTTTTGGTGATTTTTGTGTTTCCCTCGCCTAAATCCGCTTGGCCCGAAATTTGCTGAAATTCCTTCCCGACTAGAATTCCCCGGAGGGGTGAAAAACCCAAACTTTGACAAGGATGCTTTAATGAAGTTTTAATTGATTCTGCTGGCTGTTTTGGATCTCTTTGATGATTAGCATGTTGTTTATGATTGATTAGCACGGGTTTTTGATGCTAGAATGAATGCTAATGGTGGCCATTTTGAGTGTAGGTTGGATCGAGCAAGTTGTTGCTGTTGAGGCCAAAGGGGAAGGGATGTGTGTACTTCAAGGATGTTGCGGGATTTGCGAGATTGCATCCGGGTACACTTTGCGGCCGAGGGCAGGTCGAGCTTGCTTGTACGTGGCCATTCTTCTACTTCGCGCGACTGAGGCATTAATGGCGAGAGCAACTCACAGGCTTGTTTCGTCTGTACCAAGATTTGTAAAAGTCCAAGGCCGATCTGAAGGAGCGCCTCATGCATTCAATGCAAGGTGGCGATTTATTGCTAGCTGTCTGGGCTGATTGGGTTGGTGGCCGACTTTCTCTGTAACCCTAGCTCGGGCTAGCACAGGCAGGATTTCTATAAGTATGGCATTTTGCCTCATTTGTAAGTGTTAGAAAGTTAGAAGGTTAGAGAACAGGGTTAGACAGAGTTAGTTAGATAGAGAGAAAAGTATTTGTTAAACAGTTGATTCGAAGTTAGAAGACTAGATCTTGTAAGTAGATTAACAAGGAGAGCAGAAAGTTAGAATTAGGAGTTAGTCATATTTCAAGCAAGTGTTGTAACACAGAACATCAGAATTGTTGTTATTACTGGTGATTCAATGCAAGTGAAGACATTGTGTTATTATTGGTGCCTTCTTTGAATTGATTTGTCCTACATGGTTCTTGTTCTATCTTTAAAATTGTTTGGAAATATTTGAATGCATTTTAGATTTAGAGTTAAATAATTTAATGGTGCTTGTGATTTAATGTTTGGAGTGTTGTAGCAATCTCTGGTTCATACTTTGGGCAGCTTCTTAATTGTGGGATTGCTGTACAAGGTCAACCTATACCTGATACTTGTGTGCTTAGTTCAATTGTGGGCATTTATCCAGTTCCATTGAATGAATGTCCATAATATGAAAATCTGTAATTCCTTAGAAGATTGCACTGTTTCTGTAGGATTGTAGGTATAGCTTGGGTTGAGCAGAAATTAGTTTTGAGGGATTGGTCCGTTCCAAGTATTTCATCATTAGTATTGTTGATTTTAGGAGTAATATTAATCTTACGATTTCTAAAACCCTTATCTTTTGTTATTTCTTTGTACTTTGGTTAAAACTAGGAATTTGAGTATCATTCTGTTATAAAATCTGATAAGTTTAGAGCTTTCAACATTTGTTTTGTAAGGTCTCTTTGTGATTACCAACATTTTCACATTTATCACTGAGTGGTTTCACTGCATTGTCATGACCTGACACCCGAGAGACTTTGGAGTTGTCTCTTTTCTCATAGAGATCAACCTTTCAAGAGAGATAGGATATTTTATATTTTGTCTGAGTTGTTGCTGTGCAGAAGTTTAAGATTCCCATTAGTGCTAATGAGCTCTACATGCAGTTTACTGGGGTTGAGAGAGAAGTTAATGAGCCTATAAGATCATTAACTAGACTTCAAGCACCTTATGTTCCACCGAGCATACACTAGACTTCAAGCACCTTATGTTGTAGATGATGCCACTACCCTAGAGGTCTACTTCAAAGCCCTTGACAACTTTACATCCACCTTCCTTAAGTGGAGAACTAATCCCCCAACTACCTTGCTCACTGCATATACAGAGGTTGTTAAGGTCAGCATGGATTTGAGGCAACACTTGTCAGGACCCCAGCCATCTCTAGGACCTACTGCTCATCCTGGGCAAGTCCAAGCTCACAACCAAGCTCTAACTAATCACACTCCCATTATGAATCCCATTCCACAGTTGCCTTTGGTCCCTCACCCAAGTCATCGAATAAGCCAAGTTCAACCGATGCCTAGTTATCCCCAACAAAATGTTAATCAACCCCTTCACTCACATCAACAGACTAGTTTTCCTACATATTTGTAGAACTCAAAAGTTTTGAATTAGTCTACTGGTTCTAGAGGAGTGTCAGGATACCCTCCAAACAATGTGAATTTAGTGCCTTACAATAGTCCTGATAAGGAAAGGCTGGATGAGCTAACTGAGCAAGTAAAAAAAATTGAATATGGAGGTAGCCTACTTGAGGAACCAGAATCACCAACTCCAAGTTGCTCAAAAGAGCATGCAATCAAGTTACAATAGGGAGAACCGAGATGTTGCACAAGGTCAGAACTTTGATAGAGGGCAACACTCTGACAAAAATCAGAACTTCGACAGAGGAGAAGGTTCTGGTCAGAATTTTGATAGAGGTCAACAAGGTGGACAAGGATTTGAAAGGAGACAAGCACCTAGGCAGAATAGGCCATGGAATACTGGACCTAATAATGGAGGAGTCCCCACTCCATTGGATCAACCTTCCAATCAAGAGAAACCTCCGAGTGGTGTATACCTAGCAGAAGCAACTTTGTCAGGGTGGTGCAGACTTCACAAGACAAGTCAACACTCTGAGCTTGATTGTCCTGAATTTCAGAATGCTGCTTCCATCTTTCAGTACGAAGTTGAGAACAACTCCACTAGTTGGGAATTGGTACCCTCAAATCCCTATGATTCCCCAGTTTTGGTGTTGAATCATGCTCCTTTCCTTAGGGATGAAGAGGATGAACCAAAAGAGGAGTCAAGTAGCCAAAATGAGGAGGTTGAACAACTGCTCAATGAAGATGAAATCTCTCAGTTATTTGAGGGGGAAACTGAGAATTATAACGGTCCCTTAGATGAAGAAGAAGTTGGTGTTGAGGAAGTACAGATGTTTCAACAACTTACAAGAAAGTATGATTTGAGGAATAGGCCTAACAGGAATCCACAAGATGGAGGCCCATTTACTACATCTATTCCTCCGAACAATTTTACCACTCCACCAGACCCACATGCCAGCAATAATCCATCTTACCCCCAGGTGCCAACACAATACTCTTCAAAAGGAGGACAACCTGATATGTCAAGAGGAAGCAATGCCGATGCAGCAAAGGATAAGCATGCTGGCCATTCCAAAGAGACCCACACTGACATGAATGTGGGACAATTAGGCGAATATGTGACTGAAGAACTCAGGAAAGTAAAGGTGAGTCTTTCTGCTTTTGAGTTATTAAGGGTTCCTGAAATCAGAAATGTAGTCTTAGTGTCTTTCAATTCAAGCACAACATCACAAGGAGTAGCAGTCAATGAGGCAGTTGGCAAGCCTCCTAGTTCATAGGCACCTAAAGGTCTAAGTCAAGCACCACCTGGAGATAGAGGGAAAGAAAAAGATAAGAACCAAGTTGCACAAGCTGACACTCAGTTGAGTTTGTTCTAGGGCAAAATGGAAACCCCTCCTTTTTTGATTTTTGTTCGTATCTTTGGGAAGAATCTACACAATTGTCTGCTGGATTTAGGGGCATCTACAAATGTTATTCCTTTTGTTGTCTGTAGGTCTCTTAGTATTACCCCTGCAACTTCTCAGAAGGTCGTCACCCAATTGGACAAGACAAAGGTAAATATAGTGGGAGAATTGAACATGATTCCCATGCAAGTTGCTTCAGACTCTAGAGTGCAACAACTACTTAATATTCAGGTGGCAGATATTCCTGACACTTATGGTTTGATCTTGGGTCGAGATTTCACCAAGGCACTAAACAGATATACATCTACAGATCATTCACATGTGGCTCCCTTGGAAAGGAGTCCCGAATCAAATCAAAATTGAGAGAGAACCCAGAATGAAGTATGTGATACTGAATATCAAAATTCTTTGAATGAGATATTGGTGTCAGAAGTCAGCATGGGGAACTATGTTCTGGCCGCCCCTGTTTCAGATACAAAAGAAGTCTTTATGTTGCAAAGATCCTCTGATGAATCCACATCAGAAGCTAGCGGTTCTGGAGCACTACTTGAACAAACAAAGGAACTTTATGATCAAGAGGATAGACAACTCAGCTTGCTGGATAATTTCCAAGAGTTTATCCAGAAGTGTGTGGAGGATCAAATTCAATTGGGCAAACATATGGATTTTAAGGAATTGCTGCTCTCCAATTGGTGCAGAGTTCACAATGCCCCTCACTCTAAGCTGGAATGTTGCTTGTGCCAAGCAGCCGTGGGGCAAATACAAAGATATATTAATCCAACCCCAACTATCAGGCTGGATATACAAAGCATTCAAAATGATCTAAAAAGGAAAGAGCCCAAGGCCTCTTGAAGAGCCTCCGGGTAGCAGCAAGGACAAGGGTATTTCAAGGAAAGTAGGAGCTAATGGTTGCTGGGCATTGAGATTTGATGAATCCAGGTCAAAGCAAGGTGCAGGAGCAGGACTTGAGTTGATCAACCCTAAAGGTAAAACCTACTTTGTTGCTCATAGGCTCTAGTTCCAGTGCACCAATAATGTAGCTGAGTATGAAGCTCTGGTTCATGGGTTATTAATGGCCTTAAGAAATAAAGTTAAAATTTTGCAAGTGTTTGGAGATTCTGAGTTAGTGGTCAGGCAAGTAAGGAAACAATACTCATGTCATGACAAAAGGATGACTAATTACAGACATCGAGTATGGGATCTCATTGAAGGATTTGATGCCTTCAACATTCAGTTGATCCCTCAAGGTAAGAATCAAACTGTTGATTCTCTAGCAGAAGCAGCTAGCACACTGCAACCTTTGTCACTTTCAGGCTTGAAGAAGTTTACTGTGGAACCCACTCCAGTACCCTTAGTGCTTGACAATGTCACTAATTTCCAGGTATTTGAAGATGATAAGCATATTCGTGATTTCATCACTAGCTGTGATGTGTTTGCTTCTCAGATGATTGATGAGGTAGAGTATGAAGCTCATAGGCTCCAGTTCCAGTGCACCAATAATGTAGCTGAGTATGAAGCTCTAGTTCATGGGTTATTAATGGCCTTAAGAAATAAAGTTAAAATTTTGCAAGTGTTTGGAGATTTCGAGTTAGTGGTCAGGCAAGTAAGGAAACAATACTCATGTCATGACAAAAGGATGACTAATTACAGACATCGAGTATGGGATCTCATTGAAGGATTTGATGCCTTCAACATTCAGTTGATCCCTCAAGGTAAGAATCAAACTGCTGATTCTCTGGCAGAAGTAGCTAGCACACTGCAACCTTTGTCACTTTCAGGCTTGAAGAAGTTTACTGTGGAACTCACTCCAGTACCCTCAGTGCTTGACAATGTCACTAATTTCCAGGTATTTGAAGATGATAAGCATATTCGTGATTTCATACTAGCTGTGATGTGTTTGCTTCTCAGGTGATTGATGAGGTAGAGCCTCAAGAGGTAGAAATGGATTTGGAAGGGGTCATCAACCTGAAAACTAACACTATCCCAAGAGGTATGGTGTAGTTGGAGAGAAGCTTTGATCTGGATAAGATAAAAGATCAGGAACAACAAGTGAAGAGGGAGTCTCTCAATAGTCAATGTGAAACATACAACATGGGGACCCAGGATGGTGTCAAAAATGTCTTTGTTGGTAGGGTGTGCACTCCAGAGGAAAGGAGAGGAATTATTGATGCCTTACACACATATCAAGATGTGATAGCATGGAGCTATGATGACTTAAAGACATATGATACTTCGGTCATTACGCATACTATTCCTCTGAAGTCAAATGTTAAGCCATTCAGGCAAAGACAAAGACCAATCAATGCTCTGCTGGAACCTATCATTCAGAAGGAGGTGTAGAAGCTACTTTCAGCACGTATCATATTCCCAGTAAGACACTCAACATGGGTTGCAAACTTGGTTCCAGTAAGAAAAAAAAATGGAGAAATCAGACTGTGTGTTGATTTCAGGAATTTCAACAGGTCATCAAAAAAGGACAATTATCCAGTCCCTTCACTGAATGAGGTACTTCAAATTGTCAACGGATCTTAGATGATGTCTTTTCTAGATGGGTACTTTGGGTACAACCAGGTTATGGTTCAATATGAAGATAGGCACAAAACTGCCTTTACTACAAAATGGGGAACTTTTGCTTACAGAAGAATGCCCTTTGGATTAATCAATGCTGGAGCTATATTCCAGAGAGCAATGGATATTGATTTCAAGGAAATTATTGGTAAGTGCATAATTATCTACATGGATGATTTGACAGTCTTTTCCAAGAGGAGAGGGGATCATATTGCAGATTTATGCAAAGTATTCCAGAGGTGCAGGGAGTTTGGCATCTCACTTAATCCAAAGAAATGCATCTTTGGAGTCACTGAGGGAAAGTTGTTAGGACATGTCATCTCAAAACAGGGTATTGCCATTGATCCAGAACAGGTAGAGGCTATACTGAAAATTCAACCTCCTGCAAGCAAAAAGGAAATGAAATCATTCTTTGGGAAAATTAACTTTGTTAGAAAGTTTATTACTGGATTTGCAGAAATAGGGAAGCCATTGAATGCCATGCTGAAGCAAGAAGCAAAGGTTGAATGGAGTGCAAAAGCTAGGGAGGCATTTGCAGAGATTAAGAGAGCTATTGCTGAGGCTCCAGTACTAATAAGTCCAGATTATGCCAAGTCCTTTTTCATATACTCATTTGCTTCTGATCACTCCTGTGTTGGAATGCCAACTCAGAAATCCGATCAAGGGAATGAACATCCCATAGCTTTAATGAGTACTCCTCTGAAAGATGCAGAACTGAGATACTCCAATGTGGAAAAGCAAGCCTATGCCCTGGTTCGAACTATAAAGAAATTCAGACACTATATATTGAGAAACAAGGTTTTTGCCATAACACCTGATCCTGCAATTAAGCTGTTGTTGATGTAGAATGAATTGGGAGAACGCAAAGCCAAGTGAGTGACTATGTTACAAGAGTATGATATTGAGATCCAGCCCATGAAATTGGTGAGAGGGCAAGGACTGGCACAAACAATGGCTGAGATGGGCCTTGACCTCATAGCTCGGCAATATCACCTCCAAGAAGTGTCTCCAGGAGACTGGTATGATGAAATTATCTACTACCTGTTGAACCAACAGTGTCCTGAACACTTTAATGCAGTACAAAGAAGAGCTCTGTGTTTGAAAATTGGCAGTTTTATGATGAAGGGAGTTGTCTTGTACAAGAGAAATCATGAGGGGGTTTATTTGAGATGCCTAGGAAAGGAAGAAGCTGGGAGAGTGATGACTGAATTTCATGATAGATATGGCATAGGCCATGGCTCATCACCTTCCACTGCAAACCAGATCCTGAGGGCAGGCTATTATTGGCCTACCTTGTTCAAAGAGACACATAACCATGTGAGGACTTGTCATGTATGTCAGACTGCAGCAAGAAGGGAGAAGTGTGCAGCCCTTCCACTTCAGCCTGTTATAGAGGTAAAACCATTTGCACAGTGGGGAATGGACTTCATAGGTCCAATCAATCCACCTTCATCTGCGGGCCACAAGTATATTCTTACTGTAACTAATTACTTTACTAGATGGACCGAGGCTCTTGCATGCAAACAATGCACCTTTGAAGTGGTAATCAATTTCATGGAGTCAAGTATCATTAATTGCTTTGGTTGTCCATTTGCTCCAGTTTGTGATAATGGTCCTGCATCATTAAAGTTTTCTAACTGGGCTTATGATCATGGAATTGTTATGAAATTTGCATCTAATTACTTCCCATATGGTAATGGTCTGGCTGAGTCTTCCAATAAGAACCTGTTGACAGTCATCGAAAAGCTATTAGAGAAGAACCCTAAGGATTGGCACACCAAGCTTAGATTTTCTCTCTAGGCAGATCGTACCAGACATAAAACATCACTAGGAATCTCTCATCACTTAGTGTATGGTTTGGAACTTGTATTTCCCGCCTAGCTGAAGATCCCTACCTTGCAATTCATCAATAAATACTATGATGGCGAGGATAAGGGTGAAGCCCGCTTAACTGAACTGTTACACCTTGAAGAGAGAAGAGATGAAGCCCTAGAAAACTTTGCCAAACATCAGGGTGTAGTGAAGAGGTGGTTTGATAGAAGAGCCAAGGTGAAAGCCTTTAGAATCTCTGACTTGGTTCTCTACTGGGACAAAGCCCATGACCGAAAAGGGGAGCATGGAAACTTTGACAGACTTTGGCTCGGCCCTTATCAAATTGCAGAGATTCTGGGAGATAATGTTTTTCATTTGAAAACCCTCATTGGAGAAGATATCCCATTGCTTGTCAATGGGCAAGTATTTGAAGCATTATTTCCAGTCTTGAGTTGTTTACAACTCTTTCCTTGTACATAGGTAGATAAGGTTCCCTTTCTGTTGTTTTGTTTTTGCTTTGGTTAGGTTAGGGTTTCCTTTGTTTGTTTTGCTCTTTTTCTGCTTTTGGTTAGGGTAGGTTTGCTTTGGTTGGTTTTTCTTTTTGCTCTACTCTTGCTTTCCTCTAGGCTTGTTGCATCTGTATGACTGGTTGCTTGTTCGGGGTTGTTCTGGAGATTTTTTTTACAAAGTCTAATCATCTTTTCGGAGTCAATTGAACTAGTGGAATTCCTTCATCTGATGTTGCATGTGCTGGGAATTGGAGTCAGTTGATTAAGTCAAATTCTGGAATGTATTTGGGTCTTATATTTTCACACAAATCTTAAGGATTCCAAGGTTGCATAGGGTCTTTATGAGGTATGACTGGGTGAAAAATCTTATATTTTGCTCCAGTGCCGTTGTGGTTCTCATCCTTGAGTGTAGGCTTCATTGCCTGCAAGGTGAAAAGGAAAGATTAAAAAGGAGATCTCAAAGAGAATATTAAAAAAAAAAAAGGAAAAGAAAATATTGAAAATCAAAAGAAATGTTCACTTTATCAGGGGTATCTTAGTATCTCTACCAGGGCTATGGACTCCTGGCTGGCAGTAGAACTATGCTAGGGAGGGTCACAGTGATAACATCGGTGGGGCTATGGACGCCTGACTGGCAACGAGGCTCTATCTAGGTTGCTTTTGGTGTTGGAATCCTTATGTAGCCCTATCAGACTAGGTTTGGTCCCTTTTGCAACTAAGGAAAGGGAAATGAATGCATGCACACACACTTCGACCCTGGTACATGAAATGTTTCTTTGTTTGTGGTCTCTAAAACCTTGTCCTTAGGTAACTTGATGCTTGGACTGAAACCAAAGATTTTGGGTTGTTGATTCCAGTTTGTCATTGAAATGCTCTGGAGCATTTCCCCAACGGAGTCGCCATTTGTTGTGCTGTTTTGCACACATGCTCCACTGAAAGTAGGGACCCTCTTTTGCCTGGTTTTCTGGCTCTTTTTTGTAGCCTTGCCTTTTGGGATTGTCTTTTGAAAATCTTCAGATTTTGGTTTTTGGTGCTTTTGATCCTTTGGTCTTGGATTTGTGCTACTTTGTAATGTTCCTTGATGCCTATCTTGCTTTAAAAGTGCCCCCATTGAGCTAACACTTCGAAAATTTTATGTCTTCAGGTCAATTTCGGGTTTTTCCCTGTTTTTGAGATTTTCCTTCCTTGGCGGATTTCCTCGGCTACCTAAAAAATCGACCGGGCTGGTTCTGTACCGTTTTAGGAGATTTCCATGCTTCACGAAATTCTGTCTTCCCCGGATTCCTTTGAAATTTCCTTCGATCCTTCGTTTTCCCAGGGCTGGTTCTACGCTATCTTCGAGGATTTTGGTGCTTCGAGGATTTCCATCTCCCTCGATTTTTTTTTGATTTTCCTTCGTTCCTTCGTTTCCTCGGTTTGCGTCTTTAGTGCTTTCTACCTCGATATCGTGAGGGCTTTGCATCTGGGCCGCGGTTGGGCGGTGGTACCGCCTTATCGGGGTGGGGGCTTTTGTTCCCGTTGCGGTAGCACGGTGATCCTGTCTTACCGCGTGAGTCTTTGGTCGACGACGTGGTTGCGCGGGGTTTGATCCGTTTGGCGTGGTAGCACGGTTTGCCTCGATGCCACGGGTGTCTCCGAGCCCGACCACGGTTGTACGGTTCACCGTCATACCATGGGGGATTTGTGCTTGGTTTGCGGTGCTGTGGTTACCGCGATACCTCGATGGTCGAATGTTTGGCTCGCGGTAGTGCGGTTTTTGTCGTTTTGGGGGCGTCAAGAGGTCAAAACCGTCGATCAATGACATGTGAATTATGTGGACTTTGTAAGAATCCGTTGCCTTGGGAAAAGCCCGATAGTCCGTCCCTGCTTCATTTTTCTTGATATGCTAAGTACTGCCAGTTTCGGCAATTTCTGTCCCTGTCGGATTTTTTCGAAATCTGTTATTTGTTGAAGACTGAGAGGGTTCATGGCCTAGTTGTTTATGGTTCTGCATTGCAAGATGGATTTGGATGATTTACTGATATGTGTAGACATTCTTGGAGTTTTGACTGGTGAGTGATTGGCCTTTTGGTAATTTTTGTGTTTCCCTCGCCTAAATCCGCCTGGCTCGGAATTTCCCAAAATTCCTTCCTGACTCGAATTCCACGGAGGGGTGAAAAACCCGAACTTTGACAGGGATGCTTTAATGAAGTTTTAATTGATTTTGCTGGCTGTTTTGGATCTCTCTAATGATTAGCATGAGTTTTTGATTCTAGAATGAATGCTAATGGTGGCCATTTTGAGTGTAGGTTGGATCGAGCAAGTTGTTGCTATTGAGGCCGAAGGGGAAAGGATTCGCGTACTTCAAGGATGTTCTGGGATTTGCGGGATTGCATCCGAGTACACTTTGCGGTCGAGGGCGGGTCGAGCTCGCTTGTACGTGGCCATTCTTCTGCTTCGCACAACTGAGTAATTAATGGTGAGAGCGGCTCACAGGCTTGTTTGGTTTGTACCAAGATTTGTAAAAGTCCAAGGCCGATCTGAAGGGGCGCCTCATGCATTCAATGCAGGGTGGCGATTTATTGCTAGCTGTCTGGGCCAATTGGGTTGGTGGCCGACTTTCTCTGTAACCCTAGCTCGGGCCAGCACGAGCAAGATTTCTATAAGTATGGCATTTTGCCTCATTTGTAAGGGTTAGAAAGTTAGAAGGTTAGAGAATAGGGTTAGTTAGATACAGAGAAAAGTGTTTGTTAAACAGTTGATTTGAAGTTAGAAGACTAGATCTTGTAAGTAGATTAACAAGCAGAGCAGGAAGTTAGAATTAGGGGTTAGTCATATTTCAAGCAAGTGTTGTAACACAGAACATCAAAATTGTTGTTATTACTGGTGATTCAATGCAAGTGAAGACATTGTTTTATTATTGGTGCCTTCTTTGAATTGATTTGTCCTACATGGTTCTTGTTCTATCTTTAAAATTGCTTGGAAATATCTGAATGCATTTTAGATTTAGAGTTAAATAATTTAATGGTGCTCGTGATTTAATGTTTGGAGTGTTGTAGCAATCTCTGGTTCATACTTTGGGCAGCTTCTTGATTGTGGGATTGCTGTACAAGGTTAACCTATACCTGATACTTGTGTGCTTAGTTTAATTGTGGGCATTTATCCAGTTCCATTGAATGAATGTCCATCATCTGAAAATCTTTAATTCCTTAGAAGATTGCACTATTTTTGTAGGATTGCAGGTATAACCTAGGTTGAGTAGAAATTAGTTTTGAGGGATTGGTCCGTTCTAAGTATTTCATCATTAGTATTGTCGATTTTAGGAGTAACATTAATCTTAGGATTTCTAAAACCCTTATCTTTTGTTATTTCTTTGAACTTTGGTTAAAACCAGGAATTTGAGTATCATTCTGTTATAAAATATGATAAGTTTAGAGCTTCCAACATTTGTTTTGTAAGGTCTCTTTGTGATTACCAACATTTTCACATTTATCACTGAGTGGTTTCACTGCATTGTCATGACTTGACACCTGAGAGACCTTGGTGTTATCTCTTTTCTCATAGAGATCAACCTTTCAAGAGAGATAGGATATTTTATATTCTGTCCGAGCTGTTGCTGTGCAGAAAACACCATCAACATGTAGGAGCCAGGCCTCTTCACATCTTCTCTAGGAGAATTCCCCTTTTGTCCGCGTTCAGCCTGGTAAACAGGTTGTTGAGTAGCTTTTTGTCCAGTTCTGCTTGGTGTTGCATTTTGCTGCCGGTACTTTGGAGAATCTCTTGGTAAACTTGGAGCATTCCTTGCATTTGGATGTGGGGGAGTTGTAAAATTATTTGGAGGTGTTGACGTAATCAGAGGTTCATGTTGTGGATAGTTCCTCTGATAAGCTCTAGGAGCTCCATTTCCAGTTGACTGAAGAGCTTGCACTTCTCTTATTCCCTCTACCAAGACACTATTGTTGAGAGGCGGAAAACTATAACCATCTCTGCTAAGAGGCTCCTTTGGTGATGCATACGTGGCATGAGCCTCCGAAGGCATTTGAAACTCTGGCGTCCCCACAGGACCATTTGCTGAAGCTGGTGGAAATTTCTGATTAACTGGTGGGGGTGTATAACTTTGAAACTCAGGTGGGAAGTTGAAATCTTCTAAGATCAACACCTTATTATATCGGGGTGCTGGGACCAACTCGTATCTTGTAACCGAAGGATTCTCTGTGGCCTCCGTATTCTTTGCTTCTCTCTTAAAAATCTCAGTTGCAACTTGGAATTCATGGCACTGAAGCTCTGAGTGCTGATTTGGTGTTATGTAGCCTACACCATCCCGACAAGGCTGCCTCAGCCAAGTAAAGTCTATTTGTAGGACGGTTCTTGGGAGGCGGCGGATTGTCCAACGATGAAGGAACACCCCCATTGTTAGGCCTTGTATTCTAGGATCTCTTCTGAAATCCTTGGTTATTATTTCGGTACCCATGACTATTTTCATGACTATATCCTTGATGGGTTTCTTGATGGCTTGGAGGATTATTTGAATATCCTCGATTGGCAGCTTGATGTGCCTGATAGCTTCGCTGCATGGCTTGAATCTGATTGTTTTGATTTCTGAGGTGAGTCACCTCAGATGACAACCTCTTCACTTGCTCTGTTAATTCTTTCATTTCATCTTTCTCCTCTTTGGTTTTCGTTGGTGGCACTGTGTTTTGGAGATAAATAGGCTATGTTGCTTGTGCCTGGGACAAAGGCATCCTAGGGTGGAGAACTAATTGATCTGATGGTGTTGATACTTGATAAGCTGGCTGAGGAATCGCACTTGGCGCTGGAACTTGTTGAATCCATGTCGAGCTGAGTGTTTGCATTTGATTGTTTGCCGCAGTTAGGCTAGTATATAGCGAGGGCCCAGTTATGTTTTGCCCCAACCTCTGACTCACTTCAACAGCTTTGGCATAAGCCTCATTCATATTAGTTGGAGCAGGTAGAGATTGTCTCAGAAACATTGCATTCAAAGGATCCAAAGCTGAATAGTAATTCTCCCTAGCATTAGCAATAACATAGGGAGCACACAACCTTGTGAGAGCCTTCTGAAACCTATTGTTGAACACGTGAATGGGTTCTTTGTCTTGCCTCCTCACTTCTACAAATTGACGGTAAAGCTCTACAAGAGTAACAGGTATGCCATACTTTCCAATGAAGGCGTATTTCATTTCCTCCCATGACCTTATTGATCCAACTGGTAGGTGGATAAACCAATAATGAGCCTCTTCTCCCAAGGAATACGGAAATAGCCTGCAAGCCATGTGCCCATATGCAATCTGCCTGTTGCGTAAATGATCTTCAAACATCTTGATGTGGTCCTTAGCAATGCGATTCACATCATTGACATGGAACTTAGTGCATAAATTCTCTAGATTCTTTGGCATATCATGATAATCATTAAATTCTAGTGGAGACAGGTTGGTAACCAACCAAGTAGCATCGTTAGGAGTCGGTTAAGCCATCGCCTGGATTGGTTGCTGTTGTTGAATAATCACTAGTACGCTAGCCTGAATTGATCCCGGTCGAGCAAACCTTGAAACGTTAGGTGGAGTTTTGAATAAACTTGAAATTTCTTCTCCGCTTGGTACTTCTTCGCTTGATGGAACTTCTTTATTCTTCTGCCTTGCTCTAGTAGGTAGCTCTAACTCCACAAAATCCTTGGATGAATTGGGCGTAGACCTCAAAATTCTTTTTAGCTTGTCTGGTGAGAATGAACTAATGCGCTCCAGGATGTAGCTGCTTCTTCTATTGGCGACATGTGGGAGAGAGTGTCTATCTCTGATTAAGAAAATCTCTTTCAATAGCAACTTGGATTTGAATAGCCTTTTCTTCTTCCTCCTCCAACACAAAGGTCACTCGCATATACTTAGCTGCACTCCTCTTCAATTTCCACATGAGATTGTTCAATCCTGAAAGAATATCTTCCTAATTGTTGTTGAATCCCAAATTTGGCTGCAACACTAGAAATATACCTTTATGTGGTAGCACCATCTTGATTCATGATAATCTTCTCCAATAAGAATCTTTATAATAAAAACCTTTTCTACTTTAATGGACCTCCTTCTTCAAACTTGTCGGGGTGGTGCAAGAGCTGCTACAGGAGCCAACCGACTTGCTTGTTGTCATTGAAGAGCTTCAAACCTTTGGATGAGCAAATCTCTTTGAATATTGAACTCGATATATCGGGCTCTCTCTTCTTCTTCCTCGAGAACAAAGCGCATCTAAAGCCAGTCAGGAGCATTTCACTTCAATTTCCACGCTAGGCTGAATAATTCAATGATGATGCCCTCTTGCTCGTTGTGGAAACCCAAGTTTGGTTGTAGTAGTGGATTAGGATATTGGTCTGGATTAGGAACATTGCTGGGGAGTACCATTCCTCATCCTATCAGCAAAGCTTGAATTTGAGGATGAGCCAGTGGCGACTGATCATTCTATTTTTTCAAAAGCTTGTTTTAGACGATCAATCTTTTGTCTTATCAAATCCCTTTGAATAGCTTCTTCAATTCGCCTTCCCTTTTCTTCCTCTCTAGCAAGAACACGACTTGTTTGTCTGAATTGAGCGCGATCTGCCTGTGACTTCCAAGCTAGTGAGTACAACTAATCAATAATGTATGTCCTTGTTCTGGTTGTTCAAGGGGTAGGTCAAAAGGAAACTCATGCGGTAATACCATATTGCATCATGTCTACTGCCTTAACTTGTAAGCAATTCTTTGTTGTAGAGCCCTCCTTCTAGCGCCAATTCTGTTGATAGGTGTTTTATGACCACACCAACACAAAATAAAGTTTCCAATGGTCACCCTATCCTCTCTTGATCAAAATCTCCTACATGCTAAGATTGTGAAAGATCATGCATTCAACTCCAAGGTTCCTTCATGCAATGGACGTAGACTCAGTTGGTTTAATGTGATTTGCTGGTATTTCAAGGGGACTTACACAATTGTTCACTCAAGAGAAAGGGACTTTCAAGATTCAAGATATTTATAAATGAAGCTCAAGTTTCCTAAACTAATCAAAAAATGCGGAATTTGAATGGCTGCAGAGATTAAGAAAAGTTCTAATCTACCCCAGGCGCAGGACACGACGATCAAATCTCACAAACTTCAACCAAGCTTTGCTTTGCCTCACCTTGGACAGCTTCCACAAAACTGGTGCAATCTTCAAAGGGGTGAACTAGAGATATTCAGATTACAAATTAACATGAAGACACCATCACGACGATGCATACCAACATGTAAATTATAACCGAAGTTAGGTCCAAACTATTCCAGTTGACCACACAAGGCGAACCCACAATCAGTGAACTTGCTAGTGGTATGGACTAGCGAAGCTTGCTCGAATCGACCACAACATTCCATAATTATCTACTTGCATGAAATAAAATCTATTCTACTCTATCTAAGTTCTACTCTAAGATTCTATACTAATTGGAAGGATGAAGAAACCTTGCTAGCTGTCCACAATAAAAGATAAAACCACAAGCAATGACAACTCTTTTATTATAGTAGTGTTCACAACAGCCTCTTACAAAGCATTCAGTTGAAAAATTTCCTTCCCTCCTTACAAATGAGGGGGGATGCGCCTTTTATAGCTGGCCCAGTCTCAAGGACGACTCAGATTCAATTACAATGAACGGCTCAAATTGAGCCACATAAGCCCTATTCAAGATTATACCTAAAAATTGCCACAAAGTGGAGTGGGGTAATAAATGAGCCCATAATGTCCACTCTCTCCCTGCACCACTGTAAGCATTTAATGCCCACTATCATCTATAAGGTCATCATCCAGAAAGGCGTTTTCATTCTCCTTCTCTTTGATTGCAAATTCGATGAATCTGGCCAACACTACTTCAACTTCCTAAACTGAGATGGGTGGAATATGGTTGAGTTGAAATTCAAGCACCGTGACCGCTTGCCCCTGTCGAGTACAAGATTTTCCCCAAGCAACTAAGGCATCCTGAGTGTTCTGAATGATATTGGAGAAGGTCGAGATATTTTCAAAATCTACCTGGGCAAATGACCTTACATCCGAGAAGAAAGGCTCCAATCTGCCCTTCAAGCTCTCTGCTGTCACCTCCTCCGAAGTCAATCTGTTAGCAAATAATGCCTCAAGCCTGTTCAAGAATCCCCCCTAAATATTTCCCATGGCCCTTCTAACTCTAGCTGATGCTGTCTGAGCTGCATCGAAGAAGCCTCAACTTGTGACTGTTGAAGAATACCAACTGGGGAAGTCATATATGTCGCCTTCTTGTATCACTCCTACCTCCACCAAAGTCTGCATGGGCATATGCATTAAAGCTACCAGACGAGGAACAATTTTATCTTGATAAATGTGAGTTTCAGTCTAGGCTTGATCGACATTGCTCATGCGTGTCTGGATACTAGAGGTATGCTGAAAAGAATGGGCTAGATCCTCTATAAACTTCTTTGTTTTTGCTCGAATATGGCTAACCCACTTATCTTTATCTTGAGCCATCTTCTTCAAATCTTCCAGGCCGTTGACGGATTCCCTCAGAATCTCAGCTGGAAGATCAACTGCTGGATTTTCCTGTCCACATGGATGGGCTAAGTGTTGCACATAGCCAATCAATGTCTTATGCTCTCTCTTCAATCTTTTATACTTCCCTTCTGTTTGGAGCAATCTATCCTTATGAACTTGATAGGAGTTATCACATTCCTCGATTTTTTGAGCTCCTGCAGGGTGGCCCAACTCCACAGTAGTGACCACATAATTCTCCGGGATAGCCTCATCTCGGTCACATTCTACTCTAGGAACAACCACATGGAGTGTGCGAGAACCAGACTTATTTGTGGATATCTTCGAGAACTTTCTGGCCCTCTTCTTTTTTGGTGTGCTGTGATCGATGGAGGATAGCCACCTATGCCGGACATCCGTTCTCTGAGTGCTCCAAGATTGTACGAGCCAAGATTCGTATCAATCAGTTCTCCCAACTTTGATGAAAACTTGGATTCTGGAAGAAATGTCTTGCTTAACTTTTTAATCACCACCTACCTGGATATGTTGGCCCTGTTTGATTCAGCATTTGCAGCCTTGCCTGCAGCTTTGTTGGCCTTTGTAGTTGCTCCTCTGCCAAATTTAGCCATCCTGCAAGACAAAAGATAGGCATTAAAATTTGAACTTAGAAAATAAATAACCTCGGGATAGCCAAAATGTGGAGCAAACTTAAAAAAAAAGGAGCCTCAACATAAGAAAATTCGAACTCCAAGCCTCAACACTTTTCCAGCAATATGAATAATATTTTCCGACACTTAGAAAATTTCACTCCAGCAACTAGCTTGCTGATTTAACTTGCTCACTTCAGCAGCTTCACCTCAATGTTTTTCTTCTCAAAAGTAGAGCCACAACTTCG
Organism: Sequoiadendron giganteum; assembly: GCA_007115665.2. NCBI lineage: Eukaryota > Viridiplantae > Streptophyta > Pinopsida > Cupressales > Cupressaceae > Sequoiadendron > Sequoiadendron giganteum. Next base: position 687,060,242 of record CM021104.1, on the reverse strand, counting down.
CACTTGCAAACGGTGAGAAGAAATGAAAATTACATTGGCTGAAATAATTGTGCCAAAGAATATTGCGAATTCATGAGGGAGTCTATTCTAGCAAATTCATTAAATCTCCACTCCCACTACTTGGTAATTTCCAATTTTGGAGAGGTGATGGGCGAGTTGTCACCAAGACGGGTCCCAATCGTCATAAACTTTTCCCTTGTTGAAGATTCTTTCCCATGCAAAATTCAAATTTTCCCCTTTTAACTCCTTGTAACTCTTTGTTATTTCAGACAACTTGTGTGGAATTATCTAATTCTTTTAATATTTCCAACTTTGAAAATCTTACCCCCCTTTTAATGTTGAAAAATAATCCCACGCCTTAAAATATTTCACTTGGTGCATCTCATCACCCCCCTCTAAGGTGCATTTGAGAGGCTGCCATGTCCCTGAAATAACAAAACCATAAAGATCAAGTGTTAAAATACAAATCAATTAATAAATAAAATAAATAGCAATGTTAATATTAAATATAAAATAAATGTGTATCATATCAATATATAAATATATAAAATGAAATAGCAAATATAATAATAATATATAGGCAAATTATTGTTATTACATTCTAGTATTAAATAACTTAGTATAAAAAAATAGTAATAATAGATAAATATTATAATCATTACACATCAAAGATTGTAATACATTAGAATAAAATAATAATAAGATATTAGCAAATTGTTTTATTACTATACTTTAATGTTAAAATATGTTCAATAAAATATCAAAATAAAATAATAAAATAAATAGAAATCTGAAATATCATAATTATAGTAATAATATATTATTTTAAAAATAGATATTATTGTGATAATAAAGGCAGCAATTAAATCTAACAAAGGGATGTATTTTATGAAAAGTCACCTCTTTCACCAAACAATACATTCCCCCCATGAGTCACCTACCTTGAATGGTATAAATAGAAGGAATGAAAATAAGGAAGGGGGAAAAAACATGGAGAAATAGGATTTGCAATTTAGAACAGCAGTAACAATTATTGTTACGCATTGGAATATAGAGCCATTTAATATATATATTCTTTAATAGGCATGCAAGTATATATGCATAGATATAGATAAATTTTATAATGAATAATATGCAATGAATAAAGAATATATATGAATAAGGAAAGAATAATTATATATATATATATATATATATATATATATGAATTGTCCTCATCCTATGATCAATTTAGTACAAGGCTGAAGGAAGCGAGTAAGGAAACATGGAGAGATATAGCAACTTAGGTGATGTACTTACTTAGCAATAATATTTAGCATATTTTGAATATAAGAAATAGATATTTCTAATTTGATTATTGGTGTAAGGCTTTCTTTAGTATTATCATGATGATAATGATGCTGATATTAACTTAAGAATTAGTAATAAATGCAAATGTATTTGATTGCTAAAAGATTGTCTTCTCTGTGTTTGTAAGCCTACTAGGGTGGAAGGGCCTGAGACAGGTGGTGCCTAAAAACCCCACTTAACAATCCGCTGCGGCCATGGAGGGGTGGGGGTCCCACTTAACAATCTGCTGCGGCCATGGAGGGGTGGTAGGCCCGGAACCCCTTATAAGCTCCGCTGGCTTCCCCCAGAAGGTTGAGTGTCTTTTGAGGTGATGGCACAGGTAGAGAAAGCAGGTACAAGTGTTTTCTCTAAGCATGCCACTCTGAGACGTTCATATCGCTCGGGGCCAAGGGGTGGGTTGTCCTGATAGGACGCTTGTGCTCTTGGGCTTAGATGGATAGCTTTGGGCGGCTCTACCCATGCCACTCCTCATATGTCTTTATTATTGATTTGTGATTATATTTATATTTGGATATCTAGATATTAATGCTAACAGATATATGTACATGTGGAAATATTAAATGCAGACTTCAATCCAAGATTACTTAGTCAAAGAGAACATTCATTTGGAAAAGAAGAATTCTTAAACCTAATCAACAGATGAACTCTAGGGCAAACTGAGTAAGGGACATTACAGAGGCCATGTTCTACATTTCACGCCTTAGAAACTTTCATGCTATCTCACTTTTCCTTGGGCGCATATTGCCCTTGGTGTTCTCATCTTTCGTGCCTTAGAAAATTTAATCTCATTCCTGGGCGCATTTGACCTCCTTAGTCTAGGCGTACTTGACCCATGTCATTTCATGCTTTATGCCTTAGAAAATATTTACTTATCATATTCATTCTAGGGCGCATTTCACTCTTCTTACTTTGGACGCATTTAAGAGGAGCCTTGGAGAATTTCCATGCCTTAGAAAATATTATGTTGTCCATTCTTCATATTACTTCCTTGGGTGCATTTTGATGGAGGAGTGCTAGGCGCATATGAGGGGTAGGTCTTTATTGTGCTTGCCTTGGAAAATATTATGTTACCCACTCATTCTTCATTGGGCGCATTTGGGAGCTTGATGTTTGGGCGCCTTTGAAGGGGTGTTTCCATGTTTCTCCCTTAGAAAATTTTCACCTCTTCATCCAGAGCGCATTTAGACCCCTATTCTCATTGGTTTTGCCTTGGAATTTCTCCATCTTGAGAGCGCATTTCATTGAAGGGTGCACTTGAATATGCCCTCTTCAAATTTCAATGCCTTAGAAACTTTACCTATCTCATCCCTTCATGGGCGCACTAAGGAGTCTTGCTTCACATTTTCGTGCCTTAGAAATTGTTTGACCCATTTTACCCCTTGGGCGCATTTGGGAGGGGGTTGCTTCAACTTACATGCCTTAGAAATATTCTCCCACCTCATTCCCCTTGGGCACATTTTGACTAGTGGCATTTCATTTCATGCCTTAGAAAATATTCGACTCTTCTTCCTCTTGGGCGCATTTAAGAGGGGCGTTGGGGAATTTCCATGCCTTAGACAAATTTTGATTTCATGCCATCTATCATGCCTTGGGCGCACTTGGGAGTCGTAGCTATGAGTTTCAATGCCTTAGAAAATTTTGGACATTACTTTTTCATCTTTGGCGCATTAGGGAGGGCTTACTTCGTGTTTCAATGCCTTAGGCGAATTTCTACCTGTCTTATCTTCCTTGGGCGCATTTGAGCTCCTTGCATCTTGTTTCAACGCCTTAGAAAATTTTCCTTGCCATTTCCCTTTGCCTTGGGCGCCTTTGAGGGGGTCTTCTTTGATTTCGTGCCTTAGAGTATTTCCACCCATCTTATTTCCCTTGGGCACACTAGAGGGGTGTAGCTTCAAATGTCAATGCCTTAGACAAATTTTGATTTGTCTCATCCTTTCATGTAGAAGCTCCAATTTTTCACGACTTAGCCATTTTTGTGAAGACCTTCACCCCAAACATAGCCTAGGTGTATTCTCTTGTAGAAAGAGAATTTTGGAACACTTAGTCAATTTTGCCTGGCTTGCCCTTGCTTTCTATTTATAGTAACTTCTAAAGCTCTTGTGATTTTCAAACATTTGCAACTTTCCAAGACTTGATATTTGCTCATCATGGTCCTCATGGCTTGACTGACCTATTCACACCTGCCTTGTGTGCTCACCTGCTATTTTTAGCCCTGTTCTGAAAGTGACTTACTAAAAATAGAAGTATGCAGAATGCGCTCAAATTTTACCAGTAGATTCCTTGAAGGATTTTGATAGCAGTGGGATACATTGGTTTTCAGTTTTTCTTGAGTTATGCCCTTCATTTTAGGCATAAAAGTAGGAAACCCTAATTTCATTGCATGTGCCTCCGTTGACCTCCGTTCGATGCCGTTTCCACTACATATTGCTCTGCTCTGGAAACTAAGGATTTGGAACTATTCGAATGATATCATACCTGCTAAAAGTGGACCTACTAAAAATAGCAAGTTCTCGAAATTCACTCAAATTTTGCATGCAAGTTGCTCAAAGGGTTCTGAACATGATGTAGTAGTCAGATTTTCAAAAGCCCTGAGAAAAAGGTCCCAAATGGAGCACTTACTAAAAGTAGTAAGCTGTCATAATTCAGTGAAATTTTAATGGGAACCTGCCTGAAGCCTCTTGATTGTAGTGGCAAACTTAGATTTCAATCTGCTTACTCAACTTGACCACAAACTAAGCCTGAAGAATGAAAACCCTAATCTGACAAAACGCACTACAGACTTAGCCAAAATTCCAAACTGGGCCCAAAGAAGGGTACATCCTCGAAAAGACATAAGGAACTGGGAGAGACTGCCGCAAAACAACCCAAAACCAAAGCCAAAAGACCAAAATGGAGCAAAAATTAGGGGGTACCCATTTTGAATGGCGCGATGTGTGAAAAGGTCACAACAAAAGCCCATAGAGAAATTATCTCCAGCAATAGACTCATAAAATGTCTCCAACCCAACCTGTCAAATGAGCTCTCAACTCCCTCTTTATAAAGAACTCCTTGATCTTCTAGAAAGACCCAAGAAGAGTGTTCAACAAGCTTTTAGAAAAAATATTTTAATATTCCTTGATGTGACTCCTTGATGTGACCCGTTGATGTGACACTTGATGTGTCCCCTTGATGTGATGTGACCCCTTGATGTGACTCCTTGATGTGATGTGACCCCTTGATGTGACTCCTAATACTTAAGTCACTTTTGAAGATATATTAATAAAGTGACTTTATTAATTAATCATTAAGTATGTCACTTTTAAACTTTTGATATAACTATTTAATATTACCCTTTTGACTTTGCACTTTTTGCCTAGTAACATCAAATAATTAAAATAATGATTATTCTTTAAGAGGGCTGAAAAATGGGGACATTATAGCAACTCAGATTGGCCTGAAACTGGAAATGCCTAGGCCAAATACCCTTAGGATCCCTCTAATTCCCAAGTTAGCCCACAAGATCATGGCAAAAAGGGCTAACAGCAAACCATGAACTAATTGGCTAGAAAGGGGACATTACACGAGCAGATTTAGGAAACCTTTGGTGTATGCAAGATTTTGTGTGAATGTCCTTATGAATTTTGCAACCCCCTTCTTCTATCATGCTTTCATCCAAACTTGGTTAGTGGGTGCAAAATATTGTCTATGAAGACTCTTTAGCTTGATGATGAGCTTGTCACTAGGTTGGTCACTTTGTTGTTGTGTTTTCGACCAATAAGAGGAAGACTTATGTTTGAAGGGAAAAAGAGGCTATAAATATTAGCCTTTTGGGTTTGGGTGAAGTGGTCGTGGGCCCTTCTCCAAATGTCATGGATGGGAAGAGCTTGGAGCTGGCAAGCAAGGAATGTGTCAATGAGGATTTGGTGGATACTACTCATTCTCCTATTTTGTTATCCAAATGCAACAAAAGGAAGATGCCTTTGGAGTAGAGGTTAATGATATGCCCGTCGAATTCTTGTGATTAGGGCAAACAATCATAAAAGGGAATGTTGATAATAAGGATTTCTATGTCAATGATTTGAAAAATCAGTCTGGTGGTTGTATTGAAAGCTATCTAAAGCACTTTGGTTTCAAGCCACCTTGATTTATCATTCCTTTGATGTAACCTTGTTCTTGTTCATTTTTGGCCCCTACTGAGTAGTCTTTGGGTGTGGTCTGCTATTGTTTGTCCTTTGTCTTCTTGTTTCATGTTGTGTTCTAGGATTCAATGCTATTTCTATTCTTATCATTGTAAGAGGTTGCTGGGATCCTTTCAAAACCCTCCTTTATTGGGTTCATAGCTCTAGTCAAAAGTGTTTATCTAATAAAAAACATAACAAATATTACAATAGGAGGGCTCGACCTGCATTCTCTCTATCATTCATATAAAAAGTTCCCTCTATGGACAAGCAAGCCACTAGATTGATGACCTTGGATGAATGGATTAGGTTGGAGAGAGATGGAATTGGCTGGAAGTGGACTGAAAGACGCTACTATCACAAAAAGAGGTGCTAGGCACTTCTCTCCCATCACACTAGGAGGCCCCTACCATTCTAAGGGCTCATTCTCTCCATCGGCAACCAGAAAGCTCCCTATCTAATATTACTAATATATTATTAACATACCTATCAAATGCATTTTGCTGAGTGTAGCATGATCATCAATCTAATCACATTTGATAGTTGGCTCCTATAGGATTTTTTCGTACACTTGTATTTTTGCATGCAATTTTAAAGTTTGCAGCTGCTTATTCTGCTTGCAACCTCTACAATTGGCTTTTTCTAGAGCTTTTGCCCTTCTATATTTTCTTTGTCAAGACAAAAATTGCAATTTATAGAGGAAAACTAGCGGGTTCATCGTCATAGCAAAGAAAAATGATGAAATTTGTGAGTTTGTCTTGGATGAATCCACAAGAAAATTGTAAAACCTTGCCCACAATCCCCAATGAACAAAACTTAGATCCAACTTGAGCTAGTGGGTCCAAGGGTTTGAATGGGTAACATAGCCTATAGCATAATCACTTGCATTCATTTCCACATCAAATGGTACTTACGAGATGGATAGCACCAAAACTGGTGCTTTGCTAATCTTATGCTTTGACTCAACTAATGCATTTTGTTGAATTTTTCCTCAAGTAAAGGACTCATCACCAGCTGTTATAAGTGCACATACACTATCACTGTGGATAATGGTTTGATTCTTACTTAGTAATATCAAGATTTCAAATCTAGCTTTGTAAAGTACGTATGATGCTGAAGTTAGTCCAAAAAAATACTAATTGATGGAAAAGAATCATGTTCTTGATGGTTATCTTATTGAAATCTTTATAATCAATACACATTTTCCATGAACCACCTTTTTTAGGCACAATAATAATAGGATAACCACATGGAGAAGTTCTAGGATGGATAGCATTTTGATCTAGCTAATATTGTATTGGCTTCTCTCCCTCACGTGCTTCCATCAATGATTGCCAATAGATAGCAATGTTAAGGAGAGGATAATCTTGTAGGAATTGGATAGTTGGGGAGAAGGAAATACAATAGCAATTGGATCTCATGGTCCACCACTCTCATAGGTAGCATACCCTTGGGCTTTTGCAAAACTTCCCTAGAATTCTGCAATATCTAAATTTTCTTTTATTCTTTGTTAGTAGACATGCTAGAAGAAGCTTTGCACTCAACTACCTCATTACCATACTCATCTCTTATGACAAGCAAAGCAAGCTTCCCACTATCATTATTCAATCCTTTTCCTTGATTGGCACTTTTTATGAAATCTCTGATTTAACTTCATATGCATGGATCATTTAGCTTTCCCCATATTTGAACAAGCAGTAACTATTGACTTTTCTCATGAAGATTGCATCTCTCACATATGTGTATGGGCTGGAAAATACTACACAACACAATCAGAGGAATAACAGCTACCACAACCTCATCAATGAAATGTTTTATTTTTCCTTAACTTAATTTTTTTTTGTTTGGTAACTTCAATCTGCACCCTTTATTCAACCTCGTGTATAACAATTAGAATAGTCATAATATAACCAACCCAAGCTTGTCTATCAACACCTTAGAAATCAAATTTGTTTAGGAACAAGAATACCAAAAAGCATTAACTTTTGCCTTCTTAATTTGAATCTTGCTATGAAAGAGTTTGATAAGTTCACCTTATGATGAACTTCATTGCTACTCAAGCACACATCTCTTTGGATGGAAGTGTAAGCAATCCTCTCACACACATTGGAGCTACTCCCTATTTCCTTCCCCTCAAAAGAAACCAAGGCATTCTTGTTTTGATCTTATAAGGACACAATTTCAGATAAAAATCTCAGCATTTTTTTTCTATATGACCATCAGCATCACAATTACTACAATGTTCTTTGGTTGTTAGTGTTAAGCTTAGCTTTCTATTTACCTGTTCCTTTTGGCTAAGAGTCACTTGTGCTGTTTTTGAGCATTAGAAGATGATGATGGACTGTTCTTTTTTCCATCTCTAAATGATGAGCTTGAGCACACGCCTCACCCACATCTTTTGGTTTTGGTTAGCAACATGGACTTATATTGATGATCATATAATTATCTAATGTACTTCATCTTGATGTCATAATCTCACAAGTTTTTAGCCATTTGGATGGCCATCTTTTAGAATTTGCTTGTGTATTCCTGCAAATTTTGGCCTTGTATTTGCTGAAAGTATTGTCCATTAGTAAACCTTTTCTCTTCATAACAATTATGTAGAATTGCTTCATAATTGACTTCTCATATTCATCCCACATAGAAATTAGGGCTAGTTTCTTTAAAGCCAAAGAAGAACATAACTCTCAAGCCAAGTGAGTGCTTGACTAGCCAATTGCAAACTTGAAATCTTTTTGTTGTTGTTTTACACTAACATCATGGAAATTGAAATAAATCTCAAATTGGGCCAACTAATGATCAATTTTTCAAGCATTTATATTACCTACATATGGTTAAATCTATATCTTGGCTACTGCTTTTAATGGTGGTTTTGTTGGGGGTGCTTGGTTGGTGTAGGGATTCCCCTTCTCATAGACTTGAGGCTGCTCTTTTCTCTGCTCTTGTTTTTCTTTGGAAATCTGCTTCCCCTGAGAACCTGCATGATCTTCTCCAATCTATCAAGATTCTCCAAAGGGTAGGAGATGTTTTCAGTATCATCTTCTAACTTGATGAATCTTGCTTCATTGAGTCTCTCTTCCTTCTTTACAAGCCATGCTTTTATTTATTCTTTCCATGTGGATAACTGTTGCTGCAAGGGAATTAATTCGCCTTATTTTCTTGGACTAGCTGTTCTAGTTGTAGAGTTTCAATGCATACAACTATTTTTATATCAACCTGATCTGTAATGAATGTAGATATTTCATAGCTAATTCTCTAACATGAATCGAATCTTATTAGAAAACAACTTTTCTATGACGGGAGCATCTTTTTGTCCACTCTCCACCCCAATCCATTCATCTAGAGGCATTGATCCAGTGGCCTGCATCTCTAAATAGGGAAGTTTTTTGTATGAATGATAGAGAGACTGTGGGTCAAGCCCTTTTTTCATAATATTTGTTATGTTAATAAAATTTATTAATTATTATTAAAAAATTATTAATATTACTATTAATAATAAAAATAATAGTAATAAAAAAAAATAGTTATGTATATTAATTAATTGTTTTTGAAAAGTTAAGCAGCATTTACAGGGCGCCGTACCCTTTACACGAAGAACCCAAAGGGCCTAGAAGAGAAAGCAGAAAAGTAGAACCAGCGAACAAACCGCAAACACACCATAGACTAACAGCCCACCTTGGTACCAAATACTAGGGGAAAAGAACACTTAGAACAACATACAGTCCTAAGCCAAAGACAAAGAACAACAAAGGCCTTTAGCCAAAAAGCTTACTCCCAAAACATAGGGCCATGGGCCCGAAATACCTCCTGGAGCAACCAAGCAACAAACCACCAGCAATAGCTGAAGCAACCAAGCCACAGATCACCTGCAACTGTCGGACCACAACAGAACTCCTGCTCACAACTGAGCCTATCTGAATCTTACCAAAAGACTTGCCTGATCCAACAAGACCACAAAACATTTGCTGCATCCGAACCGCAACAAAACTTCCACTCATGACTAGACCCAAGAGGTTGCCTGGAGACACCAGGCCACATAACACTTGCAACAACATGACTGACCATTTACGATCAGCAACTGAAACCAAGCAGACCAACCTGCCACTAGTCTCCCAGCTACAGGAAGAAGCCAAACTAGAGACAAAGAACACCGCAGAACAAAGAAAAGCAATATCATCCTTGCAGCAAACACCCACCAGATAAGACAACCCCAACACCACCTCAATAGGAGAGGGCTCCCATCTAAAGGAGGGAATAAGACGAAAACCTTCCCATTGAGAGCCACCACTCACCATCCCGAACAAAATCCACCTCAATAGGAGCCTATAAGAGAGGTAAGGACACTCCACCATCAAAACAACCACCAACTCCACCTCAATAGGAGTGGGCTCCCCCTCAATAGAAACAAACTCCACCTCAAAATAAGTCAACTGAAGAAGATGACAGAGACCAGTGACAAAGGAAAGGAAGGGCATCAAATCCCAAGGCAGACACGACACAAAGAACATGATACAAGGAGGAAAATGCCATCCCATGAACAACAGAAAAGAACCCCCTATCTGGACCAACCAGACAAGGCCCAAGCCACTCCGAGGCACTAGTAGACTTCCACCAGAACCTAGCCACAGGACCACCCAACCCCTCTAAAGTTGAAGAGCAAGTGATCGAAAACAAGACCCCAAGAGCATCCATACTCCAAACAGAGCCTACAAACATAAAAGCCTCGTCACAGCCACCCACAGGGAGGATAGCAACAAACCCTCCCCACAACACAACCGCAACACCCACCAAGGATAGCAGGACAGTCCTTTCGCAGAGACCCCTCACCAACAACATAGGATGAAAAAACACCACTAGCCTCAAATAGCCAGAGAAGAACCAGGAGTAGAAACCAGCGACCCAAAGGTATCCATCCACAAAAACCCGCGAATACACCCTCAACCACAAACCCTAAACAGGGCGAACAACGGATGAGAAAAGGGGAGGTTTGCAACCCCAACCCCCGAAATACAAAAGCACCACACCCACACCCAGATCCCCAAATAGCATGGACCCAGAGCCATCGACCCCATCGAACAGGGCCACCAAACAAACCAACAGTCTGCCAAGGTCCACGGAGGACAAAAGCAGAGTGCCCTCCAAACACACCTCAGCCAAGACCCGCACCTCGTAAAGGAGCCAGGAGGAGAAATAAACAAGCGCTAGGAAAGGGAGAAACCTGTGCACGCTTGAGGAACTAGCTCAGAGGAAGACAACCCGAGCACAGGAGGAAACAACACCTCCCCAACGCCTGAAACAACATCGCCATCATCAGCGCCCTCATTGACTCCCTCCGCAAGGACGCCAAAGGAATTCAAATTTGGAGCCCCGCTCCTTTTCCCGCTCGTTCGTTGCAGAGCAGTCATTATATAAATATTAAATAATATATATAAATATTAACTTTCTGTATAATTTTATGATTACAATATAATATCTAATATTAACTTATAAATATTATTATATACTAAAAAATTAGAAAATATGTATATTGCATCTAAAATTCTTGATTTTAGACTATAAATATGTATATATTTATGATTTTTATATGCTTTTGTATCGACAAACCTAAAACAAATCCAACCCCAAAATTTTTTTTGGCCAAATCTACATATTGAACTGACAAACCTTAATTGGAACTAGCACCAAGATTTGTAGCTTAGCCTCGATACTTAGACCCACTTCTCCTTCTAGCCTTTAGAAGAAGTGGTTTTACCATTTTAGTGGGCGTTTTCTGTCTAATGTGTTTGCACCAAAGGAGAGACCTCATTTTTTATCATAGTAGGAAGATAAAGTGACAATACCTAGAAAAGTAATTGTATGTTAGTGAATTACATCAAATACATGGCAATGGCATGTGTGGTTCATATATAACCCTGCAATACTCCCTGCAGAGAAAAGTTTGCATGTTAGTCTGCAGGATAATTTTCCCAATTATAGGCCACTCCTTGGTAAGACTCTCTAGGTAAGGAATTTAGTTTACTTTATCTTGTATCATTTTTGGGAGTTTTTGTCAACTAAACTAGATGTAATTTCGATTTCCATTGAACTATTTTGGTCACCCTTGGACGAACATTTTTTTCTTTCTTTCCTTTCTCTTCTCCAGCACTTTGTAAAGTAACAAGACCTACAAAAGTTTCAACTCCTCCAACCACAAGTACAGCATATTTGTTCTCCAATATGCAAGTTTGATTAATTTCTGCTTCTACTCATCAGTAATATTTGGGAGGCCTTACCAATCAATGTATTTCTTCTTGGGTTTCGGTGAAGGCCTAGTCCACTCCACATTTGTATCTATCATTGGCACTCAAAACACTATGAAAATCTGCAATCTCAAAGAAGACTACCACAAGGGTGTTTTCCACTTTGAGATTAGACTCCTTGATTTCTGATTATAATACTTATCCATGTTGGCCAAGTTATTTCTATCATACATATGATCAAAATACGATTTAAAAAAGCTTTCTGGATTCCTCATCTGGGGTATGAGTTGGCTTTAATAAATATAGCTTGTCAGTATGATCAGTTTTAGAAAGTTCAAAGAACATAAAGCTATGTCAAAAGAAGTGGCAAATTTTTATTTGAGTGGTAGGGGAAGTATTTGGGATAGTAATATACTATAGACATGTGCCAAGCTATGTTACCAGATTTGTCCAAAACTAGACTCGTTTCTGGATCAAATGTGATCGGGAGCATGCATGGGACAGCTAGGGCATGCCCTTGCTGCCTTGTGATGTTCCCAAACGCCCAAAATGAAGCTTTCCATGTCAAAACTCAACATTTTTTAAATTTTTAAAAAAAGGTGAAAGCAATGGAACGTGGAGTTGGGATGGAAGCAGAGTGGCAACAGTGTAGGGAAACGATAGAGAACAAATGGAAATAGTGTTTACAAAGGACAAGGTGTGGATTGTAGAAAACATGATAAAACTTCACAATGAAAATATTTTAAGCATCCAAGTAAATAGATAGTGATAAATCATAGATGAACAAGAAAATAATTACAAAAAATAGATGCAAACCATAACTCAAGAACTATGCGGAGAAACCCTTGTAGGAAAAAACCCCACATCCAATGCGACTCAAGACTTGTATTAATCCTTCAAATGAGTTACACCAACACAACTGCTCTCTTTAAATTTCTACAATACTTCATTACTTCAACAACCTGCAAAATTTATCTTATTTTTCCTTCAACTCAAGCACTTAAAATATAGGCATGAGGAAAACCAGAAATCATGAATGGTTTCTAAAACCATGTGCTACAAACCATTAGTTAATCTAGGTATTCTTACCCATGCAAAAATCACAAAACCTAAATCAAGAGTAGTTAAATAAGAAACTTCTTCTTCCAACTTGTGATTTTATCTGCCTTCTTGTTAACATGCACATTTGAACTAAAGATCTTCCTTGTCTTCTCCAAGTTCACATTTAGCTTCCCTTTTCATGCTCTTTCTAATATGGTGACTAAAAAACGCCTTACAAGTTATCATAGTTGCATTTAGCAACTTTCATGACAAGTTAGTCATAATTACAAATTGCCAAGATACTATTAAAAACAAATATGGAAAAATAAGGTTGAGACATTTCTCCCAATATTCTCCCACTTGTCAAACACCTTGCAAGAGCTTAAAGGGAATTTGAAAGAATAAATAATACTCTAGAAGAGATAAGACCCATGGCCTCTTTGCATCAATTGAACTTCTCTATGATTACTGGCTTAGTGAGATAATCTGCAACATTCTTCGAAGTGTCCACTTTTTGTAACATGATTCTGCCTCCCTCAACCATTTCTTGAACAAAGTGATACTAAACTTCTATGTGCCTTGTGTGGGCATGATATATTAGGATTTTAGCCAAACAAATTGCATTTTGACATCACATCTAATTCTTTCTTGTTTACACTAAAATCCAATTCCTGAACACAATATCTCTAACCACATTGTCTCCTTACAAGCATGTGTCATAGCCATCTACTCTTCTTCTATAGTGGAGAATGCAACTGTAGATTATCTTTTGCTCATCCAACTGATTGCTCCTCCAAACAAAGTAAAGAAATTGCCACTTTTGGAGCTCCTACAATCTAGATCATTGACTCAAGTTGAATCAACAAAGCCTTGTAAATCAATCACCCTACTCACATCATTAGATCCATGATAACAAATGCAATGGTTAGAAGTCCCACATAGATATTTGATTTCCACACCCAAGATATATTTTCTAGGCCCTAAATATTTCTTATCAAATGTACGATATAATTGAGCCTTAAGTTCCCTAATCATTCTCTTATCGGTTCCGATAAATAACATATCATCATCATATAGGACAATCATTAGTAACCTATCATCAATTAATTTAAAATAAAGACAATGATATTATTCACTTCTAGTAAAGTCATGATTCTATCCAAGAGCATCAAATTTTCGATACCACATTTTTGGTGATTGCTTCAATTCATACAAAGATCTCTTTAACCTACAAACTAAGTGTCCTTACTCTTTCACAATAAAATGATTAGGTTGTTTCATAAATATTTCCTCATCAAGATCCCCATGTAATTTTTATTTTTTTAAAATCTATTTGCTCTACTTCTAAATCAAAAGAAACAACAATAGATAAAAGGAATCTAATAGAGGTTAGTTTAGCCTCGAAAAAAAATCTCACCAAAATCCACTCCCTCAACCTGGTAGTAACCTTTTGCCACTAATCAGGCCTTATATCTCTTCAACTTACCATTTACTCTAAATTTCTTTCTAAATATCCATTTGCATCCAATGGCTTTCCTCCCCTCAGGAAACTCAACTAGATCCCATGTATCACATGTGTCCAAGGTCTTTATTTCATCTACTATGGCCTCTAACCAAGACTCGTGCTCATTTGAAGATAGCCTCCTTCACAGATCTAGGTTTGTTGTCAATACAAGATAAGCAAAAACACAATTAAAATCAGATGGACTATATCTGTACCTATCAATGGGTTTATGTTGTCTAGTGGATCTTCTTAGAGGTGTAACACCATGCTCTATTTTCCCTTCAGAACTCTCTTCTAAGCCTTCTTCTTTCCTTCTTGTTTGTCATATTGATCTACACATGCATCTTCTTGTGGTTATTTTGCATGTGTATCTTTTTGTGGTTCAACCTTAATATAAAAATGCACTATTTTGTTAGGATTTACACGCGGTTGTTCATCATTTATAAATTCCCTAAGCTCCCTAAAAATGACATCCTTAGAATATAATATCTTCATTGCCACAAGATCCCAAAGCTTATAACCCTTATTGTTCTCGGCATAACCCACATAAACCCACTTGTTAGCCCTAAAATCAAGCTTGAAACATTTTTTTAGGAACATGAACATATGTCTCATTGCCAAAAACTCTAAACCGAGAAACCAATGGTCATCTACCTATCTATACCTTATAGGGAGTTTTATCAACAAGAGCAGAAGTAGGTGACCCATTAACAAGGTAATAAGCTAAGTTACCGATTCGCCACTCCTAGCCTCCGGATACGATACGATTCGTACCGGATTCAAAATTCCGGTTCGATTCGGGTCGGATTCGGAATTTTGACTGTGGATTCGCTGCGGATTCAATTCGCATCTGCGGATTCGTCTAGGATACGCCCAGGCGAATCCGAGGCGGATCCAAGGCGAATCCAATGCGAATCCAAAAAAAAGTGCGTTTTTTTTCAATTTTTGGACCAAAATTTGACTTCTAAATAATAAAATATTCATTCCAACCCTAATCTTTGCCTCCAAACACATCTAATGATGCTGATGATGCTGCTTTTTTTGATGACCCATATGATTCAGATTGATCAATGATCAATAATGGCTGATTGTAAACACTTGACATTTTTATGTTTGAACTTTAATTTATAATTTTATATCATGACATTCGACTTTTGAGTATCACTAATATTTTAATATTTGACTATGAAAGTGATGTCTTTTTGCTATGTTATTAGATTATTAATATGGTGGTGTATTCTGAGCTTAATTACTGCTGCAAATATGTATATATTTCTGATTTTTATATGTTTTTTGTATTGCCGTACCCAAAATGTACCCAACCCCAAAAAAGCATTTCGCTGAATCCCGTACCGGATTCGCGTACCCGTACCCGAATCCAAAAACGAATCGGTAACTTAGGTAATAAGTAATGTGGACCACTTCATCTCAAAAACATTGTTCAAGCTTTCCATTACTCAACATGCTTCTAGCTTTATCCATAAAATTCCTATTCATTCTCTCTGCCATTCCATTTTGTTGTGGGGTATATGGAGTTGTTCTTTGTCTAACAATTCCTGCATGCCTACAATATTCATCAAAGATCCTAGAGAAAAACGTATCACCATTATTTGTTCTTAAATCCTTTACTTTTCTATCTGTATGTTTCTCAACAAGTGTTTTAAATTCTTGTAATATAGACAATATAGCAGATTTTTCCTTAAAAAAGTAAACCCATTAATATCTAGAATAATCATCAACAAAGGAAACATAGTAACAAGACTTTCCAATAGAAGGCACATCCATAGGACCAAAGACATCACTATGAATAACCTCTAAAATTTGTTTAGCCCTAGTATTTCTTTATTTTAATGATACTCTGTTGTTTTCTATACACATAGTGTTCACAAAAATCAAAATCAATAGAGTAACTAGACAAACCATCGACCATCTTTTAATTTATGAGGGTTTTGAGACCCTTTTCACCAATGTGACCCATATTGTGGTGCCACAATTTACAAGATATAGAGTTATCAATTACATTAATAGAATTACAAAATGTAGAGGCATCAAGCTTAAATAGGTGCCACACCTAGTGCCCCTAGCTAATACCAAATTCCCTCTACTTAACTTGCAATCACTCTTCCCAAAAGTAACATGCACCCTTGAATCATTCATTTTAGATACAAAAATTAAATTCCTAGCTAAACCAAGGATATGCAATATATCTTTAAGAGTTTTAACCCCCCATCATTGAAAATCGATTTTACCTTCCTTCAACCTACAATTTTTCATGTGTTGTTGTCCCCAAGGAAAATTTCCCCACCATCATAAGCTAAATATGCTGAAATCCATTCCTTGTGAGGAGCCATGTAGTATGATACACTTGAATTAATCAATCAAGAGTCATTTGAAGTCTTTTTAGCAGAAATAATAAATGCATCAATAGCTTCATCATTAGAGGATTTATCCATAGAGGAATCATCATTATCTTTTTTCTTATTCTTATATTTCTTTTTAAGATACCCTCATTAGCCACAATTCCGATAACTCAATCTACTCTTACCAAGTGTTTTAAACCTTCCCCTGGACTTAGAACAATCCTTAGACTTATCCTTACCTTTCTCCTTAGATCTACCTCACACATGTAATGCATCCTTAGACCCCTCTGAATTCCTCCTCATTTCCTCTTGATAGTAGACTGGCAATGAAGGCATCCAACGTAAGATCATCTATAAAAGAACCATTGATTGCATTCCAAGATTTAGGCAATGAACATAACAATAAAATACAGTTATCCTCCTCATTTATCTTTACATCAACTTATTATAACTGACTCAAGGTTAGATTAAGTAAGCTCAACTATTTTGCAACCGACTCCTCATCCTTCATTTTAAGAGAATATAACTTTTAATTTTCAGAAATAACTTTTCATGAGACAGTTTGATATATCTCTCCTATTCTATTTCATAATTTATATGTAGTAGTCTCATTAGAAACATTCAATAAAACAACATCAAATAAACACAAATGAATAGTTCCGCGCATAGATTACATACTCTCCGATTACTCTCCGAGTAGCCGAGTAATCTCCAAAAGATTTGCATGCCGAGTAATTTCTGCTTTTACTTGCGGGCAGTATGCAAATGGATTTTCTCCCGTCAAATTGTCAAGTAATTGCTAGTAGCTTGCAAAAACCCCACAAACTTGGCATGTTTGTGTGTATATAAATATGTTTGTATGTGTAAATGCATGCAAACTTGGCATCCCGTGTATGTTTATAGATATGTATGTGTGCACAGTGCAGTCCTGAGTATACACATACATAAATATCCATATTTGCCGAGTATTTTCCGAGTCAAATTTTTTGGGTTTGCCGAGTACTCTCCGATTCCGAGTATGTAAACTATGGTTCTGTGAGCTTTTCTATCCATTCTTCACCTAACAACTTTTCTAGTTTCTTTTCACTATTCACAGCATTCTATTGATCTCTTTCTTCCAAAAGATCCTCCATCTTTAGCTTCCAAAGCTCATACCCTATAGTATATACTGTCGAACTTTTCAATATATCCAACTTAGATGAGCTGGCCATGATTTCTTATCACCTTAAACACGAAACTGCAAGAAAATGTAACACACTACAACTACAACAAAGAACCCAATCATACAATCCAAGAAAGGTGTCCCCTTCTATAATCAAGCCAACCAAGGCTTTGATACCAAATGTAGAAAATAGGAGAAAACTTTATAGTGAAAATATGCTGAATAATTTAAGCATCCAAGTAAATACATGGTGATAAATTATAGATGAGCAAGAAAATGATTACAAAAATAAGATGCAAACCATAACTCAAGAATTACATAGAGAATATCTTGTGGGAAAAAACTCCACACCCAAAGAGATTCAAGACTTGTATTAATCTTGCAAATGAGTTACACCAATATAACTTCTCTTCTGAATTTCTACAACTCTTTGTTACTTCAACAATCTACAATATTTTGTTTATTTTTCCTTCAACTCAAGCACTTGAAATATAGGCACAAGGGAAGCCACAAATTATGAATGGTTTCTAAAATCTTGTGCTAGAAACCATTAGTTAGTTTAGGCATTCTAGGTGCATGAACAAATCACAACACCTAAATCAAGAGTAGTTAAATAAGAGACTTCCTCTTCCAACTTGTGATTTTATCTGCCTTTTGGTAATGTGCACATTTGAACTAAAGATCTTATTTATCTTCTTCAAGTTCATATTTAACTACCCCTTTTCATGCTCTTTCTAATTTGGAGACTAAAAAATACTTTACAAGTTGTGATAATTGCATTTAGCAACTTTCATGACAACTAAGTGATAATTACAAATTGCCAAAATACAATTAAATACAAATATGGAAAAAGCTATGTTCCACGGTGTTTCGGGGACGGGGACGGGGACGGGGGGACGACAGGGGACGAGTTTCGGGGACGGCAGTCCGAGGGCAGATTTTTGGGGACGGCGAGGGGACGGCGATATAAAATAAAATAAAATATATATATATATATATATATATATATATATGTATGAATTTTAAAAAATATATTATATATAGAGAGAGAAAGAGAGCAATTTGAAATATCAAATATTTTATGTGCAACAATAGCAATATAACAATATGTGCATAGATAAAGAGTATAACAGCAGTATAACAACGATATAACAATAGTGTAACAACAATATAAAGATAAAGGTAAACACTAACAGCAATGCCAATAACTTAACTATTAAATATAAAAGCATCTTGTTCATGTTTGAAAACTAAAGTTAAATAACTCAAAGACCAAAGTCTCAAACTTTAAAGTTTAAATACAAAAATCTGTCAATCTATGACACTATGCCTCATTTGGGCTATCAATATCAAAAGCACTATTTGTGTCACTATCACTCTCTGCCTGAAGTGGATTATAATATTTATCAAACAATTTTTATTTTATTTGATAATAAAATTAAATAGTTTATTTAAAAATTAAATATTTTATCAAATATAATGAGATATATAATATTTATCAAGCAATTTTATTTAATTTGTCAAAAATTAGAACTTTTTTTTACTTTGACAAAAGGGGGACGCCTGGGCATCCCCAATACGGATGGGGGACTTCTAGCCGTCCCCCAGCCATTTCGGGGACTCCTAGGCGTCCCCTTTTATTTTCCAGCCGTCCCGCTATTTGGGGACGTGTTTCCTTGCGTTTCCCAGTTTTCAAAAATTGGAGGGGACGCCTAGGGGACGTCCCCTGCCGTCCCCCCGTCCCCGAAACGCCACAGGGGACGGGGACGTAGGGTTTGGGGGGGGGGACGTGTCCCCGTGTAACACAGGGAAAAAGCAATTGAGACATTCTTCCAACAAGGATTTTGTGACAAGAGCTACTTGCAACAGAGTTGTGGCACAATCTCATGTATTACTCCACCATTGCCTCACGCATGGCCTTCTTTGACCACAATTTTGCTTGAGCATGTGTACTCCCTTTGTGAATATCAAACAACCTATAAATAAATATTTTATGGTTTTATTTTGGATAGCTGTGAAGGGGTTTGTAATGTAAAGAAGTAGATGGTAAAAAAAATTGATATTTACAGAAAAGAGTTGAAGACTCTTTATATAGATTACAAAGGTGAGATTTAGAAACTTTCTAAATCTACACAAAAGAAAACAAAGAGATAAAACTACAACATATTACATGATTGAGCATTAATAAATAATATCTTAATACCCTCCCTTAATGCTCAATCTATCAACTACACCAAGATGACCTCTGAATTTTACAAACTTATCTAGATTGAGGGACTTGGTGAGAATATTTGTTGTCTGATCCTCCGTTGGAACATACAACAACTGAATTGATCCATCTTCAACAAGCTTTCGAATGAAGTGACAATGGGTTCCGCATGCCTGGTTCTTTCATGGAAGACTGGATTTTTGGCAAGTTTGAGAACTCCCTGATTGTCACAGAACAAGCGAGTCGGACCTGCTAGAGATATTTGCATATCCGCAAGCATCTGGCAAAGCCAAAAGCTGCCTTAACTACTCCTCGATACTCTACTTCTGTCGAGGAGAGAGCCACTGCCTACTGCTTTTTACTAGTCCAAGTGACTGCACCAGATCCCAAACTGAAAACATACCCAAATGTTGATTTTTTGTCATCAACTGAACCTGCCCAATCTAAGTCTATGTAACCAATGAGGCTAGGATCGTGATTCCTACTGTAAAGAAGTTTATAATCAGAGGTGCCCTTCACATAACACAGCACACGCTTCGCTGCTACCCAATGATTAGCCTTGGGGGCTGTCATGAAGTGTGAAATGTAGCTCATTGCAAAACTGAGGTCAGGTCTAGTGGCAGTGAGATAGATGAGGTTGCCTATTAGTTGCCTGAACAAGGATTCATCTACTACAGGTGAGTCTAATTTAGCTGACAACTTCAGCCCTTTTTCCATAGGTGTGGAGGCAAGTTTGCAATCCTACATTCGGAACTTATCTAGTAGAATTCGAGCATATTTGGATTGAGAGATGAAGAAATTGTTCTCTGTCTGCCAAACCTCAACACCTAAACAATAATGCAAAAGTCCCAAATCTGTCATGTCAAATGTGCTACACAAATCCTGTTTGAGCCCATCGATCAAATGTGCCGAGCTGCCAGTAATGATCAGGTCATCCACATAGACAACAAGAATAAGAATATCACTACCAGTGTGTTTGACATACAGATTAGAATCAGATGGACTCCTCTGAAAGCCATGATTTGTGAGGTACTTGTCAATCTTGATGTACCAAGCTTGAGGAGCCTGTTTCAGGCCATAGAGTGCTTTCACCAGTCTGCACACCTTGTATTCTTTACCGACAACCTTGAACCCTGGAGGTTGCATCATGTAGACTTCTTCCTTCAACTCATTGTTAAGGAAAGCACTCTTAACGTCCATCTAATGGACTTTATAACCAAACTAGGTTGCTAAGGCAAGAATGAGCCGAATGGTACTCATCTTGGATATAGGAGCAAAAGTCTCCTTGTAGTCAATGCCTTCCTTCTGTGAGAACCCCCTAGCAACGAGACAAGCTTTGTACTTGTCAAGGGTTCCGTCAGCTTTGTACTTAACCTTATACACCCATTTGCAGCTAATGGGCTTCTTCCCTGGAGGAAGATCGGAAAGGACTGAAGTGTGATTCTTTTGAAGACTCTGGTATTTAGCCCCCATAGCTTGTTCCCACTCAGGAATTCCTTTAGCCTCTGAATATGTTTGAGGCTCAGACACTGTGAATGTTGGCCATGAGAGCAAAATTAATTGTATGTTGTTGTTTGCTCTTGTTTTTGGACGATCTACCCTCAATGAGCTCATCATCATGAAGATCACCAATAGTCTTAGCCCACCATTTAGGCCCGAGAGGAGAAGTTCCAACATCGGATGCAACAGGAGTTGGAACCGGTTGTGGATCTGGAACAGGTTCATCAGGTGGAAGATTATCATCATCCAGACGAAAATCGGGTTGAGCATCATCAAAAATAGAATCTGCATCATCCCTCCCATTAGGTGGACCTATAGTTGGAAAACTCACCCCAAGCAAAAACTCGCTAAGCCAAAAATGGGAGAGTTTTTAAAACTCGGCAAAAAACTCGAGAACTTAAAAAATTGCATAAATTTCATTAGAAACATTTTTTTTTTGCAAAATTCATTGACAAGATGAATCCAATGAATCCATAAATGAGTACAAAAGTGTTTTCTATTAATTTTGATTGAATTCAATGTAAATTGATTACAAAATCGCATTCTTATGCGGAATCCCGATGGCTAAAAGCCTGAAAGTCTGATACATGAAAGCAATAAAACTAGAACTAGAAGCAAATACTAAACAGTAACTAAATACAACATGCTAGGCTTTCCTCTTCCCTAGTCTAGCAGCAACTAGGGAAGAAGGGGTGGGTCCTCTAGTCCTCCTGCGTGTGCGTGGTGGTGGTGGCGGTGATCGCACTCGCGGTGCTACTGCTACTGGCTCCTCGGCTGGCATGGAAGGCTGTGTCTGTGGCTCTGGCTAAATCTCATCCATATCCTCAGGAATGTCCTCCAACACTACATCTCCTGATGCACCCACATCCTCCATTGCTTGTCTCTCAAAGTCAAGGATCTCGTCCGCGCTAAACAATGGAGGCTACTCATCTCGCCCTGTCCAATCACTATAAAGATCTATCTCATCTAAATCAATAGGATCCAGTGATTTTTCTTCTACTCTCTTTGTGCGCAACCGAAGGTTGTATTGCACAAAGACAAGATCATTGAGGCGCTTTTGTGCTAACTTGTTCCTCTTTTTCGTGTGAATGGACTCGAACAAGCTCCAATTGCGCTCACAACTGGATGCACTACGGGGCTGACATAATACACAGAGGGAATTTTTTTTGAAGATGTGGGGTTTTTCCACCAAATCTCTACAAAACAAATAAATATTGAAGAGTTAGAAAACAAAGTCAAAGACTCAAAAGTCAAAACACATTTTATCAAATTATAAGATGCATGTGAAATAAACTTAAAAGTTAAAGACTCCCAATTTTATACCTGGTGGCAAAGTGTTTCTTCCTCTAACAGCCAGCTCCGAAGAAAAGAGATTACCAGTTGCTTCCCTGTACATATCCAACTCACTGATGATGTGGTCTTGTTGTGACCTTTTTCACACATCGCCCCATTGCAAATGAGGACCCTAGTAGTTTAACCTCTGATAGTTTTGCTTCCGAGTTTTGGTCTTTTTGTGGGGTACTTGGAATTTGAATTTTTGGAAGTCATCCGGGTCAAGAAATGATTGTGTACCAAAATCAATGCATGAACGTTGCCTAAGTGCTTAGAAGGTCTTGTGGACGAAGATCGACTGTCCGTTCAGTCAATTCTGACACTTCCTAAAATTTAGGGTTTTTCACCTCGGGCCCCTATTTTTTAGGGACTTTTTTTTGGCATTTTTAGCCCATTCTGGAATCCCTATTTTTTGGGGATTATTTTTAGAAAGTTTCTATTTTTGGAAAAGTTTCTATTTTTGGTAGGGTTTCTATTTCTGGAAAGTTTGTAGGTCATGGCTTCGTCAACATCAACTTCAGAAGGTTGCAAGAGGAAAAATGAGTGAAAATTTTGAAAAATCTGGAAAATTGCCTAAGGCATGGACATGCATGTGCTAAATTCGCCCAAGCATGAAGAAATAAAAATGACAGAGGAACAAGCAAGTCCGCCATTGGCAAAGAAGAAATTGCAAAAAGCCAAGCAAGTTCGCCCAAGCAGTTGCAAGGCATGGTGGAAGTCCGCCCAGCACATGCAAGGAAAAAATTACGAGGCTGCAAGGAAGTCCGCCCAAGAAATTGCAAGAGAAGGAGGAAGTCCACCCAGCAACATACAAGGAAAAATGGCTAAGTCATGAGCAAGTCTGCCCCAAGGTAAGCATGCAAGGAAGATGGCAAGTCCGCTCCAAAGTGTTGGGAGGTGCAAATGCAAGATGAAGTCCTCTCCAAAGAGTTGGGAGATGGCAAGGCAACAACAAAGTCTGCCCAACAAGGTAAAAGGATGGCAAATGACATGTAAAGTCCGCCATGTGCAAGGTGCAAAGAGCACTTGAAGTCCGCCCAACACAAATTAAAAATGGCAAGACATTAGCAAAGTCCGCCCAAGTGCAAAATGGCAAGAAACATGTGAAGTCTGCTCCAAGAAGGTTGGAAAGGGGTGAAAATGTGAAGAAGTCCACTACAAGATGTTTGGAGGTGGTAAAATTACAAGGAAAATTCGCCATTTGCTAAAATTAAATGACAATTGCTAGTGCAAGTTCGCCCCAAGCTTGCTAAAATGAAAAAATACACAAGGCGAGTGCACTTTGGCCATGTATGTCGTGAAAAATACTTGGAGAAGTAAAGATTAAAATGTTTGCCTTGGAAAAATCAAAGGATTTAAAAATTTGCCTAAGTCCAGACATCTAAAAAATTAATTAAAAAAAATCAAATGGTATGTCTGGCAAAGTTGAAATTCGCCTAAAGTAAAAATCATGGCAAGATTAAAATTCGCCTTAGGCAGAAGTACAAAAAAATTTGACAAGATAAATTTGCCTTTGGATTAAAGAATAATTAAATATTATTATTTAATTATTTTAACGAACGGGTTGGAAACAACACATAAAATATTATTTTAATATTTTATTTTCCAAAACCCATTTAATGAGAAAATTCGAATTTCTCTAGGCAAATTGCTGAGAAAAGAAAGAAGAAAAAGAAACCTCACTCGACTGGGGACAAAATTAGAAACTTTCTTTACCGACTTATGTTGAAGATGGAAATTGCTATTCAAAAGACAAGTGCCAGCCGAGTTCAGACTGAATTAATTGGAAACAATTAAAATTTGCTAAATGGGTCGATTCTTTCAACCTTAAATTGATTGACATTTCATTTTCATTCATTCGAAAGCGAAGTTGTGAAGAAAATTTTGTTAAGGCAAGAGAAGGTTGTGAAGTTTTATATTTTTTCGTACGAAGTAAAAGGCTGAAAGTGCGAATTTACTTCAGCAGCAACACATTTTTCATTGCCAGGCAGACTTTACTTCCTCTATTCCGGCAAAGATTTCTCTTTGCGAACAATTTAACTCTTTCATTTCCAACAATAATTCTTTTCACGAATTAACTTATCGAGTTTGCTGGAATATATTTACGCATACATAATTTCTGAATTGAAGTATTTATTTTTGCAGATTTATGTTGGATAACGGAGAATCAACATAGAAGATGAAGTTCGCCAGCAAGGGTTCGCAGACGGAGTCTAAAATTGTCTCTAAATGGAAGGATGTTGCCGACACTGATCTCGGCCATATTGACTTAGAAGAATTCCGAAAGAGGATGTATGGAAGCAACACACTCTTGCCAACTCCAATCGCGCAAAAAATGATGAGAAATGACATAGTTCATGCTGCAGGATTTCCTCCAGCCGTTGAGTGTCCAGAATTAATGGTAGAATGCGCCTTGCATTACAATGTTGAAGAAAGACAGATTGAGGCACCAGATGGCAGAGTACTGGCATATTTGGGCGAACTGGCTATACAAGAGACTTTTGGCATTCCATCTTACCACAGAACATACTACCGGTCGAAAGAGGATGCACAAAATATACGAAGATAAACAAGCTCTTTGTATGGCCAACATGAACAAAAATTGGTTTGAAAAACCTAGATCCTCAACCAAGAGATTGCCCAAGAAACTGCTCAGGCCATTTTTCAAGGAAGAATACAGAGACATAGTTTTATTGTTGAACAGATTGGTAGGCAGTCCTCAAGGAGCGCCTTTTGAAAGCTGGATGTATTACTTCATTGACGAAGTGTCTTCTGGGACAAAAATGATCAACTGGTCAAGGATGATCAATGATAGTATTCATGAACAATTGCTCAACTTGGAGAAGACCAAATCTTTTCATATGGGTTCCTACGTAATATACTCACTCGCTCGGACTTACAGGTATGCCGGTTTAATCTGCAAAGGTGTAGTCGGCAACGGCGAAAGGGAACTCAAAGTATATAACTGCTACCCTCAATTGCAGTTAAGCGAGTAGTCACATTGGCGTCGGGCACATAATGCCTTTCTTATGTACATCACTCGGATACTTCAAGGCGGAACCCATCAAAGGCTCACCCATGAGGCAAAGAGTTTAATCAGTAAATACGGATCCTGGTTTATCCAGTTTCCTAGATTTACTTATATCAGAATACAGGGATTTACAGAATCTCCTTACAAGTTGCCAATTTATCCTACTGACAAGATGATTTACTGGAAGTACTGAGGCAGCTGGAAACATTCCAAAGTATCCAGAGACCGAAGTAGAAAGTCGCTGTCACATTCCCTTTGTTCATCGGAAACATGGTAGAATCTTGTCTGTCATCACAGGCAGCAGAAAGTGCCAGAGTGGAGATACAGTTGTATCCATTCACCTCGTAAAAGTCCAGAGGTGATTTTGATCCACTCAAACATATGGGAACTATAAACGGAAAGAAGTATAGGCACAGAGTTGACCTTGAGGACTTCTGGGCAAATGCTGCTGACGAGTATGAAATAAGGAGAAGACTTTGGTCAAGGTTACCTTTGGGCATGATCAGGACGACGAAACTCTTCCGTGTGCCTAACTAGCTAGATGACGATGAAATGTACATACAGCCAGGATATGATGAAGGATTGCCGCTTCCTCCTGTCAAATGGTCAGAGCCTGAGTTAGGTGATTTGACAATTCTTATGAGACCAGTAGTCAAGTACTCACAATGGTGGGTAGATCAACGGGTACAGACATTGAAGCAACAAGGTGTGCCATTTACCTACGATTTAATGGGCGAAGCTGAATCTTGTTCTTCAAATGTTGGTGCTTCTCAAGGAGATGAACTGACTAGGCCTACCAATCAGAAGAAGAGAAAAGGTAAAGAAGTGGCAATAAACGAGAAGCCAATCTTGAAGAAGCCTAAGGCCCTTTACTCAACTGCATCCGGGAATATAAAGCAATTTCTAATCATGGACGAAGAATCATGGGGACATGTCAGAATTCCTTCACCGGTACTTGAAAGAGACATGGAGCCTATGTAGCTTGAGGATGACTTTCATCATTCTCCAACTGGCATAGAGATTTGTGAGTCAGATGAGGACTTGAATGACAGGGAAGGCAACTTCCAAGAAGGGATGATTTCAGCCCTAAGGGGGATTCACGAGGACCCGCCGGTACAGGAAGTCCAGGAGATTCAGGATATTCCGGACTACGAGGATGATGGAGTCGAGCAGCCTACAATACTAGACTGGCTTAGGGAAAGGATTAAGGTTAAGATACCAGTTGCAACACCAGAAGTAGATGATATAGATGATTTCTTAGCAAGGTTGGAGCAAGTAAATACGAAAAAGCTTGCCAAGAAATTTTCTACTATTCAAAGAGATGAAACTGGTAACCGCATAGTGCAGATTGCAGTTCCGACAGTTGAGAAGCCGCAGGATGAGATTACTCTTGCCGAGTATGCCATTACTGTAATTGATATGGGTCCATCTACCAAAGGGCAAGAAGTAGAAGATCTGGATAACTCCGTCTCCAACATTAAGTCCAGGTTAGAAAAGGAGACTAAGAAGAAAAGAGAATATAAGATGGAGGTTGAGCGCTTGAAGGAGTATATCCGACATTTGACGAGGCCACTCAACCGAGGCGACCAATCAAACCCTCTGCTCCCAAATACATCACAAGAACCGGCAGAAAGACTTGAGAAAATACTAACTACTGTTAGGGAGACACAAGAATGGATGGCAGGAAAAGAGGGAGAAGTAATGGCATTTGTGGAGAAGTTGGTGCATGCTCATGGGCAAACTTCTTCCCTACTCACAAGGATTGCAAATTTGACTAAAGCATGGGATGGATTGCAGGACCTGCAGGACAGAATCATTCCTTGCCTCCGTGATATAAAGAAAATTCCCAAGCAAAGGTTGGTTGACCAAAGGATTATTGCAGCCGAGGCGGCTTACGACTTCAGCAATTGGTATTGCGCATTGGTCTCCCGTAGGGAAGTGTTGGAAAGAGTTAAGGCAGAAAGTGCTAGGGTCAATGAGCAGGTGAAGAGCGTTCAAAATGGCATCTTCCATATGGCTGCAAATGTATTGAACAAGGACATTGTTCGAGAAAACGACTTGTGGCTGGATAATATGCAAAGAGAAGTGCAGAAGATTTTCTCCGTCATGCCAATCATGGGCAAAAATCTGACTAAGGCATTTGACCTCCTAACTGTCCGTAATACTTTCTTGCAGCGTGAATCAGAATGGGCAGTTGCCTTTGCCGATTGTGCGGACAGTTTGGACCTGTTGGAGTACAATGTCAGTACCTTGCCAGACATCGCCATTGAGGAGATTGGCACCATTGTGTCCAGGTTCGTCGAACGGAGCATTGCAAAAGTGGATAAGGGCGCAACTCTCAGTGGATGACTCATCTGCTTGTTAACTGATCGATGTTTTGGCAACCCTAATTAGGGTTTTCTTGTTTGAATCTAGGCCCTTGATCTTGTTTCAATCTCAGCCATTCACTGTATTGGAGAATTCTATAAGTACCTTGTCATTTTCATTTTTGAAGGATCGGAGAGATAGATAAAAATCAGAAGAACTACTGTTAGAGGATTAAAGAGTAGAATTAGCTTAGAGTTTTAAATTTTAGAAGTAAGAGAAGAGTTGTATGAAATTGGTGCGAAAACTATTGTGATAATAAAATTCATAATTGCATGAGTTGCTTTGAAATCTTTATTGTCAAATGGGTGCATGGTTGCATATTTTCTCTTTCTCGTAGGAATGTTATAGATTAGAAATTTATTTGTTAGTGGAACAAAAGATCAATAGTAAAGATTGAGGTAACTTAGCTCATACTTTTTTCAAATGAATGATTTTCATTTGATGTGTAAAGTTAGTCTGAGCTTTTAACGTGGATGCTTTAACGTATACTTCAAATAATATTGTTCAATTGATGGTGTTATTTGCAATGGAAAATCTTAAGCATAAATCCTAGAAGATTGCACCTGCTTTTGTGTAGTTGTCGTTTTACGTGGCGAGACAAAGCATGGTTTCATTTAAGTTGCATTTAATCTTTACCGTCTCCTAGTTCCTTAGAATTAGTCTAAAATTCCTCATCCCTTTCCTTTTTTCATTTTTTATTCAGAGTCAGAAAATCCCAAAAAGATACAACATTGTATTCAATCCCTTACTTTCAAAGGAATTACTGAAATATAATGCCCCCTTGGGTTACCAGCAAACCACAACTACCACAGAGTCTATCCACAACCCATCTTTGAAACATTGGAATTACCTTGTGATCTATCTTGCAATCTTAGCACGAAAGGTGATTTTTATCAAGAGAGGATAGAGCATCTCTGGACACTTTATTCTAGTGTGTTCGTGTGTGTCACAAAACACACACCAACAGGTCTCTCGCTGCAACCTTGGATTCCATCCTCTGAAAGCATGTCATGAGCCCCTCCATAACCTCTCCATTAGGATCCGAGAAGCTCTCTAAGAAGAGATAAGAAGGGTTGAGGAAGTACCCTGCTGCATGGATGGGTTGGTGGAGTTGATTGTTCCACCTCCTATCAACAATTTCCCATATGGGATCAAATTTCAGGCTGTCCCCCATGTAGTAACTTTTGATAGCCTCTTTGGCCCTATCCATGGCCTCATAAATATATCCCATGGGGTTTTGATCCCCATCTACCAAGCGAAGGACTCTTACCAAGGGCTCCGACACCTAGATTAAAAATACAAAAAGATCAAAGTTAGAAATTTATGATGAAAGGCTTAAAGTTAAATTAAAAAATATATATATTTATATTCAACTTGAGTTTAAAATTAAAATCAAAGTTTTGAAGTTACCTTCACGATCTCTGTAGCTTTTTGTGCAAACAAGGGGTCGAAGACTATTGTAGCAACTCTCTCTCCTTCGGGCTTCTTTGAATATGAGGAGTCATTCCATGCTTGACTCACAAACATTTGTTTTAAAGAGCCCAAAGAATCCAAAATGCTTTGCAACGTTATGAAAATCGTTGCAAACCTTCTGGCACCTGGTCTCACCAACTCCTTCCCTTGCATATCTCTCATCAAGCTAAGAACCCAAGGGTGATTGTAGATAAATTTTGTGATGCTCCTTGCATCATCTACAATCGGTTCCACCCAAACAAGTTTGCCTATGTCCTCCAAAAGAAGGTCAAGGCAATGGGCCGCACATGGTGACCAAAAGAGTGATGGATGTCTAATCTCAAGCATTCTTCCTGCTGCCACATACGCTGCTACATTATCTGTGATAACTTGCACCACATTAGCAATCCCCACCTCCATCACAACTTCTTCCAACAATTGACATAATGTATCTGCAGTTTTTATCTTGTTGGAAGCATCTATCGACTTCCAAAACACATTTTCACCTTTGCAAGCAACCAAAACGTTAATGATGGTGCGGTTTCTCCCATCCGTCCACCCATCAGAAAGAATGGAGCAGCCATATTTCTTCCATTTAATTTTTTGTTCTTCAACCACTTGCATTGCCCTTTGGGTTGCATTTGTGAGCAACCTACAGGTACAAAGTAAAATAATTAAATAAGTACAAAATTGTAAGTTTTAAACAAAAAATAGCTTGAATTCAACATAAATAATAAATAATAAATTAATTTGATTTAAAGAACATAAACTTAGCATAAAATTTAAGTTGAATTTCACTTACCTCCCACTCAAATCTTTGCGAGAAGGTGGCTTGTAGCCTTTTCCCGCAACTGTCAATCCAGTGACCATATTGTGCCAATAGGGACTACTCGCCACATTAAATGATATGTTATTGAAATACCAAAAGTCAGCACATGCCGAGTCAGCATGTTGATGCACCTCCTTGTTCCACCCTGTAGCCTCCAATGATACCTGTGCTCCTGATGTGTTTCGAGGCACAAAAAAACTTTGTGGGTTGCGTGAAGATGAAGGTGGTGGTGGCACTGGCACTCTAGTCGAAGTCGAACTAGAGGAAACGGGGGGCCTAGAGGACAGTACAGTTGTGGCTGTGCTATGAATGCGAATCTGTGGACCACGAAGAGAGCCCACAATGCCAATATCTCCCTCCTCATCTGACTTTATCTCCATGTGCTCAACCCCGTGCTCCTGAGTCTGACTATGGGCATGCGCATGTCCACTAGCTATGGCAGCTGCTATGGCTTTTTTTGCCCTCTCCCTTTGCATTTTTCTTTCCTCAGCAATTCAAAGTAGTGCAAGCATCTCTCTTCTAATCTCTTCTTTGGGTTGCTTACAAGGCTTGGCATCACGCTGAGGAATGCCTGCAAGATGGTATTTGAGGCAATTAATGCCTCCATGATATGTATTCTTGCACTCACTGCAAACAACTATTCCAGGTATGTGCTCTCTCACACCATACTTCCATGTAGGGTCTCTAGCCCCTGGAGGACGAGTGCCTGGAACCCATGATGATGGTGTAGGCGGGGTGGAACTTGATGGGGTGGGGGCGGAACTTGATGCTGAACCAGAGCCATAAGCCATTATAGTGTGTATTCAATGATCAATGATCAATCTACACATACAAAAAAGGTGTACAACATATTAGTTTTTGAATACAAAAAAATTTAAAAAATAACCTAAATCATTAAAAATTTAAAACTTAAAATATATAGAGCTAAATTTGATTTAAATTGATACAAATGTGTTTAAATGAATTATAAATTAACATTATTAACTAATCTTATCATTCTACACAAAAAATGAACCTAGGTCTGAAAATTTCAAAAAATAGTGAAAAAAATGAGCAAAAATCAACAAAAGATTGTGATGAATCTTGTGTTTTGGATTCTAAATGCAAAAAAAATTGTTTCTTTGTGCTCTATCATGACTTTTTTTCAATTTGGAATTAGTATTTTGCAAGAAGAATGAAAGAAAATGATTAAGCAAAAACAAAAACCCTACCTGTGAATCGAATTTCTCTTCAAAATCCACACAAAATGGCATTTGAATCTGCTCTCTTGATGGCAAATTGTTGGAAATGATATCTCCTTGCTTGGGCGGGGGGGTGTTTAGCTCCTCACAAACTATCATTCAATTTCGAAATGAAATGAAGTTGAAAAAAGATTTTTTTTTAGCTTTATGTTGCGCAACTGAGTCTTTTTCATGGACTCCCGAGTTTTTGGCGAGTACAAAAACTCGTTTTTTCGAGTTTGGCGAGTAAACCTCAGAAAAACTCGTTTTTGCAAAAAACTCGTGAGTTTTTGAAAACTCGGCGAATTTTCTCCGAGTGTGCCAACCATGTCACCGTGGACCTAATGGAAGACGGACACCCAAATTAGAAGCCTTCAAT
This sequence comes from Sequoiadendron giganteum, assembly GCA_007115665.2. Lineage (NCBI taxonomy): Eukaryota > Viridiplantae > Streptophyta > Pinopsida > Cupressales > Cupressaceae > Sequoiadendron > Sequoiadendron giganteum. Next base: position 687,028,110 of record CM021104.1, on the reverse strand, counting down.
GGCTGGTCCTCAGAATGTTGCACAAATGAGGAAAGATGAAAAGGTCCTTGTTCTTCATCAAAGACAACATCCCGACTAAAGATGAGGCGATCAGTGTCTACATCAATCAACTGGTAAGCCTCATGGTTGTCACTATACCCTGTGAACATAAGCTTTTGACTCTTGGAATCCAACTTGGAGTGCTTAGCATCTGGAATCCATACATATGCTAAAGATCCAAAGATTTTCAAATGACTGATTTGAGGTTTGCAACCAGTCCAAGCTTCCTTAGGAGTCTTCCCCTTAACAGCCTGTGTACGAGACCAATTAAGAAGATACACAACAGTGTAGACTGCTTTTGCCCAAAATTTATTAGGAACACTCCTGTGTTGTAACATGGAGCAGACCATCTCAGTGATTGTGCGGTTGTGCCACTCTAAACACCATTTTGCTGAGTGTAGGGTGTGGTTAACTGGCGTTTGATGCCGTGTGTATCACATAAGTAGGAGAAATCAATAGAACAAAATTCTTCCCCATTATTTGACCTAAGAGTGATTATGGAACAACCAAACTCTTTTTCTACTAAGGCCTTAAACTTCTGAAATACAATAAACACATCTGATTTTTGTCTAAGAAAGTACACCCACATTTTATGACTAAAGTCATCAACAAAAAGCAAGAAATACCTACAACCAATAACAAAAGGTGTATTCATTGGCCCACATACATCAGTGTGAACCAACTGCGGTATCTTAAAGGCTCGCCATGAGTCATCATCCGTGAACAGTGTCCTGTGTTGCTTCCTAGCTTGACAAACTCCACAAACGCCATGATGCTGAGTCTGGATCTCAGGTAAACCAGCTACAAGTCACTCTCGAGCTAGGTGAGAGAGATAGTGCACATTTAAGTGCCCATACCGCTGATGCCAAAGACTAGTAATGGTAGAATTTCTGGCTGCCGTGGCTAACTCCGGAGAATCACCTGTATCCACAAGTTTGTATAGACCACAATCCTCAATACCAACGGCCATAGTGGTGTGAGTCTCCCGATCAACAATCAAACACTTATGTGCGTTGAATACCACATCCAACTGAGGAGAGTGCCGCATAATTTGGCTAACAAAGAGAAGGTTTAGTTCCATGCCAAGAACGTAGTATACATTGAGGAATATGAGATTCCTCCCACCAGACTGAATATGAACAATGCCCTTGCCGACAACGGTATACTCTTCACCTCCTCCAAAAATAACTGAGTCATTGAAAGGAGAGAAGTTTGTGAACCAATCACGTCGATGGGTGAAGTTTCATGAAGCACCTGAATCAATGTACCAAGCAAAGGATTTCACATGATCTGTAGGTTTTTTAGGCATAAAGGCGTAAAAGGCAGATTCCTTCTACTCAATATGCTCGGAAACATTTGCTTTAGGTTGAGACCCTCCTTGCTTCTATTCAGAAGCCAAACATTGACTACCTTCCGACATAATGTTGGTCAAAGATGCCAACTTGCACGCTTTCCGAAGCACGAAAAACGAGATACACAAAAGAGGCTCAAAAAAACTCAATTGCATGGATCTCGAAGAACTAAGGCAATTTCAGGCACAAGAACCAAGGTAAACCGGTTGGCACAAATCCCAATGCATGGATTCTAGGGCACCCAAAAAAATTGGATGACTACCTAGAAATATTCTCGAAAAACCCAAAAAGAATTTGTGATCAGAAAGATTTTTCGACTTGAAAACAAAGGGTTTATTTGAAACCTTAGCTTAGAAATTTCGTTTGAATATTTGGCACCTAGAAACAGGTAAAAAATCATAATTTAGGGTCTGCAAAATCGTGTGTAGGAGAGAACCACGAAACCCTGGTCGCAGCCAAAAATGTGCTAGAAAAAGCCCAGAATAATGAAGAAAACATGCTAGAAGAAACAAAAAACACGTTTAAAAAAGATGAAACAAATCTGAAAATTGCACCCAAAATGAAGCAGAAAATCGAGCATAAAACTCCAAAAATTCGTGCAGAGAAAACAAGCCTCTCAAAGTCATGACATAGTTGTAGGCAAAAAAATAGAGGTTGCGCGACTATAAATCACGCCCAGAAGTCGTGTTTGTAAAAAAAAACATTTAAAAATCGCTCAAAAAACAATGACCAACCCCACTGACCAAGTCGCAAGCAGATAGAAGGAAAACAACACCCAAAACTTGACAAAATTGCCCAACAAAGACTCCAAATGAGGTCGCGATTCTTATCGATGCCCTGGTTGTGTAGAAAGAAGAGAGACGACAGCCATGATTTTTGGAAGTCACAAGTTTTCAATCAAGAGCCACAAATCAGAAACGAGTGGCACCAGAAAAAATTCCTGCCCAGTCGTTTTGGCTCTGATACCATGTAAAGAAGTAGATGGTAAAAAATAATTAATATTTACAAAAAAGAGTCGAAGACTCTTTATATAGATTACAAAGGTAAGATTTAGAAACTTTCTAAATCTGCACAGAAGAAAACAAAGAGATAAAATTACAACATATTACATGATTGAGCATTAATAAATAATTTAAATAATATCTTAATATGTAATCATTCCACTTGTAGATTTAAAGAGAAGGGATATTGTGCAATCTCCTCGTTGTGTACAAAATTCATAATTGTTGTTCTATGAGCATGGCATATTATGATTTCATGCATCTATGTGAAAAGTGAATGTAAATCCTTTGCTAATTTTAATGCGATCTGACGGATTTTGGTTTGGATCATTTATGTTGGCTTTTTACTCTTGATCCATTCCCAAGCCACTTACACTGTGTGTTATTAAAGGGTTTTTTTTTGGTGGGGGACTGGGGGCTGGGGGCTGGAGGTGGGGGGCGGTGGAGGGGTTGGATCTTTTATTTGGTATATTTAAATATTTTTATTTTTTTTGCAAATTAGGACTTTTTAATATAGGTATATTTGCAAATTATGAATATTTTAACACACACGCACGCACACACACACACACACAAGCCCATACCTATACTTAGGACTGCCAAGTTTATCTTATTGCAAATTCTTTCCAAGTTCAAGTACTTCCTAATGCAGAAAATATTTGACTGGATTGAATGATTTATTTCCAGGATTAATCAATATGCACTAATTTTCACATTCATCCCTGATCTTAGTGGAAAATCCTTTCACAATCGATTTTCATGCCTTTAGTTTTTCACTTTTCACCACGATTAATGAAATTGGGAAATCCTCATTCTTAGAGGCAATGTCAAATTCTACTTTGAGCTAATTGCCTCGTCCGATTTATGTGGGCACAAATTGTTCTTTATCAGACCTAAAGATATCAGGCACAGAAAATTTTAGAGTTCTTTGTGAAGTCATGTATGATAGACGCTGGAAGCTAAAAGTTTTAGTTTTGACTCTTTTGTAAATGTATGCCGAAATATTTGAAGTTTGTGATAGAGCCATTGGATAGGTAAATTCTCAAAGTACTTTTGTTCGACATATTCTATATCTTATTGATCAAGCATTCGTTTCCTTTGGCAAGAGGTCATGTGTAAGAATTTGAGAAGCTTATTTCATTGTTCAAGGTATTTTTTTTCTTTATGTTCAACTTTTGATGAATCATCTCCCTTACATATTCATTGCTGAACTAATTGAAATTACTCTAATGTATGGACAGGCTGGGGAGGAAAGATTTTCTGTTGAGTTGGATGCTGATGATAATGTTTGGTATGAGATACTTTCATTTTCAAGACCAGCACATGTTTTGTCTTTTGTGGCACAGCCATATGTTCGTCTTAAACAAAAAATCTTTGCCCAACAATCAACACAAGCAATGCTGAAAGCTATGTCAGAAAGAGGACTTTAAACCTGCTTCTGGTACCTCATGAAAGATTTTCTGGTCTGGTGCATTTGGTTATGCTTCCAAAGCTGTTATATTTTGGTTTTGCCTTGAATGAACAACCTTCCGTGTCATGTTTGAGGTGTTGTTTCTTGCCAACAAGGTGAGGTAGTAATTAGAATGCAAGTCTCAAAGGAGAAAAAAGAAAACCTCCATTATTGTACATAGAATTCTAATAAATATTTTAATATTGAAACCCTGCTATATTGTATCAATAACATACCTTTTTTCAGCTTGGAAGATTATGTTTTTTCATGCTTTGGCCATTTAGAACTTAGTGATCACAAGACTTAGATGGCATATATGCTTTTATGGTTTCCAGAAAAAATGAACTTCGTTTGAAGGATACATGTGGAAGAAAAATATTTGGTCTTAAACTACTGAAATATAGGTTTCCTCCATGTAAGGTTGGTTGTCAAGTAATTATATTGCCCCTTATAAAGGGATTTAGGTTTATTTGTCACTACTTACTAAATTAAGATAACTGTGTTTGATTCACCTGCTTATTTGGGATGGATTCTGTTATGCAAGTCAAAACTATAAACTAAATTTGACAAAAATATGCAAGTTTCCGATTATGAACATTTTATGAACAAATTATAGTAGTCTGGAAGATTTTATTTTAATCTTCAATTTGTATACGGAATTTTATTGCAAATACTAACAAAGCTAAAGCTTGAAGTAAAACAATATTTTATACCACAAGGCAAATCATCAATGCCTCTATGTGCAAAAAAAGTACAAAAATATATGAGAATAAGAAATGACTTTTACCAAGCAACTATACTCTACAAAGAAACACAGTTCCAATGGAACATGTTATACAAAGGGGAAACTTAAGCTTAGATGTTAATTGTTAAGTCGCCAGCTATCTTGGGGTCAGTCATGGTACAAGCCATCACTGTTTGAACTTGGGTTTAATCATGGCAAGTGCCCTAAACTTGCCATTCTGTAAGTGCAGCTGCTTTCCTTCTCCTTAGCAGAAGGGTTGGCCTTTGTCACTGTGTAGCAAGACAGCTGCTGGACCTTCTAGGTGGCCTTCTCCTGCCTAAGGTAACGTTGACACTCATTTTGTGTGCCTCTGCCACTTGGGTGGGCTGTGTATTTGCCTTTTGTGGTTTAGGATGGTCACAATGGTTGGTTGGCTCTTGATTCTCTCTTGCACAATCCCTCTGCTTGGGCTAATCCTTGTCTCCGGGATGATCCACCAACTCCTTGTGTAGCGATGTGTGTTTAATGATTTGGTGGCTGTCTTACCCTCGATATTTAATCCAATTTAAGTTTTTGTATTATATGTTATAAGCTTTTTTGAGCTGTTCATATCACTGGTCACTGTTTATTAGAAACCTTAAAATGTACTTTTAAAACATTTTTTGATTAATATATGCATTGAAGTGTTTCTAATAAAAATAGTAATTTTCGTGCTTTATAAGCATTTCTTCTTGTCAAGAAACATTGTTTCAGTGATTTCTGAGTTGGGAGCATGTCCCTAGCATGTGGCTAATGAGAATCTCAAGTATCTTTCTTGTTTCCAAGACTTTATTGGCATGTAACATTTCTTAACATTTTGGGGTTTACATGTAGTGGCTGACTATTGGTTTTCAAAAGTTGCTATATTAACCGTTCTACTTTGGAAATATTCTCGAGTTAGTCTTATACACTTCGTTTTCTTTGATCTACCTCTAGCGTACTTATAGGTGAAGTTTATCATTTGGTTATTACTCACGGATCATAGGTATCATCTTGGTGAGAGCTTTATCAGTAAGTTGCATTAGATATATTGTGTATTGGGTTAGATTTTGTTTGGGTAAATTAATGGATTAATGACACTATAGGGTGAAGGTTATCATTTGGTTATTACTCACGGATCATAGGTATAATCTTGGTGAGAGCTTTATCAATAAGTTGCATTATATATATTATGTATTGGGTTAGATTTTGTTTGGGTAAATTAATGGATTAATGACACTATAGCCTCCAAGACACAAACAAGGGTCAATCCTTGGCATGGATCGCATTCACTTTCTTGAATGTGTTCTCTAGGTACTAGCACCACCACAATAGGAGTATCCCCAACAGTTCTTGGAGGTTGAGCTTGAGTCATTATTGTATTTGTTGGAATATAGGGTACAATGTTATCCACTCTCTTTACCCCTATTTATTTATATTTGTTGTACTTTTTATCTAACTTTGAGAGCTTATGATTTTGACCTTAGTGCAATTATGTGTCACATCAAAGATATATTGATCTAAGGTCTAACTTACTATAAAGAATGGAAAAGTTAACTTCTACAAAGAAATCTTCCTTTAGAGTTAACCTTACACTTTACTCTAGAGTTAATCAAATGTAGTTTTCTAAATTTAATGCTTAGATTTTTCTGATTAACTCTTTTAGATGTTTAATTATAAATAAAAATAAGATTTGATAAATAATCAAACTAAAATTGATGGAAAGAAATGAACATGTGAAAATATCTAAAACAAAGAAATAGAAAACACTTGTTGACTACAAAAATGAAAAGTACAAATACTAAGGAACTTGGTAAGGAAATCTAAAAGTATCTACCTCGAACACCAATGCAAT
>CM021104.1:686965076-687021571 GCA_007115665.2 Sequoiadendron giganteum | reverse complement strand
GAACTTAATTGTAGGAAATGGGATTTCAAGTTTTGTGATATAGGGACTCAAAATAGACTTAGAATATAGATGAATTCAGATTATAGATTTTGGAACATACTGACCCAAAATGAATTTAAGATTTTGAATATGGGGATGCTTAGATTGAAATAGAGGGTTGTGGGATTTACGGGTGAAGGTATCTTTTGGAGGAGTGGATTTGGATGTTTAATTAGATATTTATTTTGGATGCATTAATTCTTTGTTTGGGAATCCACTTGGTAATTGGGCTTTCTTTTTTCTTGATGGGCATTTGTGGCCTTTTGGATTTACTTTGATTTTGGATTAGATTTTTTATTAAGTGCATGTCGACATTTTGCGACATGGTGATCCTTGGATTCCTTTTTGTATATTTTTTCTTGTGCATCCAAATCACTTCCAAAGGTGACAATATGGTCTCATGGGGAGAGATTATCTTAACATCCTATAATATGGGTGATGGCTTCATCATGTTGGAATAAGACCAATGATGTGTGTTTTTTTATCCTAATTGGGGTTGTATGGGATGGATTGGTAGGATTAGGGGATTTTGGGATAGAAGTGGTCGGGAGATGGGGTAAGTGCATGGAAATTGGAGACAAAAAGGGGGTGAAAAGTAACCATTTTGTGAAATAAACTGCACCTAAATTTGGATGAGTAATTTCATATGCATGCACTCAAAATTTGAAGATATGATAAGAAGAAGGATTCTAGCACTATAAATCATGTTTCTAAACTAGTATTTAAAAAAAAAAAAGATTAAGAAGCTTAAATGTTATGCACACACAAAAATGTTCCAATTTTTCTTAATAAAATATAGCATAGTGTTTAGTGTGTGCCCCCTTTTTTTATTGCATTCAATATTTTTTTAAAGTGCTTGGCAAAAATATAGCTAAGAGTGAGTACTAGAAATTATGTATTTTTTATTGATATTTTTTCTAATTTTTCAAAGTGGATGCATCTTGAAAATTGCATCGCTAAGTGTGCATGTCACATAACTTGCACAAAATTAATCAAAAATGATTTTTTTTATGTGTAAATAATGAAACATAGAGCAATCTTGTATATATTTTTTAAAATTCTAATAAGTGGATAAAAAGTTATATAGAAAAATCAATACATGTGTATCTAAGGAATATAGGAACATTAGTAAAAGAAAATAAAAATAAATGTGTTAATTTATTACAAATAGTAAAAAAATATATGAAGTTAGAAAGCTAAGAAGATGTGTGATTTTTTGGTGGTAATTTTGTCAAATATTATTATAAAATGAGTAAATATGATGATGTTGAAGTTAAAAAGGTTATTTAAGATTAAAAAGCATGTAAAATGGGGGAAAATTTGAAGCCCAAACCTTTACACTCATTATCCAAACCTATTCCAAAGCAAAAAGAAAAAAATGAGTAAAAATGCAAGCATGTTATATAATGCACTCATGTTTTCAAAATGAAATCACACTTTTTCTATTTTTCATCTCTTTAAAAATGCAATCACATTTTATAAGACATAAAATATAATTGTTATGGCTTGGTATTTATCAAGAAATAACATAATTGTGTTATTTATTTTTTATCAACGTGATCACACAATGACCAAAATCACTAATTTGGTCATTTTGTTGTCCCCCAATTTGGTGCACTTGCCTAATGGGGGGATTGGTGGCAACAAGCTTGTGAGAGGAGTGGTGAAAAGAACTTATTTGGATGTTGACAAAAGTCTCTTTAGGATTTGTGAAGGTCTTACCAATATCTTTATCATGAAAGCTATTGTCAATTCTTTAAAATCTTGAATTTGTCTTGATTTGGATGGGTTCCAAGATGCCTTACTTGTGAAGGTCTAACCCTTTGTTGTGATTGTTCATTTTTTGACAAATCCAATTGTCAAAGAGATTCTTGATGTTGTGGAAACAAAATGTGAAATCAGTTTTAGATGGATAGGGAGTGGTGTTAGTTGTATTTTCTTTGACAACAATAAAATTAGATTAGATGAAGGTGGTGGAACCAAGGGGATAGGGTTGTGGTTTTTGGATGGATTTGATAGGCATTGTTCGATCTTAAGAGAATATAATATCATGAAATGGATTAGTAGGGATACTTGGATCTTGATCTGGATGAGAACATGTGTGGATGGGTATGATTTGGAGCAACTACTTAGCATATGGGGGTTTATTTAGATGAGATAAGGGAGGAGTGATGTTTTTTATGCTAGTTATTAGCACATGAAGGGATTCCTTTAGTTGTGCACATGGATGGTGGAGGAATTGTTAACGTTTATGGATGTTAGATAAATGGATTTAAGGGATTTGATGAAATTACGACCGATTAATGGATGGTCAATGAAATATTTGGAAGGTTTAGGATTAGCGATGTGATGGGATTGCACAAATATGTTTGTGCTTTGAGGCTTATGATGATTTTCTAATATTCCTCAAAGAAACTTGTATCAAGAAATTTCGGTTAAGTGGGGTATGCATTATGATGAGTTGGATTACAAAGGATTGGAGGATGAAGGATTGGAGTAGGAAATGGAGGCTACAAGGCATTCATGTGAGATGGGGATATGGAATGTGGCTTCATGAAGAAGACCTTGGATTAGAGATGGGTTTTCCTTGTCGAAGGTAGGGTAAATATTACCATTGGATGTGTGTTAAGGTTCAATAAAATAGATTGAGCTATTTATTTCTTGGTCGTGATGGTTTATGGGTGAATGTTTGGAGCTTGTGGCAATATTTCTTAAGGTAGTGTTGTGTAAGGAGTGAGGGGACTCATCTTGGTACACAAGAATCTCATTATCATCATATCATCAAGAGATTATATTCTTCTTGATCAAAAAATCTAGAATCATCATCAAGGAATGAAGTTTTAGATAAATGAGGGGACTCATCAAACAAAATCGATTTGTGATTTTGGATTGAGATTGATATGGATGGAATTTGGTATTAAGGTTTGGAAGGTTGGATTAGATTGGACTGGGATGGATGGGATCTTAAGATTTGTTTTGATATCAAAATATTTTTGGATTGATTCGTTAAGCTCATATTTGGATTGATTAAGCTCAAGGTTGGAAAAGTTTTGGATTTTGAGATTTGAATTGAAGGGTTGAGGGTGAAGGATCAATGATCAAGAACTTAGGATGGTTTACTTCAAAAAAAATTTGTGTTTTACACTTAGGATAGGAAAAGTTCCTAAGTGAGAATTGGTATGAGATTTAGATTACTATACTTAGAATAGGCAATGTTCCTAAGCAAGCTTTCTTTTGAGTACATGGTTGATCTTGAGGTCTTGATCCTTGATTTGGTTTTGGTTCAATTAAATTGGATTTGGATTAGGATGGGTGATAGGAGATTATTAGGATACCTATAATTTTAGGTTAAGATTGATTTGGAGATGATTACCTAGGGTTTGATTACGATGAGGATTTGGGATTGGATTAGAAGATGGTTGATTTAAGATTAGAAGATGATTGATCTAGGATTAGAATATTTGTAAGTTGATTTGGATCATTAATTGAGGTAGATGGAAGTCGAGATTTTGGTTGGCAAAAGGATGAAGTTTTAAACCTTTGGGTTTATTTAGGATTTGCAAGGGGATTTAGAGTTTGATTTTGATTTGTCAAAAGGTTGGAGCTTACTTGGGAATTGATGGGGTTGATGAATGTTGGAGAAGGAGATTGGGATAGCGGATTTGAATTAGGTTTGGGAATAGATTGATGAGGTTGGATAATAAATTGGATTTTGGATTATGGGATGATGGATGGATGTTGAGAATCAAGAGTCAAGACCTTATGAGGATTGGATTTGATTTTTTTTACACTTAGGAAAGGTTAATTTCTTAAGAGAATTTGACTTGGACTTTAATTATTGGATTAAAGTCTTGATATTGTTTATGGTTTGGATTTAGATAGGGTTTGGATTGATGGTTTTGGTATTAAGTATTAGGATGATGGATTAAATTATAGATTAGATGTGGGATAGAGTTGATTAGGATTTGGGGATTTGGATGATGAAATTTAGATAGACGATTATGGTTAAGAGTTGAACTTGGGATTAGTCTATTCGAAGTTGGATTGAAAGAAAATCAAGGGATTGTGAATCGATGAATTAGATTAGGATGGCAACCTTTGGTTTAGGATTTGATTTTGATGGATGACTTAACTTTGATTCAAAGGTTTGAGGTTTTATGCTTGATGGGGTAAATAGCTTTGATAGAAAATAAGGTTGTGTTCCTTGATTGCTTTGATGTTTTCAATTTAAGGGGTGAATTCATAGGTTTCAATAAGAAGATGCACCAAACATGATAATAACGTAGATCTATTCATGTAAGGTGTTTGGATTATTGTAAGCCCACATATATGCCTTGTCTAGGCATAGATTGTAGGGTCTATGTTGAAGCACTAACCATTTTTTTCACCCAAAATTGATTAATGGTGAAAGAGGAGAGCATACATAAGTTATAATCTTGTTTCTTGGTGCACAAAGTGAGTAACTTCCTAACATGATCCACAATCAATGCATCACAGTCATACATGATCAAATGGTCTTAAGATAGGATGAACAAGGTTGCTAGGGGTGTCCTCAATATACTTAAGGGTACGTGAGGTTCAAATATGTGAACAAGAATCTATCTACATGCTTGTGTTCACAGACAAGTCCAATTCTACTTCACCTTGACCCCTTACAAAAAGGGGTTCCAAGGTTGTGCCAAACATGATGATGACTCCTTTGAGATACAACTTTCAATCTTCCCCCTTTGTACACCCTCTTAGCATATGTGGTTTGGGTCATCCCCTAAGGTGATAAAATGATTAGATGAAAGGAATACAAAGCGTTATGATCTCCAAGATCGCTTGATGGTGCAAGGATAAAGCATACACACAAGGCTTCCTTAAGATGAAAATGATAAAAGAAAAATAGAACAAAGAGATATTTTTTATCTCAAAGGTCACCTTGTGGTGTGGAGAGAGCATACACACCCATTGTCTCATAGAAATGATAAATAATTATTCATTAAGGATTAAAATGTGCAATTACAGTTAGTCAAAATGATGAACCTTGGATAAGTGAACCTATAATAAAAATATGCTAGTAGTTTCACAAGGAATTTGGATAATGATGTAGCTACACAAATTATGGGTTAGGCTGCAAAAAAATTGATTACCTAAATATTTAAGCCCCAATGAAATGATTGACGTGATTTTATTTTGTACTCATAAAGTTTACCTATAAAGGTGTCTTGGGAGGTGAAAAATCAATGTAGGATCATATAGGCATTGCAGGATTGTAGAGGCACCTCAAGTGGTAGCAAAGGCATTACAAGATGAAGCAAAGGCACTACAAGATTGTAGAGGGGCCTCAAGAGCTAGCAAAGGCATTGAATTGTGAAAATATGTGCAAAGGCATTACAAGAATGCAAAGGTACCTCAAGACATAACAAAGGCATTAAAGTGTGAAATTGGGTGCAAAAGAGTTGCGCAATGAGGCAAAGGTATTGTAGGTTTATAGAGGTTCCTTAGAAGGTAGCAAAGGCATTGAAGTAGTAGTGGAGACATCAAATGAGGTAGAGAGGCATTGAATCGGCTTCAAAGGCACCTCAAGAGATAGTAGAGGTGTTGAATCAAGTACAAAGATTTCAAGGGGTAGTAGAAGCATCGAACTAAAACCTACAACTTGAAAGCTCATAATAAACTCAAAAATGGATTAAATTTAAGAGGTGGGTCCCATCGAGAATGAAAAATTCCCTTGCTACCTCCTAAGGTGTTGACTTGGGAGCATAAGCACATCAAGAGATAGTAGAGGCATCAAATTAGAACTTGCAACTTTAAAGATCACAAAAAAACTCAAAAATAGATTAGATTTGAGATGTGGAGTCCCAACAAGCATTGCTAAAATGTATACATGAAGAAGTAGGATAGAAAACAAGATTCAAATACAATGACATAAATCTTATGATTTTCCTCCCAAGTACCTTGGAATGAGCTTGAAGAAGATAACCTAATGTTGAGACACCTCCTAACCCCACCATCTCTTGATATACTCTTGTGATTTGTTGATGTATAGGTTGCTCTTCAATTTGATGGTGTACCTTTGCATTAGAGAGGCTTCATGCAAATGGTTTGGGAGAGAGTTGATGTATAGATTGTTTGGATGGTTATTCAATGGTTGAGATTGAATCATGATATCAACGTTTGAGGATTCTTGAGATAATTGGATGAATGAGATACCCCCAAGTGGTATCTTGTGATTGTTGCATTTGGGGATGTGGAGGATCAAGGAGATTTGGACGGTTGGAATTGGCTTAATTTAAATGGATGTTGAGATTAAGAATCCTCACCCAAATAATCAAACCAAAATAAGGGGTTTTGAAAGGTCCCCACGCTTATATAGACCATAGATGAGACAAGATGGAAAGTCAAAAGCGAACAAAAAGTAGCCATCTAGGGTAGAGAAAAACTCAACAAAACAATAATAAACCAACAACACCCCTCTAACAAGGGCATTAAAAACCAAATCAAACTAAAACCTCAAAACAACTACAAAACTCATCACTTGAAACAACTTGAAGCCAAACTTCATTAAGGAATAGTGGACCCTACCAACAACACTATCAGCTTTAATTAAACCATGATGCTCTCTATTGAAGTTTCCAAGACATGAATCTAATGGGAGAGGGGGGGCCCTAGAGTGCTCCTCACATTGAATTATCTTCCTATTTTCCTTGTTTGAGGCCTTAGAATGCTACCCCCAATGTGCTAGGTTGGCCCTATTGAGACAATCCCTTCTAGGCAATAACCCCTTACCAAGCTCCTTCACATATTTTTGTGCAAGAGAAATGAAACCAAAAATGACATTTTCATAATTTTCCTTATCAAAAAAGGAGGCATTCACCTCCCTGTTGAGGGATGCCACCCCAATCTCCGAAGGAACAAGCCTATCCTCTTTCAAACAATGATGATTTCCAGCCCTACACCCATAAGAGACATGGCAAGCTATGAAGTAATGATCGCAAAAAACCAAAGTCCTCGTATTTGATCAATTTCACCCAATCTCCTAACTTAAAAGATAAAGTAATTAAAGAAGGAAGCACTTTCTCCACATCCACATTAATGCAAAACCTTGTAAATAACAATTGTTTTCTACACTTTGTTACATTGTCAAAAAAACAAGAATGAGCCAACCAAAAAGAACTAGCAATTCTTGACCAAATCTCTTCATCCTAATATTCAAGCAATAAACTAGGAAGTCTCACCCATAATGTGACTGTTCTAATGGATTATTGCTCTAGATCAAAGCCCGCATGCCACCTCTTAAGGAAGAGGCCATAATTACCCAAAAACCAAAACCCCCTAAGAGAATATCAATGCAATCTTAATGGAGGGAAAAAACAATTAGAATTAAACCCTTCACAAGCACTGAGATCTCGATGGAGCCCCAAAGTCCATTTTCTCTTACTAGCCCATCCTTTGAAAAAATCAACATTAGGTCTAATCACTAAAAATTTCCCAAGGCATTTTTCGTGTTGGACAAAGATTTTCCACAAGGAAATCAAAGGTCTTGAGCAGCCAATCACTACCTCTTGCAACCAAAATCAATGGGACAACAAAAGGAGTATCGTGGACGATTCGAGCCTTGGGCAATTCATTGCAATAATCATCCACAACCCCCAAAATAGACCCCAACACAAGTTGTGAAGGAACGAGGGAAGAACTCTTATTCCTCAATCTCACGATACTACATTCTTGGATGAGATAGGCAATTCCCCAATCCGCATCCACCGAAAGCCACAATAGCAAAACCAATCATAGCAACTGTCACATCTAAGCCCTTAGGTTCAGAGAGTGAGAAACCCTTGCACAAACCTTGGGCAGAGCCACCCTTTCCACCATTGCCAAGCAAACACGGTATCTGCGAACACCTTGAACCCCTTGCAATGTTGGACATGATGCGATTAGAGCCTAACCTCATGCTTCAACAAGCATCCAGCCACATGTCCAAAAGATGCACTTCGTCAAATAAAATGTCCACCCTACTCATCCTTAGTGCCAAATCTGAAACCCATGTTGCCCTCGCTCTCGTCATCACCCTCTCCTTCATCGTTGCTTTCCGAGCCTGCAAGTTTGCTGCTTATTTTTCCACTCATACTCATTTTTAAACAAAACTTATATTAATTGTAATCCCCTAATAAACATTATACTTTAAAGTGCACACACAACAAAACAAAGCTATAATGAATTGGTTATTGATCCAATGAAACAACACACTGCATATCACTAGTAATACGTTATCCTTTCATCCCCTACAATGGATAAATAGAACAAATTAAGACAAGTTTCACAAAAATTATTGTCGGCTAAGAGTGAAATGGGGAGGAAAAGTGATCAGGATCACATCAGCAATCTCCAAAACAAATAGCAAACAGCAAATCTGGGGCACGCCAAAATTAAAATGACAAATTTAAGGACCCCAATCAGAATGGGACTGAATCTGAAAACTGTGTACGAGGCAATTCTTCGAAGAAGAAAGCCTTTTTATTAGTATTCACATATTTGCACCCTGCATGGTTCATCAAATTTTTATTTTGGAATATTTACTGTCCATGGACCCTTTAAATCAATACTTATTTTCACCTCTTTTTTTTCTATGGTATATGACTCTCAATGGACTCAATTAATACTCACAAATTTGTGACTTACATGTTTCACCTTTTTCTAATCATGGGATATGGCTTCCATATATCCTTATGATTATACTCATTTGCACCCTTCATTTTGGCATATGCTTCACCTGCCGATTAATACTCAAATATTTGCACCTTACACGTTAGAGTTATTTTATTTTAATTCATCCATATGCACTAAAGCATATGACTGTGTGTTGGTCACAGTTGTACACTGTAAGATTATGACAATGTGTGTTATATAGAGTCTAGACATTGTCATCATGCTCACTGATACGTGTAATCAAACACCAATTATAATAAAAAAAAATTATCTGATTCCATTCAATCAATATTTGCAAAACCCTGTTGTTCAAATACTAAAGCATTATAATTTATAAACTGTTATTTTCTGTGACCCTTGCCCCACAAATATTATACCTCTAGCAAGAAAGCAATCACCGAGCACTACACAATAAATAATAGCTTTTCATGTGATGCCTCAAAGGTTATGTGCTAACGGATTTTCTTATAGTTTTAATCTAAATTGCCAGTCAGACATGTGATGAGATGAATTTGCTTAATGCTTCGTGACAAAGCGATATCCTGCTAATATTTCCATGATGACAATTTTCATGCTGATCACCAGATGTATAATATAGGGTGATCAAACATTTGCCAAATAGTCAACAGAACAAGCAGTGCTCTGTTGAAACACTGAAATTATTACATTATATTGTAAACGTGAAAGTTGCAATAACATGATTTCCATTGGAAAATTTCCTCCAATTGTAAATTACAAAATTTGCAAAGTTGATTATCCTTTATCTTTCCTTGATGGCACATCCTCTCGGTGCTTCTCTGCCATCCATCTTTTAATTTCAGATTCTTCAACATCATAATTGTCCAAACATGAGGGTGAATTTTCTTCAGTCTTATTGTTTTTTGGCACAATACTTACGAGTAACGTTGTCTGTGACATGTCACAAGCAAAACAAAAAAACAAGTCACCGATAAAATGTAATTCTCCCTGGTCAAACCAAACAAAAACAAACTTCAGAAATACCAGAGGCAAGAAATGAAGTACCTTGGCAACACTACCACAGAGGCGAAGCATAGATTGCCAGTCTGACCATGTTATTAGTCTACCTTGTCTGTCATCAGCTTCAAAAGAAACAATAACTGCATACCTGTTCAATGAAAAGAATAGCTTGAGACATTAGTATTAGAAAAAGGTTACATACATGTGACAGCAACAGATCATTATTACAAATGAATTTATTGGTTTAAACTAGAAGAAGCAACTAATTTCTTATTACTATCAACAGTTGTCTTGTATCCAAAGCTGTAAAAAATCATATCTAACAACAAACAAGAAGTTGCACGATATTATAGTAAAAGAGAGCAAACATTCAGAAGATATACTATGTTCCACGGCGTTTCGGGGACGGGGACGGGGGGACGGCAGGGGACGAGTTTCGGGGATGGCAGTCTGAGGGCAGATTTTTGGGGACAGCGAGGGGACGGCGATATAAATTTTTTTATATATATATATATGTATGAATTTTTAAAAATATATTATATATAGAGAGAGAAAGAGAGCAATTTGAAATATCAAATATGTTATGTGCAACAATAGCAATATAACAATATGTGCATAGATAAAGAGTATAACAGCAGTATAGCAACGATATAACAGCAGTGTAACAACAATATAAAGATAAAGGTAAACACTAACAGCAATGCCAATAATTTAACTATTAAATATAAAAGCATTTTGTTCAAGTTTGAAAACTAAAGTTAAATAACTCAAAGACCAAAGTCTCAAACTTTAAAGTTTAAATACAAAAATCTGTCAATCTATGACACTATGCCTCATTCGGGCTATCAATATCAAAAGCACTATTTGTGTCACTATCACTCTCTGCCTGAAGTGGATTATAATATTTATCAAACAATTTTTATTTTATTTGATAATAAAATTAAATAGTTTATTTAAAAATTAAATATTTTATCAAATATAATGAGATATATAATATTTATCAAGCAATTTTATTTAATTTGTCAAAAATTAGAACTTTTTTTTACTTTGACAAAAGGGGGACGCCTGGGCATCCCCAATACGGATGGGGGACTTCTAGCCGTCCCCCAGCCATTTCGGGGACTCCTAGGCGTCCCCTTTTATTTTCCAGCCGTCCCGCTATTTGGGGACGTGTTTCCTTGCGTTTCCCAGTTTTCAAAAATTGGAGGGGACGCCTAGGGGACGTCCCCTGCCGTCCCCCCGTCCCCGAAACGCCACAGGGGACGGGGACGTAGGGTTTGGGGGGGGGGACGTGTCCCCGTGTAACACAGGGAAAAAGCAATTGAGACATTCTTCCAACAAGGATTTTGTGACAAGAGCTACTTGCAACAGAGTTGTGGCACAATCTCATGTATTACTCCACCATTGCCTCACGCATGGCCTTCTTTGACCACAATTTTGCTTGAGCATGTGTACTCCCTTTGTGAATATCAAACAACCTATAAATAAATATTTTATGGTTTTATTTTGGATAGCTGTGAAGGGGTTTGTAATGTAAAGAAGTAGATGGTAAAAAAAATTGATATTTACAGAAAAGAGTTGAAGACTCTTTATATAGATTACAAAGGTGAGATTTAGAAACTTTCTAAATCTACACAAAAGAAAACAAAGAGATAAAACTACAACATATTACATGATTGAGCATTAATAAATAATATCTTAATACCCTCCCTTAATGCTCAATCTATCAACTACACCAAGATGACCTCTGAATTTTACAAACTTATCTAGATTGAGGGACTTGGTGAGAATATTTGTTGTCTGATCCTCCGTTGGAACATACAACAACTGAATTGATCCATCTTCAACAAGCTTTCGAATGAAGTGACAATGGGTTCCGCATGCCTGGTTCTTTCATGGAAGACTGGATTTTTGGCAAGTTTGAGAACTCCCTGATTGTCACAGAACAAGCGAGTCGGACCTGCTAGAGATATTTGCATATCCGCAAGCATCTGGCAAAGCCAAAAGCTGCCTTAACTACTCCTCGATACTCTACTTCTGTCGAGGAGAGAGCCACTGCCTACTGCTTTTTACTAGTCCAAGTGACTGCACCAGATCCCAAACTGAAAACATACCCAAATGTTGATTTTTTGTCATCAACTGAACCTGCCCAATCTAAGTCTATGTAACCAATGAGGCTAGGATCGTGATTCCTACTGTAAAGAAGTTTATAATCAGAGGTGCCCTTCACATAACACAGCACACGCTTCGCTGCTACCCAATGATTAGCCTTGGGGGCTGTCATGAAGTGTGAAATGTAGCTCATTGCAAAACTGAGGTCAGGTCTAGTGGCAGTGAGATAGATGAGGTTGCCTATTAGTTGCCTGAACAAGGATTCATCTACTACAGGTGAGTCTAATTTAGCTGACAACTTCAGCCCTTTTTCCATAGGTGTGGAGGCAAGTTTGCAATCCTACATTCGGAACTTATCTAGTAGAATTCGAGCATATTTGGATTGAGAGATGAAGAAATTGTTCTCTGTCTGCCAAACCTCAACACCTAAACAATAATGCAAAAGTCCCAAATCTGTCATGTCAAATGTGCTACACAAATCCTGTTTGAGCCCATCGATCAAATGTGCCGAGCTGCCAGTAATGATCAGGTCATCCACATAGACAACAAGAATAAGAATATCACTACCAGTGTGTTTGACATACAGATTAGAATCAGATGGACTCCTCTGAAAGCCATGATTTGTGAGGTACTTGTCAATCTTGATGTACCAAGCTTGAGGAGCCTGTTTCAGGCCATAGAGTGCTTTCACCAGTCTGCACACCTTGTATTCTTTACCGACAACCTTGAACCCTGGAGGTTGCATCATGTAGACTTCTTCCTTCAACTCATTGTTAAGGAAAGCACTCTTAACGTCCATCTAATGGACTTTATAACCAAACTAGGTTGCTAAGGCAAGAATGAGCCGAATGGTACTCATCTTGGATATAGGAGCAAAAGTCTCCTTGTAGTCAATGCCTTCCTTCTGTGAGAACCCCCTAGCAACGAGACAAGCTTTGTACTTGTCAAGGGTTCCGTCAGCTTTGTACTTAACCTTATACACCCATTTGCAGCTAATGGGCTTCTTCCCTGGAGGAAGATCGGAAAGGACTGAAGTGTGATTCTTTTGAAGACTCTGGTATTTAGCCCCCATAGCTTGTTCCCACTCAGGAATTCCTTTAGCCTCTGAATATGTTTGAGGCTCAGACACTGTGAATGTTGGCCATGAGAGCAAAATTAATTGTATGTTGTTGTTTGCTCTTGTTTTTGGACGATCTACCCTCAATGAGCTCATCATCATGAAGATCACCAATAGTCTTAGCCCACCATTTAGGCCCGAGAGGAGAAGTTCCAACATCGGATGCAACAGGAGTTGGAACCGGTTGTGGATCTGGAACAGGTTCATCAGGTGGAAGATTATCATCATCCAGACGAAAATCGGGTTGAGCATCATCAAAAATAGAATCTGCATCATCCCTCCCATTAGGTGGACCTATAGTTGGAAAACTCACCCCAAGCAAAAACTCGCTAAGCCAAAAATGGGAGAGTTTTTAAAACTCGGCAAAAAACTCGAGAACTTAAAAAATTGCATAAATTTCATTAGAAACATTTTTTTTTTGCAAAATTCATTGACAAGATGAATCCAATGAATCCATAAATGAGTACAAAAGTGTTTTCTATTAATTTTGATTGAATTCAATGTAAATTGATTACAAAATCGCATTCTTATGCGGAATCCCGATGGCTAAAAGCCTGAAAGTCTGATACATGAAAGCAATAAAACTAGAACTAGAAGCAAATACTAAACAGTAACTAAATACAACATGCTAGGCTTTCCTCTTCCCTAGTCTAGCAGCAACTAGGGAAGAAGGGGTGGGTCCTCTAGTCCTCCTGCGTGTGCGTGGTGGTGGTGGCGGTGATCGCACTCGCGGTGCTACTGCTACTGGCTCCTCGGCTGGCATGGAAGGCTGTGTCTGTGGCTCTGGCTAAATCTCATCCATATCCTCAGGAATGTCCTCCAACACTACATCTCCTGATGCACCCACATCCTCCATTGCTTGTCTCTCAAAGTCAAGGATCTCGTCCGCGCTAAACAATGGAGGCTACTCATCTCGCCCTGTCCAATCACTATAAAGATCTATCTCATCTAAATCAATAGGATCCAGTGATTTTTCTTCTACTCTCTTTGTGCGCAACCGAAGGTTGTATTGCACAAAGACAAGATCATTGAGGCGCTTTTGTGCTAACTTGTTCCTCTTTTTCGTGTGAATGGACTCGAACAAGCTCCAATTGCGCTCACAACTGGATGCACTACGGGGCTGACATAATACACAGAGGGAATTTTTTTTGAAGATGTGGGGTTTTTCCACCAAATCTCTACAAAACAAATAAATATTGAAGAGTTAGAAAACAAAGTCAAAGACTCAAAAGTCAAAACACATTTTATCAAATTATAAGATGCATGTGAAATAAACTTAAAAGTTAAAGACTCCCAATTTTATACCTGGTGGCAAAGTGTTTCTTCCTCTAACAGCCAGCTCCGAAGAAAAGAGATTACCAGTTGCTTCCCTGTACATATCCAACTCACTGATGATGTGGTCTTGTTGTGACCTTTTTCACACATCGCCCCATTGCAAATGAGGACCCTAGTAGTTTAACCTCTGATAGTTTTGCTTCCGAGTTTTGGTCTTTTTGTGGGGTACTTGGAATTTGAATTTTTGGAAGTCATCCGGGTCAAGAAATGATTGTGTACCAAAATCAATGCATGAACGTTGCCTAAGTGCTTAGAAGGTCTTGTGGACGAAGATCGACTGTCCGTTCAGTCAATTCTGACACTTCCTAAAATTTAGGGTTTTTCACCTCGGGCCCCTATTTTTTAGGGACTTTTTTTTGGCATTTTTAGCCCATTCTGGAATCCCTATTTTTTGGGGATTATTTTTAGAAAGTTTCTATTTTTGGAAAAGTTTCTATTTTTGGTAGGGTTTCTATTTCTGGAAAGTTTGTAGGTCATGGCTTCGTCAACATCAACTTCAGAAGGTTGCAAGAGGAAAAATGAGTGAAAATTTTGAAAAATCTGGAAAATTGCCTAAGGCATGGACATGCATGTGCTAAATTCGCCCAAGCATGAAGAAATAAAAATGACAGAGGAACAAGCAAGTCCGCCATTGGCAAAGAAGAAATTGCAAAAAGCCAAGCAAGTTCGCCCAAGCAGTTGCAAGGCATGGTGGAAGTCCGCCCAGCACATGCAAGGAAAAAATTACGAGGCTGCAAGGAAGTCCGCCCAAGAAATTGCAAGAGAAGGAGGAAGTCCACCCAGCAACATACAAGGAAAAATGGCTAAGTCATGAGCAAGTCTGCCCCAAGGTAAGCATGCAAGGAAGATGGCAAGTCCGCTCCAAAGTGTTGGGAGGTGCAAATGCAAGATGAAGTCCTCTCCAAAGAGTTGGGAGATGGCAAGGCAACAACAAAGTCTGCCCAACAAGGTAAAAGGATGGCAAATGACATGTAAAGTCCGCCATGTGCAAGGTGCAAAGAGCACTTGAAGTCCGCCCAACACAAATTAAAAATGGCAAGACATTAGCAAAGTCCGCCCAAGTGCAAAATGGCAAGAAACATGTGAAGTCTGCTCCAAGAAGGTTGGAAAGGGGTGAAAATGTGAAGAAGTCCACTACAAGATGTTTGGAGGTGGTAAAATTACAAGGAAAATTCGCCATTTGCTAAAATTAAATGACAATTGCTAGTGCAAGTTCGCCCCAAGCTTGCTAAAATGAAAAAATACACAAGGCGAGTGCACTTTGGCCATGTATGTCGTGAAAAATACTTGGAGAAGTAAAGATTAAAATGTTTGCCTTGGAAAAATCAAAGGATTTAAAAATTTGCCTAAGTCCAGACATCTAAAAAATTAATTAAAAAAAATCAAATGGTATGTCTGGCAAAGTTGAAATTCGCCTAAAGTAAAAATCATGGCAAGATTAAAATTCGCCTTAGGCAGAAGTACAAAAAAATTTGACAAGATAAATTTGCCTTTGGATTAAAGAATAATTAAATATTATTATTTAATTATTTTAACGAACGGGTTGGAAACAACACATAAAATATTATTTTAATATTTTATTTTCCAAAACCCATTTAATGAGAAAATTCGAATTTCTCTAGGCAAATTGCTGAGAAAAGAAAGAAGAAAAAGAAACCTCACTCGACTGGGGACAAAATTAGAAACTTTCTTTACCGACTTATGTTGAAGATGGAAATTGCTATTCAAAAGACAAGTGCCAGCCGAGTTCAGACTGAATTAATTGGAAACAATTAAAATTTGCTAAATGGGTCGATTCTTTCAACCTTAAATTGATTGACATTTCATTTTCATTCATTCGAAAGCGAAGTTGTGAAGAAAATTTTGTTAAGGCAAGAGAAGGTTGTGAAGTTTTATATTTTTTCGTACGAAGTAAAAGGCTGAAAGTGCGAATTTACTTCAGCAGCAACACATTTTTCATTGCCAGGCAGACTTTACTTCCTCTATTCCGGCAAAGATTTCTCTTTGCGAACAATTTAACTCTTTCATTTCCAACAATAATTCTTTTCACGAATTAACTTATCGAGTTTGCTGGAATATATTTACGCATACATAATTTCTGAATTGAAGTATTTATTTTTGCAGATTTATGTTGGATAACGGAGAATCAACATAGAAGATGAAGTTCGCCAGCAAGGGTTCGCAGACGGAGTCTAAAATTGTCTCTAAATGGAAGGATGTTGCCGACACTGATCTCGGCCATATTGACTTAGAAGAATTCCGAAAGAGGATGTATGGAAGCAACACACTCTTGCCAACTCCAATCGCGCAAAAAATGATGAGAAATGACATAGTTCATGCTGCAGGATTTCCTCCAGCCGTTGAGTGTCCAGAATTAATGGTAGAATGCGCCTTGCATTACAATGTTGAAGAAAGACAGATTGAGGCACCAGATGGCAGAGTACTGGCATATTTGGGCGAACTGGCTATACAAGAGACTTTTGGCATTCCATCTTACCACAGAACATACTACCGGTCGAAAGAGGATGCACAAAATATACGAAGATAAACAAGCTCTTTGTATGGCCAACATGAACAAAAATTGGTTTGAAAAACCTAGATCCTCAACCAAGAGATTGCCCAAGAAACTGCTCAGGCCATTTTTCAAGGAAGAATACAGAGACATAGTTTTATTGTTGAACAGATTGGTAGGCAGTCCTCAAGGAGCGCCTTTTGAAAGCTGGATGTATTACTTCATTGACGAAGTGTCTTCTGGGACAAAAATGATCAACTGGTCAAGGATGATCAATGATAGTATTCATGAACAATTGCTCAACTTGGAGAAGACCAAATCTTTTCATATGGGTTCCTACGTAATATACTCACTCGCTCGGACTTACAGGTATGCCGGTTTAATCTGCAAAGGTGTAGTCGGCAACGGCGAAAGGGAACTCAAAGTATATAACTGCTACCCTCAATTGCAGTTAAGCGAGTAGTCACATTGGCGTCGGGCACATAATGCCTTTCTTATGTACATCACTCGGATACTTCAAGGCGGAACCCATCAAAGGCTCACCCATGAGGCAAAGAGTTTAATCAGTAAATACGGATCCTGGTTTATCCAGTTTCCTAGATTTACTTATATCAGAATACAGGGATTTACAGAATCTCCTTACAAGTTGCCAATTTATCCTACTGACAAGATGATTTACTGGAAGTACTGAGGCAGCTGGAAACATTCCAAAGTATCCAGAGACCGAAGTAGAAAGTCGCTGTCACATTCCCTTTGTTCATCGGAAACATGGTAGAATCTTGTCTGTCATCACAGGCAGCAGAAAGTGCCAGAGTGGAGATACAGTTGTATCCATTCACCTCGTAAAAGTCCAGAGGTGATTTTGATCCACTCAAACATATGGGAACTATAAACGGAAAGAAGTATAGGCACAGAGTTGACCTTGAGGACTTCTGGGCAAATGCTGCTGACGAGTATGAAATAAGGAGAAGACTTTGGTCAAGGTTACCTTTGGGCATGATCAGGACGACGAAACTCTTCCGTGTGCCTAACTAGCTAGATGACGATGAAATGTACATACAGCCAGGATATGATGAAGGATTGCCGCTTCCTCCTGTCAAATGGTCAGAGCCTGAGTTAGGTGATTTGACAATTCTTATGAGACCAGTAGTCAAGTACTCACAATGGTGGGTAGATCAACGGGTACAGACATTGAAGCAACAAGGTGTGCCATTTACCTACGATTTAATGGGCGAAGCTGAATCTTGTTCTTCAAATGTTGGTGCTTCTCAAGGAGATGAACTGACTAGGCCTACCAATCAGAAGAAGAGAAAAGGTAAAGAAGTGGCAATAAACGAGAAGCCAATCTTGAAGAAGCCTAAGGCCCTTTACTCAACTGCATCCGGGAATATAAAGCAATTTCTAATCATGGACGAAGAATCATGGGGACATGTCAGAATTCCTTCACCGGTACTTGAAAGAGACATGGAGCCTATGTAGCTTGAGGATGACTTTCATCATTCTCCAACTGGCATAGAGATTTGTGAGTCAGATGAGGACTTGAATGACAGGGAAGGCAACTTCCAAGAAGGGATGATTTCAGCCCTAAGGGGGATTCACGAGGACCCGCCGGTACAGGAAGTCCAGGAGATTCAGGATATTCCGGACTACGAGGATGATGGAGTCGAGCAGCCTACAATACTAGACTGGCTTAGGGAAAGGATTAAGGTTAAGATACCAGTTGCAACACCAGAAGTAGATGATATAGATGATTTCTTAGCAAGGTTGGAGCAAGTAAATACGAAAAAGCTTGCCAAGAAATTTTCTACTATTCAAAGAGATGAAACTGGTAACCGCATAGTGCAGATTGCAGTTCCGACAGTTGAGAAGCCGCAGGATGAGATTACTCTTGCCGAGTATGCCATTACTGTAATTGATATGGGTCCATCTACCAAAGGGCAAGAAGTAGAAGATCTGGATAACTCCGTCTCCAACATTAAGTCCAGGTTAGAAAAGGAGACTAAGAAGAAAAGAGAATATAAGATGGAGGTTGAGCGCTTGAAGGAGTATATCCGACATTTGACGAGGCCACTCAACCGAGGCGACCAATCAAACCCTCTGCTCCCAAATACATCACAAGAACCGGCAGAAAGACTTGAGAAAATACTAACTACTGTTAGGGAGACACAAGAATGGATGGCAGGAAAAGAGGGAGAAGTAATGGCATTTGTGGAGAAGTTGGTGCATGCTCATGGGCAAACTTCTTCCCTACTCACAAGGATTGCAAATTTGACTAAAGCATGGGATGGATTGCAGGACCTGCAGGACAGAATCATTCCTTGCCTCCGTGATATAAAGAAAATTCCCAAGCAAAGGTTGGTTGACCAAAGGATTATTGCAGCCGAGGCGGCTTACGACTTCAGCAATTGGTATTGCGCATTGGTCTCCCGTAGGGAAGTGTTGGAAAGAGTTAAGGCAGAAAGTGCTAGGGTCAATGAGCAGGTGAAGAGCGTTCAAAATGGCATCTTCCATATGGCTGCAAATGTATTGAACAAGGACATTGTTCGAGAAAACGACTTGTGGCTGGATAATATGCAAAGAGAAGTGCAGAAGATTTTCTCCGTCATGCCAATCATGGGCAAAAATCTGACTAAGGCATTTGACCTCCTAACTGTCCGTAATACTTTCTTGCAGCGTGAATCAGAATGGGCAGTTGCCTTTGCCGATTGTGCGGACAGTTTGGACCTGTTGGAGTACAATGTCAGTACCTTGCCAGACATCGCCATTGAGGAGATTGGCACCATTGTGTCCAGGTTCGTCGAACGGAGCATTGCAAAAGTGGATAAGGGCGCAACTCTCAGTGGATGACTCATCTGCTTGTTAACTGATCGATGTTTTGGCAACCCTAATTAGGGTTTTCTTGTTTGAATCTAGGCCCTTGATCTTGTTTCAATCTCAGCCATTCACTGTATTGGAGAATTCTATAAGTACCTTGTCATTTTCATTTTTGAAGGATCGGAGAGATAGATAAAAATCAGAAGAACTACTGTTAGAGGATTAAAGAGTAGAATTAGCTTAGAGTTTTAAATTTTAGAAGTAAGAGAAGAGTTGTATGAAATTGGTGCGAAAACTATTGTGATAATAAAATTCATAATTGCATGAGTTGCTTTGAAATCTTTATTGTCAAATGGGTGCATGGTTGCATATTTTCTCTTTCTCGTAGGAATGTTATAGATTAGAAATTTATTTGTTAGTGGAACAAAAGATCAATAGTAAAGATTGAGGTAACTTAGCTCATACTTTTTTCAAATGAATGATTTTCATTTGATGTGTAAAGTTAGTCTGAGCTTTTAACGTGGATGCTTTAACGTATACTTCAAATAATATTGTTCAATTGATGGTGTTATTTGCAATGGAAAATCTTAAGCATAAATCCTAGAAGATTGCACCTGCTTTTGTGTAGTTGTCGTTTTACGTGGCGAGACAAAGCATGGTTTCATTTAAGTTGCATTTAATCTTTACCGTCTCCTAGTTCCTTAGAATTAGTCTAAAATTCCTCATCCCTTTCCTTTTTTCATTTTTTATTCAGAGTCAGAAAATCCCAAAAAGATACAACATTGTATTCAATCCCTTACTTTCAAAGGAATTACTGAAATATAATGCCCCCTTGGGTTACCAGCAAACCACAACTACCACAGAGTCTATCCACAACCCATCTTTGAAACATTGGAATTACCTTGTGATCTATCTTGCAATCTTAGCACGAAAGGTGATTTTTATCAAGAGAGGATAGAGCATCTCTGGACACTTTATTCTAGTGTGTTCGTGTGTGTCACAAAACACACACCAACAGGTCTCTCGCTGCAACCTTGGATTCCATCCTCTGAAAGCATGTCATGAGCCCCTCCATAACCTCTCCATTAGGATCCGAGAAGCTCTCTAAGAAGAGATAAGAAGGGTTGAGGAAGTACCCTGCTGCATGGATGGGTTGGTGGAGTTGATTGTTCCACCTCCTATCAACAATTTCCCATATGGGATCAAATTTCAGGCTGTCCCCCATGTAGTAACTTTTGATAGCCTCTTTGGCCCTATCCATGGCCTCATAAATATATCCCATGGGGTTTTGATCCCCATCTACCAAGCGAAGGACTCTTACCAAGGGCTCCGACACCTAGATTAAAAATACAAAAAGATCAAAGTTAGAAATTTATGATGAAAGGCTTAAAGTTAAATTAAAAAATATATATATTTATATTCAACTTGAGTTTAAAATTAAAATCAAAGTTTTGAAGTTACCTTCACGATCTCTGTAGCTTTTTGTGCAAACAAGGGGTCGAAGACTATTGTAGCAACTCTCTCTCCTTCGGGCTTCTTTGAATATGAGGAGTCATTCCATGCTTGACTCACAAACATTTGTTTTAAAGAGCCCAAAGAATCCAAAATGCTTTGCAACGTTATGAAAATCGTTGCAAACCTTCTGGCACCTGGTCTCACCAACTCCTTCCCTTGCATATCTCTCATCAAGCTAAGAACCCAAGGGTGATTGTAGATAAATTTTGTGATGCTCCTTGCATCATCTACAATCGGTTCCACCCAAACAAGTTTGCCTATGTCCTCCAAAAGAAGGTCAAGGCAATGGGCCGCACATGGTGACCAAAAGAGTGATGGATGTCTAATCTCAAGCATTCTTCCTGCTGCCACATACGCTGCTACATTATCTGTGATAACTTGCACCACATTAGCAATCCCCACCTCCATCACAACTTCTTCCAACAATTGACATAATGTATCTGCAGTTTTTATCTTGTTGGAAGCATCTATCGACTTCCAAAACACATTTTCACCTTTGCAAGCAACCAAAACGTTAATGATGGTGCGGTTTCTCCCATCCGTCCACCCATCAGAAAGAATGGAGCAGCCATATTTCTTCCATTTAATTTTTTGTTCTTCAACCACTTGCATTGCCCTTTGGGTTGCATTTGTGAGCAACCTACAGGTACAAAGTAAAATAATTAAATAAGTACAAAATTGTAAGTTTTAAACAAAAAATAGCTTGAATTCAACATAAATAATAAATAATAAATTAATTTGATTTAAAGAACATAAACTTAGCATAAAATTTAAGTTGAATTTCACTTACCTCCCACTCAAATCTTTGCGAGAAGGTGGCTTGTAGCCTTTTCCCGCAACTGTCAATCCAGTGACCATATTGTGCCAATAGGGACTACTCGCCACATTAAATGATATGTTATTGAAATACCAAAAGTCAGCACATGCCGAGTCAGCATGTTGATGCACCTCCTTGTTCCACCCTGTAGCCTCCAATGATACCTGTGCTCCTGATGTGTTTCGAGGCACAAAAAAACTTTGTGGGTTGCGTGAAGATGAAGGTGGTGGTGGCACTGGCACTCTAGTCGAAGTCGAACTAGAGGAAACGGGGGGCCTAGAGGACAGTACAGTTGTGGCTGTGCTATGAATGCGAATCTGTGGACCACGAAGAGAGCCCACAATGCCAATATCTCCCTCCTCATCTGACTTTATCTCCATGTGCTCAACCCCGTGCTCCTGAGTCTGACTATGGGCATGCGCATGTCCACTAGCTATGGCAGCTGCTATGGCTTTTTTTGCCCTCTCCCTTTGCATTTTTCTTTCCTCAGCAATTCAAAGTAGTGCAAGCATCTCTCTTCTAATCTCTTCTTTGGGTTGCTTACAAGGCTTGGCATCACGCTGAGGAATGCCTGCAAGATGGTATTTGAGGCAATTAATGCCTCCATGATATGTATTCTTGCACTCACTGCAAACAACTATTCCAGGTATGTGCTCTCTCACACCATACTTCCATGTAGGGTCTCTAGCCCCTGGAGGACGAGTGCCTGGAACCCATGATGATGGTGTAGGCGGGGTGGAACTTGATGGGGTGGGGGCGGAACTTGATGCTGAACCAGAGCCATAAGCCATTATAGTGTGTATTCAATGATCAATGATCAATCTACACATACAAAAAAGGTGTACAACATATTAGTTTTTGAATACAAAAAAATTTAAAAAATAACCTAAATCATTAAAAATTTAAAACTTAAAATATATAGAGCTAAATTTGATTTAAATTGATACAAATGTGTTTAAATGAATTATAAATTAACATTATTAACTAATCTTATCATTCTACACAAAAAATGAACCTAGGTCTGAAAATTTCAAAAAATAGTGAAAAAAATGAGCAAAAATCAACAAAAGATTGTGATGAATCTTGTGTTTTGGATTCTAAATGCAAAAAAAATTGTTTCTTTGTGCTCTATCATGACTTTTTTTCAATTTGGAATTAGTATTTTGCAAGAAGAATGAAAGAAAATGATTAAGCAAAAACAAAAACCCTACCTGTGAATCGAATTTCTCTTCAAAATCCACACAAAATGGCATTTGAATCTGCTCTCTTGATGGCAAATTGTTGGAAATGATATCTCCTTGCTTGGGCGGGGGGGTGTTTAGCTCCTCACAAACTATCATTCAATTTCGAAATGAAATGAAGTTGAAAAAAGATTTTTTTTTAGCTTTATGTTGCGCAACTGAGTCTTTTTCATGGACTCCCGAGTTTTTGGCGAGTACAAAAACTCGTTTTTTCGAGTTTGGCGAGTAAACCTCAGAAAAACTCGTTTTTGCAAAAAACTCGTGAGTTTTTGAAAACTCGGCGAATTTTCTCCGAGTGTGCCAACCATGTCACCGTGGACCTAATGGAAGACGGACACCCAAATTAGAAGCCTTCAATGGCTGGTCCTCAGAATGTTGCACAAATGAGGAAAGATGAAAAGGTCCTTGTTCTTCATCAAAGACAACATCCCGACTAAAGATGAGGCGATCAGTGTCTACATCAATCAACTGGTAAGCCTCATGGTTGTCACTATACCCTGTGAACATAAGCTTTTGACTCTTGGAATCCAACTTGGAGTGCTTAGCATCTGGAATCCATACATATGCTAAAGATCCAAAGATTTTCAAATGACTGATTTGAGGTTTGCAACCAGTCCAAGCTTCCTTAGGAGTCTTCCCCTTAACAGCCTGTGTACGAGACCAATTAAGAAGATACACAACAGTGTAGACTGCTTTTGCCCAAAATTTATTAGGAACACTCCTGTGTTGTAACATGGAGCAGACCATCTCAGTGATTGTGCGGTTGTGCCACTCTAAACACCATTTTGCTGAGTGTAGGGTGTGGTTAACTGGCGTTTGATGCCGTGTGTATCACATAAGTAGGAGAAATCAATAGAACAAAATTCTTCCCCATTATTTGACCTAAGAGTGATTATGGAACAACCAAACTCTTTTTCTACTAAGGCCTTAAACTTCTGAAATACAATAAACACATCTGATTTTTGTCTAAGAAAGTACACCCACATTTTATGACTAAAGTCATCAACAAAAAGCAAGAAATACCTACAACCAATAACAAAAGGTGTATTCATTGGCCCACATACATCAGTGTGAACCAACTGCGGTATCTTAAAGGCTCGCCATGAGTCATCATCCGTGAACAGTGTCCTGTGTTGCTTCCTAGCTTGACAAACTCCACAAACGCCATGATGCTGAGTCTGGATCTCAGGTAAACCAGCTACAAGTCACTCTCGAGCTAGGTGAGAGAGATAGTGCACATTTAAGTGCCCATACCGCTGATGCCAAAGACTAGTAATGGTAGAATTTCTGGCTGCCGTGGCTAACTCCGGAGAATCACCTGTATCCACAAGTTTGTATAGACCACAATCCTCAATACCAACGGCCATAGTGGTGTGAGTCTCCCGATCAACAATCAAACACTTATGTGCGTTGAATACCACATCCAACTGAGGAGAGTGCCGCATAATTTGGCTAACAAAGAGAAGGTTTAGTTCCATGCCAAGAACGTAGTATACATTGAGGAATATGAGATTCCTCCCACCAGACTGAATATGAACAATGCCCTTGCCGACAACGGTATACTCTTCACCTCCTCCAAAAATAACTGAGTCATTGAAAGGAGAGAAGTTTGTGAACCAATCACGTCGATGGGTGAAGTTTCATGAAGCACCTGAATCAATGTACCAAGCAAAGGATTTCACATGATCTGTAGGTTTTTTAGGCATAAAGGCGTAAAAGGCAGATTCCTTCTACTCAATATGCTCGGAAACATTTGCTTTAGGTTGAGACCCTCCTTGCTTCTATTCAGAAGCCAAACATTGACTACCTTCCGACATAATGTTGGTCAAAGATGCCAACTTGCACGCTTTCCGAAGCACGAAAAACGAGATACACAAAAGAGGCTCAAAAAAACTCAATTGCATGGATCTCGAAGAACTAAGGCAATTTCAGGCACAAGAACCAAGGTAAACCGGTTGGCACAAATCCCAATGCATGGATTCTAGGGCACCCAAAAAAATTGGATGACTACCTAGAAATATTCTCGAAAAACCCAAAAAGAATTTGTGATCAGAAAGATTTTTCGACTTGAAAACAAAGGGTTTATTTGAAACCTTAGCTTAGAAATTTCGTTTGAATATTTGGCACCTAGAAACAGGTAAAAAATCATAATTTAGGGTCTGCAAAATCGTGTGTAGGAGAGAACCACGAAACCCTGGTCGCAGCCAAAAATGTGCTAGAAAAAGCCCAGAATAATGAAGAAAACATGCTAGAAGAAACAAAAAACACGTTTAAAAAAGATGAAACAAATCTGAAAATTGCACCCAAAATGAAGCAGAAAATCGAGCATAAAACTCCAAAAATTCGTGCAGAGAAAACAAGCCTCTCAAAGTCATGACATAGTTGTAGGCAAAAAAATAGAGGTTGCGCGACTATAAATCACGCCCAGAAGTCGTGTTTGTAAAAAAAAACATTTAAAAATCGCTCAAAAAACAATGACCAACCCCACTGACCAAGTCGCAAGCAGATAGAAGGAAAACAACACCCAAAACTTGACAAAATTGCCCAACAAAGACTCCAAATGAGGTCGCGATTCTTATCGATGCCCTGGTTGTGTAGAAAGAAGAGAGACGACAGCCATGATTTTTGGAAGTCACAAGTTTTCAATCAAGAGCCACAAATCAGAAACGAGTGGCACCAGAAAAAATTCCTGCCCAGTCGTTTTGGCTCTGATACCATGTAAAGAAGTAGATGGTAAAAAATAATTAATATTTACAAAAAAGAGTCGAAGACTCTTTATATAGATTACAAAGGTAAGATTTAGAAACTTTCTAAATCTGCACAGAAGAAAACAAAGAGATAAAATTACAACATATTACATGATTGAGCATTAATAAATAATTTAAATAATATCTTAATATGTAATCATTCCACTTGTAGATTTAAAGAGAAGGGATATTGTGCAATCTCCTCGTTGTGTACAAAATTCATAATTGTTGTTCTATGAGCATGGCATATTATGATTTCATGCATCTATGTGAAAAGTGAATGTAAATCCTTTGCTAATTTTAATGCGATCTGACGGATTTTGGTTTGGATCATTTATGTTGGCTTTTTACTCTTGATCCATTCCCAAGCCACTTACACTGTGTGTTATTAAAGGGTTTTTTTTTGGTGGGGGACTGGGGGCTGGGGGCTGGAGGTGGGGGGCGGTGGAGGGGTTGGATCTTTTATTTGGTATATTTAAATATTTTTATTTTTTTTGCAAATTAGGACTTTTTAATATAGGTATATTTGCAAATTATGAATATTTTAACACACACGCACGCACACACACACACACACAAGCCCATACCTATACTTAGGACTGCCAAGTTTATCTTATTGCAAATTCTTTCCAAGTTCAAGTACTTCCTAATGCAGAAAATATTTGACTGGATTGAATGATTTATTTCCAGGATTAATCAATATGCACTAATTTTCACATTCATCCCTGATCTTAGTGGAAAATCCTTTCACAATCGATTTTCATGCCTTTAGTTTTTCACTTTTCACCACGATTAATGAAATTGGGAAATCCTCATTCTTAGAGGCAATGTCAAATTCTACTTTGAGCTAATTGCCTCGTCCGATTTATGTGGGCACAAATTGTTCTTTATCAGACCTAAAGATATCAGGCACAGAAAATTTTAGAGTTCTTTGTGAAGTCATGTATGATAGACGCTGGAAGCTAAAAGTTTTAGTTTTGACTCTTTTGTAAATGTATGCCGAAATATTTGAAGTTTGTGATAGAGCCATTGGATAGGTAAATTCTCAAAGTACTTTTGTTCGACATATTCTATATCTTATTGATCAAGCATTCGTTTCCTTTGGCAAGAGGTCATGTGTAAGAATTTGAGAAGCTTATTTCATTGTTCAAGGTATTTTTTTTCTTTATGTTCAACTTTTGATGAATCATCTCCCTTACATATTCATTGCTGAACTAATTGAAATTACTCTAATGTATGGACAGGCTGGGGAGGAAAGATTTTCTGTTGAGTTGGATGCTGATGATAATGTTTGGTATGAGATACTTTCATTTTCAAGACCAGCACATGTTTTGTCTTTTGTGGCACAGCCATATGTTCGTCTTAAACAAAAAATCTTTGCCCAACAATCAACACAAGCAATGCTGAAAGCTATGTCAGAAAGAGGACTTTAAACCTGCTTCTGGTACCTCATGAAAGATTTTCTGGTCTGGTGCATTTGGTTATGCTTCCAAAGCTGTTATATTTTGGTTTTGCCTTGAATGAACAACCTTCCGTGTCATGTTTGAGGTGTTGTTTCTTGCCAACAAGGTGAGGTAGTAATTAGAATGCAAGTCTCAAAGGAGAAAAAAGAAAACCTCCATTATTGTACATAGAATTCTAATAAATATTTTAATATTGAAACCCTGCTATATTGTATCAATAACATACCTTTTTTCAGCTTGGAAGATTATGTTTTTTCATGCTTTGGCCATTTAGAACTTAGTGATCACAAGACTTAGATGGCATATATGCTTTTATGGTTTCCAGAAAAAATGAACTTCGTTTGAAGGATACATGTGGAAGAAAAATATTTGGTCTTAAACTACTGAAATATAGGTTTCCTCCATGTAAGGTTGGTTGTCAAGTAATTATATTGCCCCTTATAAAGGGATTTAGGTTTATTTGTCACTACTTACTAAATTAAGATAACTGTGTTTGATTCACCTGCTTATTTGGGATGGATTCTGTTATGCAAGTCAAAACTATAAACTAAATTTGACAAAAATATGCAAGTTTCCGATTATGAACATTTTATGAACAAATTATAGTAGTCTGGAAGATTTTATTTTAATCTTCAATTTGTATACGGAATTTTATTGCAAATACTAACAAAGCTAAAGCTTGAAGTAAAACAATATTTTATACCACAAGGCAAATCATCAATGCCTCTATGTGCAAAAAAAGTACAAAAATATATGAGAATAAGAAATGACTTTTACCAAGCAACTATACTCTACAAAGAAACACAGTTCCAATGGAACATGTTATACAAAGGGGAAACTTAAGCTTAGATGTTAATTGTTAAGTCGCCAGCTATCTTGGGGTCAGTCATGGTACAAGCCATCACTGTTTGAACTTGGGTTTAATCATGGCAAGTGCCCTAAACTTGCCATTCTGTAAGTGCAGCTGCTTTCCTTCTCCTTAGCAGAAGGGTTGGCCTTTGTCACTGTGTAGCAAGACAGCTGCTGGACCTTCTAGGTGGCCTTCTCCTGCCTAAGGTAACGTTGACACTCATTTTGTGTGCCTCTGCCACTTGGGTGGGCTGTGTATTTGCCTTTTGTGGTTTAGGATGGTCACAATGGTTGGTTGGCTCTTGATTCTCTCTTGCACAATCCCTCTGCTTGGGCTAATCCTTGTCTCCGGGATGATCCACCAACTCCTTGTGTAGCGATGTGTGTTTAATGATTTGGTGGCTGTCTTACCCTCGATATTTAATCCAATTTAAGTTTTTGTATTATATGTTATAAGCTTTTTTGAGCTGTTCATATCACTGGTCACTGTTTATTAGAAACCTTAAAATGTACTTTTAAAACATTTTTTGATTAATATATGCATTGAAGTGTTTCTAATAAAAATAGTAATTTTCGTGCTTTATAAGCATTTCTTCTTGTCAAGAAACATTGTTTCAGTGATTTCTGAGTTGGGAGCATGTCCCTAGCATGTGGCTAATGAGAATCTCAAGTATCTTTCTTGTTTCCAAGACTTTATTGGCATGTAACATTTCTTAACATTTTGGGGTTTACATGTAGTGGCTGACTATTGGTTTTCAAAAGTTGCTATATTAACCGTTCTACTTTGGAAATATTCTCGAGTTAGTCTTATACACTTCGTTTTCTTTGATCTACCTCTAGCGTACTTATAGGTGAAGTTTATCATTTGGTTATTACTCACGGATCATAGGTATCATCTTGGTGAGAGCTTTATCAGTAAGTTGCATTAGATATATTGTGTATTGGGTTAGATTTTGTTTGGGTAAATTAATGGATTAATGACACTATAGGGTGAAGGTTATCATTTGGTTATTACTCACGGATCATAGGTATAATCTTGGTGAGAGCTTTATCAATAAGTTGCATTATATATATTATGTATTGGGTTAGATTTTGTTTGGGTAAATTAATGGATTAATGACACTATAGCCTCCAAGACACAA
The DNA here is from genome assembly GCA_007115665.2 of Sequoiadendron giganteum. NCBI lineage: Eukaryota > Viridiplantae > Streptophyta > Pinopsida > Cupressales > Cupressaceae > Sequoiadendron > Sequoiadendron giganteum. The sequence continues at coordinate 686,992,196 of CM021104.1, read as the reverse complement.
ACAAGGGTCAATCCTTGGCATGGATCGCATTCACTTTCTTGAATGTGTTCTCTAGGTACTAGCACCACCACAATAGGAGTATCCCCAACAGTTCTTGGAGGTTGAGCTTGAGTCATTATTGTATTTGTTGGAATATAGGGTACAATGTTATCCACTCTCTTTACCCCTATTTATTTATATTTGTTGTACTTTTTATCTAACTTTGAGAGCTTATGATTTTGACCTTAGTGCAATTATGTGTCACATCAAAGATATATTGATCTAAGGTCTAACTTACTATAAAGAATGGAAAAGTTAACTTCTACAAAGAAATCTTCCTTTAGAGTTAACCTTACACTTTACTCTAGAGTTAATCAAATGTAGTTTTCTAAATTTAATGCTTAGATTTTTCTGATTAACTCTTTTAGATGTTTAATTATAAATAAAAATAAGATTTGATAAATAATCAAACTAAAATTGATGGAAAGAAATGAACATGTGAAAATATCTAAAACAAAGAAATAGAAAACACTTGTTGACTACAAAAATGAAAAGTACAAATACTAAGGAACTTGGTAAGGAAATCTAAAAGTATCTACCTCGAACACCAATGCAATGTGAGGACATTTGTGTGACGTGCTATCATCCAATCTAGAAACAAAATCGAAAGTACGACCAGATGCAAAAACAACACCATGCACAAAACATGAAAGAAAATTTTGAAGTATCGATAATTGAAATTACAAAGATCTAATGAAATATATTCAAATATTGACAAAATAAAATAAAAATATGAAACACAAAGATTGGAAGAAAAGAGGGAAAAGAAAAAATGTTTTGGTGGCTATTTAGGGGTTTCCCTTAGTCAAACCCTCGTTTTGGTATTTCTACCTCCACAATAGCCAAGATAGATAGATAAATAAAATAAAATAGTTTTTGTTTTTACTTTAAGAGTATCTAGAAATAAGAACAATGACTAAAATGAGAGATTGATAGGATGTAATTATTCTAAGGTGCTTAGGGGCACAACGAAAAGAAATACTTGCAATAATAATGAAAAATAAGAACAATATCACCTGAGAGGACTTGAGGAGGCCAAGGAGAATAAGAGAGTTGAAAATAATGATGTAGAAAGTTTGAGAGAGTTGTGTATGATCTTGAGAATGCAAGAGAGCCAAGAGAGTACAAATTGAAAACATCAATTCAAAAAGGGAGAAGAAGGGAAGAGGTTGATGAGTTATTTATATTCCTTTTGAGCCATTTTCATTGATCTAATGACTTGTTGCATGTTACAACTTACAACAAACAAAATATATATGGAATTATATACTTACATGTAAAAATTGGTTAGGATGTGCATGTGCTAAAGAATGTGCATGTTAGTCATATATCGCCATCAAATATAGGATTTAAGTTTTCAATAGTATGAAAGGTTGTCATTCTTGCATTATACAAATAAGATAGTTCATTTTGACCCCCCAATTAAGAGGTTGCTAAAAAGAAATCTAATATTTTTTGCAAGCCCCAAGTGACACACCCTAGGTCAAAATTAATGTTGATGGAGCTTTTCAAAGCAATGCAAGTAATATTTGTACTGGAGGCCTTTGTCAAGACCATGAAGGTCAACTCATTTAATTTATCTTAAAACTTGGTCTCCACTACCAACAACATTGGTTGTCAACATTTTGGAAGAGTTTACTTTTGGCTAAACAATGTGATATCAACAAGTTAGACAACCATGTCTTTTCCATAAGCAACAAGAAAAAACAAATATCAATAATTAGTTGAATTCAAGAAAAGAATAGTAGCAGAGTTTTCTTGGTCAACCCCACACTAGAGATTTCTAATTTGAGTTGGGGGGAGGGGGCTCCTCTTTGGGCTTTAAAGGGATACTCCAACACCACTAGCAACTATAAATAGAGGTGGATGGAATGTATTTTGGCTCTAGAAGCAATATTTGAGTGTTATATCAAGGAAGTGAGTATTCAATTGTTCATAATTTGCTTAAAGGCCTGATAAAGTAGTCAAAGAACAACTTGAGTTGTATCCACTGTTTTTAAATTTGCTCATCTATTTAATAACATCAAGGTAGATAATCAATTGTAGTGTGGGGGAGGGGGTGAGGTCCTCTTTGGGCTTGAAAGGGATGCTCCAACACCACTAGCAACTATACATAGAGGTAGAGGTGGATGGAATGTTTTTTGGCACTAGAAGCAATACTTGAGTGTTATATTAAGGAAAGGAGTATTCAATTGTTCATAATTTGCTTAAAGGTTTGATAACTTAGTTAAAGAACAACTTGAGTTGTATCCACTATTTGTATTTGCTCATCTATTAAATAACATCAAGGTAGACAATCAATTGTAGCCAACAAGTTAGTTTTTCCCTTTGAGGGGTTTTCAAGGGAAAATTTATGGGTTTATTGTGTTACTTTAAAAAAAAAAATCTAGTATATTAATTTTTAATTTTTCAAATTCATTGAAGCAAGTAGATCGTAAGTAAATTAATTCCGGTCCATAAATTTTGTTGTATATTGAGACTTACAAATCATTTTGGTGTTATAATGATCTCTGTGGATTGTGAAAGTGATTTTTTATGACAAGTATTGGAGCACACAAAGCCCAAATAGAAGATGTAAATACATAATGTTTTCTTTGGAAATTCATATGGAGGGTTTGACAAAAAAAAAACAATAGCTGGACCAATAATGAGAGCACATGGCATGACAACAAATAAAAATTGAACAAGAACAATTGTTCACGAGAAATTTAGTAAAAGCTTTGGCCTAGAAATTTGGAATTGAAGAAGAAGAAATGAATCTTGAGAATTTCACGTAACCATTTGAAGAAAAGAAGGCAAAGGAACAAACACAATTTTAAAGTAGAAACTAAAATTGAGATATAAACTTTTGATGGACAAATTAATGCTAAATTTTTGGATTCATAGTTGAAACAAATGGAGGTTTGCTTTAGTGTGCATGAAGTGAATGGAGCACAAAGAATTTATTTTGTATGGCTAAAAATGAAATCTCTTATATTGTGAGAAAGATACATAGCTAATTGTGAAAAGAGGAAAAAGTCTATTGTAACTGATTGAGAAGAATATGTGGATTTAATTTGTAGAATTTTTTATTTTATTAGATATAAAATTGAAAAAATGATTAAATGGATGTATTATAGGCAAGAAAGTGGATAAAGTGTGTAGGATTATACTACCATAATTTGAAGGCAAACAATGTTGAGTGGCATGGACTTAAAGGAGTAAGACATGCTCACAAAGTATCTTGGAATACTCCACACCCATATTTGAAGGAGAATGGTCACCGCCAACCCAAAGAACTTGGATGGAACTTATGTCTAAACATATTATGTGGAGGAGAAGAGAGGTGAAGGGGAGTCTTCTAGATCAAGACAAAAACCAAGTATTTTAAAGGTAATTAGAAGATAAAAAGGCTAATATTGTTGTATAAAAGGATAAAGATATAAAGAGCTATTGTAGCCATTGTAAGATAGACCTGTAAATACCAAGTGTTAGAAATTACATCTAGAACTATTACCTAAAAATAAACACAAAGATTAAAATGACTCAATAAATGTAGAATAATTGGGTAAACAATGCACTAAGAATATTATCCAAATAATATTTTGATTCAATTAAACAGTGGTTAAACCAATAATATTAATGAAACAACAAAAAAATAAATATAAAATATGCAAACCATATCAATACAATATATCATGAAAAAATATTTGAAAAAAGCTCCACCACTACAAAAATCAAATCTTGAAACAGAGAGTACACCAATACATTCCACTTATCCCTTTGATAATAATCCAACAACATAAGAGTACATGTGAAATAACCTTACAAGCCTCTATCCCATGCCTCCAATATATAGAAAAGGTGGAAACAAGAAATCACAAAGTGATATCCCAAAACTATGAATCAAAACCATGATCCATAGGAGAAATCTAGTGGCCCCATACTCATGGTCAAACAACTCAAAATAGTAATCAAAACTACGTATGATTCATAAATATGAGAAAAAATTAAATATAAATAATAAGTTGAATTTGATAAAATAATAGTAGTATATATTTCAAGGTCAAACTTGCACCTATGAAGTTGAACTTGGTCAAAATCATGCCTACCAATTTGAACCTAGTAAAAAAACCACATGTGAGATTGAACCGCATCAAATCGACACCTCTAGTTTTAACTTCTAAACTATTAAAAAATAGAAACTAAAATGAAATGATGTCTTTTCCACTTCTATTTTTGGGGGAATCCTTCTTGGCTATGAGAGGAATGCTCCAACATGACCAAAAACTATAAATAGAGTTGGAGATTATGTGTTTTAGAATTAGAGTTAATATTCAAGTGTTATATTGAATGGATAAAGATAATTAAGATGTTTATAATTTGTTTAGAGGCTTGACAAAGTAATTAAAGAACTTGACGAAAAGAAAATAAATTCCACCCTAGTGTTAAACTCGATGTGATTTAACTTAACTTCCAATGTATTTTTTAGATTAAATAGTTGGGGTTTTATCGTTGCCCTGCCCTTTAAATGTAGAACATACAAAAGCATAACTATCACCAACTATAAACATACAAGCTATGAAGACTATTTATTGTACTCTAAAAGCAATCATACTCCAAAAAATATACCAAAAAATGCTTACATTAAAGTTTATTAGTATAAATAGTGTCATCTCAAAGCAAACATACTCCAAAAAATACCAAAAATATCTTCTTCATACAATCACTCATTTCTCTTGATCCTTAGACATAACATCCTTGTTCACTATTGCTTCCTCAACCCATATCCCCACACTAGGAGCACTTTTTAAGATATTTTGACCCTAGTAATCTCAAGCCAAATTAGGAAAACAAACACATGAATTAAGTCTTCATGATAATGAGATATGTGTAATGAGGCTCTACAAAACATTCAAGCCATATAATCACTTTCCACCTTTGCATTACTATTATGGTGATAAGCTCTTAATCTCACAACCACACAATTAATATCACCATAGAAAGTTCTAGAAACTTCCATATCACAATGAATCCTTTCCATTTATAATTTCCTTTCTAATATAGCCTTAGATGAATTCATGTAATGTGCATATACCATTCTTTTCCTAACATTACAACTAATGCTCACAAAACCTTCTTACTTTACAACCTCCATTGCACCAAATAAATTTGGCAAAAACATTTTGAGAATGCATACCCTTAGGTCAGCATCAAGAACATACAACACAAGGTTTGTGAAAAAGTTCATATGACACCTATTGATCTACTAGAAACTACATCTCATAAATCACCCAACACTTAGCTCACAAACTCTAGTACCAAATTGGATTTGCACCTACTCTTTGACACTGAGCCACAATGCTTAGTATTTCTCTTTCCAAAAATATTTTATTTATCATATCTACAAAAAACAAAAATAGTTCTTCCAAAAAAATTACAAAACTAATCTATAATACACCATCGTTTATCTCCCCACTATTCCTAGACTTGCCTATATAGACTACCAACACAAACTTTGAATGTCCCAATAACATCCAATGAGGATCGTATATCCCCTAAATCCAACAAGAGCCAATAAGCACAATGGTTTGCTATGAAATGGGGGATGACATCATTAAAAAGTGATAAACCACCTTGAATGACATCAAATCCATATGATAAATATATGCAACATAATTTATTACCACAAATCACACTATACTCTAAAGAGATCCTTCACTAAGAATGCATTTCTACATTAAGAAGCCCCTAAAAATCCTTTTGTACCATATATGTTCTAAGGTGGCTTAAAATCTAAATGCTCAAATAGGTCCTTCTAGGAGTGAGGAAAGTGGTTGTTTACTATTGCAATAGGATCTTGTAATGTGTTGGATGTTGTGGTTGCATTGCTGATATGTGGTTGTCATTGATGTCAACACTATTAGCATTGGTGATGCTTAAGGATGTATATATCGAGGAGATTGAAAAAATTGTAAGAAAATATATTGCAGACAACCAGTGAAGTTGAGAAGGTCGGAGCAGTGGTAAGTGTTGTAAGTTGATAATCAAGTGGTGCGCACTAAAGGGTTTGTTGCTCGATCTATCTAGTATGTTGTTCAAAAGTTTCAGTGGTACGCATCAAGAATTGAGAAAGTTAGGAAATCCTATGTTCCTACAGTCATTATGTCACTGTAGCAGGTGTTCTTGGATGAAGAGGATGAAATTCTGGAAATTCCAGTTGTTGTGCATGTTCCTGTGACATTCATTGATGATTCTAGATTGTGATCTATCAGTTATGTACGTCCGCATTGATTGAAGTGTTCGTGATCAGATATTTTTCTGACATGTGCTCGAGTTTTCATGTTCTTGGCCGACATGTTGGTGGTAGCGTGTTGCGGATCCATGAGAACTAATATTTCATTGTTTGGCATGTTCGAAGGTGTTTATTTGAGTCCTCACTATGTTGTGACCAACTTGTGTTGGTGCACATTAAGATTTATTTATGTATTGAGGCCGACAGTTGTAATTTATTATTTATTTGTGGTCGACAGAGTAGTTGATGTAAATCTGTGTGGCGGATGTATAAGAGCGGTTGTTTTCCTCATTTTGAGGTAATGCTCAGTGTGTGTATGTATATACATGTGCGAGTAAAAGTCAAATCATTTAGGAGAAGAGTAGAGTGTGAAGAAGGTTGAGCGAAGTGTATTTGTGCCTAACCGGAACTGTAATCAGGCTTGTGCGGAAGCTAATTTCTCAGTTCATGTTCATCATATGGATTTAATCTGATTATTATATGTAAGGCACTAAACCTTCCTCTGAGAAAGCTCTAGGCAGTGTGCCTGAATGCAAGTGCATTCCTTATTCATTTTCCATTATACTTCTAACATGGTATAATCTTGTGGACTAACATCCACCATGGTTTTTCCCCTAACAAGGTTTCCACGTATAAAATATTGGTGTTCATATGTCTCTGATATGTTATTGATTTATGCTTGCACTGTTAATTATCAGATCTGAGATTAAAGGTTGATTAAAGTTAAATAAGTTTGATTTTTGTAACAATTGATTCACCCCCCCTCTCAGTTGTTTATCCTTGTTTTTCCAACAATTGGTATCAGAGCTAGTTCCTCTGAAGAAGCCTAACAAGTTGAGGTGATCTGAGATGACACCATACAAGAAGGATAGTCCTAGATTCGATGGTGCAAACTACTCTTTATGGAAAGTCAGAATGAAGTGTCATTTGAAGTGCATTGACGAACCTTTCTGGAAGATCACACAAAGTGCATATACTATTCCTCAGAATGGTTCATCCTCTGAAGATGAGATCAATCAAGTAGAAGAAAATACTAGGGCTATTGAAGCATTGTTGAGGGCTTTGACAAATTCAAAGATGACAAATGTGATAGGATTGAAGACTGCACATGAGATTTGGAAAAATTTGGAGACATTGTATGAAGCAGATGCATTAGTGAAAAGTGTGAAGCTAAAAAGTTTAAAAGGAAAGTGGGAAGACATTAAGATGAGTGAAGATGAGAACATCCTCTCTTTTTCTCAAAAGATAAATGAACTGGTGATGAGCATTATATGTGTCAGTGGAACCTTAGATGAAGAAGAAATTGTGGCTAAGATACTTAGATTTGTGCTTCCCTCTTACAAAACAAGAGCTCATGCTATTGATGAACTTAAGACAGTGACAAATGTGACAAGAGACATGCTGATTGGAAAACTTGTTGCCTTTGAGTTAAGTGAATTTGGTGAATCTACTCCTAAGACCAAGTTTGCATTCAAAGCTACTGTATTTGGGAAAAGCCAACAAAGATACAATTCGGGAGAGAGTTCCAAAAGGACATTCAAATATGAAGATGAGATGAAAAATATTGAAGATGAAGAAAAAGAATTAGAAGAAATGGAAGCATTGATTGTGAAAAGAGAAGCCAGAGGTCATGGTAAGTACAAAGGAAAGTTACCTATCAAATTTTTTTCTTGCAGTAAGATAGTTCATTTTGCATCAAGATGTCCTAAAAGAGTTTCTAAGTACAAACCTGAGAAGACTAGATTTCAACAGAAATGCTATTATGCTGAAGAAGGTGTTACTGATGATAAATGTGATAAAGAAACTGGAAATGAAGAGGAATGGGTATTCATTGCTATCAAATAAAATGGTCAGGTGTCCACTGAATCTACTAGTAATGTGAATGTTGAGAAATCTCTTGTAGCAAAAAATGAAGAAAAGGATGAGTGGATAATTGATAGCGGATTCTCACATCATATGACTAGTGACAAAAGAAAGTTTGTAAGCTTGGAAAAATATGATGGTGGTGGTGTAAGATTTGGAGACAACACTTCTGGTGTAATTTGTGGCAGAGGCACTCTTTCTTTTCATGGTAAGCACAATACTGATGATGTTCTTTATGTAGAAGGCTTAAAGAATATTTTGTTGAGTGTTGGACAGATGGTAGACAAGGGTTACAATCTTCAGTTCAAGGATGGTAGGTGCATAATAAGGGGAATTTCTGGAAATATGATTGCTTCAGGTATAAAGACAAAAGGTAATATTTTTCATTTGAGTGCTGCTAGTGAAAGTTGTTTAATTTCTCAAACTGATGCAAGTTGGTTATGGCATAGGAGGTTGTGTCATGTGAAATTTGATAACATTTTCAAGATAAGCTCTACTCAAGCATTCAAAGATCTTCCTATGTCAATGAAGCCTACTAACACTATGTGTAAGGAATGCCGGATGGGAAAACAGACTAGGAATTCTTTCTAGAGAAAATAGTACATCTCTAATGGAATATTGGACTTGATACATACTAATCTATGTGGTCCATCCAAAATCAAAAGTCTACAAGGTGAAAGGTACTTTATGTTGCTTATTGATGATTACTCTAGAATGATATGGGTTAATTTCTTAAGAGAAAAACATGAAGCATTAGAATAGTTCAAAAGCTTCAAAGTTATGGCAGAAAATGAGACAGGTCAGAAGATCAAATTCCTAAGGCCAGACAAAGGTGGTGAATTCACTTCTTGAGAATTCAATTCTTTCTGTGAAGAGCATGGAATCCAAAGACAACTATTTTCTCCCCAGACCCCTCAACAGAATGGAGTTGTTGAAAGAAAGAACATAACCATTATAGACACTGCTAGAACCATGATGTTGGAAGTGAATATTTCTCATTTCTACTACAGAGAAGTTGTAAGTATTGTTGTGTATACCATTAACCGGGTGAATGCCAACAATAAATCTGGTAAGACTCCTTTTGAGCTATGGTTTGGTTATAAGCCTATTGTCAAATACTTCAAAAAAACTGGAAGCAAATGCTACATCAAGAGAGATGATGATATAGGCAAGTTTGATGCTAGAAGTGATGAAGGAATATTTTTAGGTTACTCTACTAAGAGCAAAGCTTACTGGTGCTTTAATAAAAGGTTGAAGAAAATGGTTGAAAGTTAAAATGTCAAAGCTGATGAAGATGTTGTTAGACCATCCAGATGTAGTGGATATGATTCAGATGATCAACATGATAGTACTAACAATAGAAATAATGTTCAGACATAGAATCAACTTCATATTATTTCGGTGAACCAAGAGAATCAAGAAGTAGAAACTAGCAGAAGTGCAGAAGAAAGAACACAAGAACAAGAAGTCAGAAAAAATCCTAAAACTCCCAAGTATGTAAGGCGAAATCATTCTGATAGTCAAATCATAGAAGATAAGAGAAAAGGTGTGTAAACTAGAAGAAGAATTTTAGAAGAGTATTGTCTAATTTCCAAAATTGAGCCTAGCAATATCAATGAAGCATGCAAAGATGAATATTGGATGGAAGCCATGAAAGAAGAACTAATGAATAGATAGAGAAAAATGATACATAGGATCTTGTTCCTAGACCTCATAATAAAAATGTGATTGGAACCAAATGGGTGTTTCAGAATAAGCCGAATGAACAAGGTGAAGTGGTCAGAAACAAAGCAAGACTAGTTTGCAAAGGGTACTCATAGATGGAAGGTATTGATTTTGAAGAAAATTTTGCTCTTGTTGCTAGAATTGAAGATGTCAGATTATTTCTTGCTTATGATACTTTCAAGAATTACAAAGTCTATTAGATGGATGTAAAGTCAACATTTCTAAATGGTGAGCTAGAAGAGGAAGTTTATACATTGAACAACCAAATAGATTTCAACTGACTAGCAAAGAAAACATGGTACATGCCGATTGAAGAAATCTCTATATGGACTTAAGCAAGGCCCTAGAGCTTGCTATGCTAGATTGGATAAATACTTGTTGAAACTTGGATTCAATAAAGGTACTGCTGACAACAATCTGTATTTCAAGTTGGATCAGAATAAAGAATTAATCATTGAAGTCTTTGTTAATGACATTATTTTTGAAGGTAATGATGATTTGTGTATAAATTTTCTGATGAAATGAAAAGTGAGTTTGAAATGTTAATGATAGGAGAGCTGAAATTATTTTTAGGACTGCAAATCACTCAACTAGATGATGGGATTTTTGTATCTCGGTCTATATATGTAAAAGAGTTACTGAAAAAGTTTGGCATGAAAGACTAAAAGCTAGTTGGTACACCTATGGTAACCAGATGCAAATTTACACAGAATGATGATTCTCCTAAAGAAAATCAAACAAAATACAGGTCAATGATTGGTGGATTACTCTATTTGACTCAAACCAAGCCCGATATAATGAATTTTGTATGCATGGTTGCTAGATATCAAGTTGATCCTAAAGAGTCTCATGTGATTGTTGTGAAAAAAATCTTCAGATACCTGAAAGGGACAGTCAATCTTGGTCTTTGGTATCCTAGGGATGATGATCTTATCCTGGGTGCTTTCATTGATGTTGATTGGGTAGGAGCTGTGGATGGCAGGAAGAGTACCAATGGTGGTGCATTCGTCTTAGGGAAGAAGTTGGTATCTTGGCTAAGCAAAAAGATTTTTTTTGTTTCATTATCTACTGTTGAGGAAGAATATATTGTTGCTACAAATAGTTGTACTCAAGTACTGTGGATGAAGTAGATGTTGAGAGATGTTAGAATTGAGTATGAAGAACCCATTTTCATATTCTATGACAATTCAAGTGCCATAAACATTTATAAGAATCCAGTTATGCATTCAAAGACAAAGTATATATCCATCAAATATCACTTCTTGAGAGACAAAGTAAGTGACAAAGAAGTTAGACTGGAGTATATACCTACCAAGGAGAAAATTGCAGACATTTACTAAGCCATTGCCTAAGGATTATTTTGAGTATCTCATAAGCAAGCTAGGGGTGATTTCCCCTCCTGATCAGAACTAAGTGATGCAAGTTCTTGCATCAGTCCGTGAATTTATAGCCATGTCCTATTCCAGATTGATGTTGTGGTGGCTGCTACTCAGGGGGAGTAGTCAGATGTGTTAAATATGAGGATCAAAGCATGTGTACCTTTTCCATTAATGTCAAAGGGGGAGAGAAGCAATGTGAAAAACATGAGAGAAGAATAAAGTGAAAGGAGATAACAGGAAAGGAGTGCACAATCTAAGGGGGAGATTGTTGGAAGAGCTAGTTGGGTTGATGGTATTTTTCACATCATGTGTTTCCATCAATGCCAAAGGGGGAGATTGTTGGATGTTGTGGTTGCATTGGTGATATGTGGTTGTCATTGATATCAACACTATTAGTATTGGTGATGCTTAAGGCTGTATATATCAAGGAGATTGAGAAAATTGTAAAAAAAAAATATTGCAGACAACCAGTGAAGCTGAGAAGGTCAGAGTGGTGGTAAGTGTTGTAAGTTGATAATCAGGTGGTGCACACTAAAGGGTTTGTTTCTCAATCTATCTAATTTTTTGTCTGAAAGTTTCAGTGGTACGCATTAAGAATCGAGAAAGTTAGGAAATCCTATGTTCCTACAGTCATTTTGTCACTATAGCAAGTGTTCTTGGATGAAGATGATGAAATTATAGAAATTCCAGTTGTTGTGAATGTTCCTGTGATGTTCATTGATGAATCTAGACCGTGATCTATCAGTTCTGTACGTCTGCATTGATCGGAGTATTCGTGATCGGATATTTTTTCGATGTGTGCTCGAGTTTTCATGTTCTTGGCCGACATGTTGGTGGTAGTGTGTTGCAGATCCATGAGGACTAATCTTTTATTGCTTGGCATGTTCAAAGGTGTTTATTTGAGTCCTCACTATGTTGTGAGTGACTTGTGTTGGTGTGCATTAAGATTTATTAATGTATTGAGGCCGATAATTGTAATTTATTATTTATTTGTGGTCGACAAAGTAGTTGATGTAAATCCATGTGGCGGATATATAAGAGCGGTTTTTTTCCTCATTTTGAGGTAATGCTAAGTGTGTGTATGTATATACATGTGCAAATAAAGGTCAAATAATTCAAGAGCAGAGCAGAGTGTGAAGAAGGTTGAGCGAAGTGTATTTGTGCCTAATCGGAACTGTAATCAGGCTTGTGAAGAAGCTAATTTCTTAGTTCATGTTCATCAAATGGATTTAATCTGATTATAGTGTGTAAGGCAGTGAGCCTTCCTCTGAGTAGTAAGCTCTAGGCAGTGTGCTTGAATGAAAGTGCATTACTTATTCATTTTTCATTATACTTCTAATAGGGTATAATCTTGTGGGTAACATCAATCATGGTTTTTACCCTAACAATGTTTCCACATATAAAATCTTAGTGTTCATGTGTCTTTGATATGTTATTGATTTATGCTTGCACTGTTAATTATCAAATATGAGATTAAAGGTTGATTAAAGTTGAATAAGTTTGATTTTGGTAATAACTGTTTCACCCCTCCCCCCCTCCCCCTCCCCCTCTCAGTTGTTTATACTTGTTTTTCCAACATAATGTACCTATTTTGAACCATTTAGAAGACTCTAAAAATAAGATAATTGAATATCTAAAAAGAGTATTTTTAGCCTTGAACCTCCTCAAAATAAAGTTGTAGATGTCGATTAGGATTTGAACCTTTCTCAATTAAATTTATCACCAACAATGAATTTCCTTCCACTATCCAATTAACAATAAAACCTACTAACAAAGCTTCCCATTCAACTTCATTATTTATTTTTCTTTGAAAGGAAAGTGAGCCTCCATACAAGAACTACTACACCTCTAGCTAAACTTGGGTTACCTTTTGACACTCCATAAAATTTAACTTAGAAAACCCATTCAAAGGAGTACACCAATTTACATTATTATTACTCATGCTCTCCTCTATTTTCCCTTTTATATTTCTTACTTTTCTCTCTCCTATACCTTGAATGATAACTTTCAATATCTTTTACTATACACAAATAAACATAATATTTGTTTCAATAAAATTGCATAGTAGTAAATTTTAAATTTATACTAAGCATAAGTAAACACTAAGAGGTAGGAATCAAACAAATAAAGAGAAGAATACAGATAGAAGAGTACATATATTTTCACTACTATGAGCTAATATGGAGGTAGTAGAATGCTAGAGGAGCAATCAAAAGATTTTTTAGGTGTACAGGAGTTATGGAAAACATATCAAATACTTGTGACCTAACTAGTGCCATGTTTGAGGTCGTAGTTATTCTAACATGAACCCATCTATTCCTAGTGATTGTGGTGTTTCTCACGCCTCCTCTCCTAAGCTTGAAGTGGGGAAAAATGCTGCCAATATTGCTCAGGTTGTTGGTACCCCACGTTATTCATCTAGCCATACTTGGCCCTCCATGTGAGGTAAACCCTAACCTATTCCTTATTCTCCATCATCCCCTATTGTTATTTGTGGACATGAGGTGGTGGAAAATGAAGAAAATTTTAAATTTTAAGCCCTCATTTGCAAATTAAATCATTTATGGCCCTTCCTTCGAGAACCAAATAAATAGGCTTTGAATTTGTGGAGGCCTCTAATTGAGGATAAGATTGAAATTTATCCTTATGTTAGGGGATTTTATTATTGCTTCTTTCCAATCAAAAGATGATTGATTACGAGTGTTGGAGTGTGGAGTTTGGTTGTGAGGAAAATACTCCTTACTCAAACCATGGTTTCCTTCCTTCAACCCCTTAACTAAATCCTTAAGTATTATGCCTATTTGGGTTAGACTATGCAATCTCCCTCTTCAATTTTGAGAAGTTTCTATATTTTAATCTATGGGAAATGATCTTGGTCATTTTTTAGAGGACACTTCATTGAAAAAATTTGTCCATACTAATTTTTCTCACATTCTTGTGGATATTGAAACCTCTAATGATATTCCCAAGAATATTGTCTTGTTTGTTGGGGACAAACCATGAACTTAGACACTTGAATATGAGGGTATTCCCTTTTTTTGCAAGACATACTTTGTGGTTGGACGCCTTTCTTTGGATTATTTGAGCTCTCATTGCAAGAAGGGTGAGGAAAAATGGTGGAGGAATGCTCTCCATGAGAATTCAATTGTCGATGATTTTGATTTTGAGGATGATGATTGTAACAAAGCTACTAGTTCATTATCTTTAAAATACTAAAATTTATTTGTAATAATATGAAATGCAAGGTTTCTTCCCTTTAACTACAAAGATTATAGAAGATAAAGTTCATTAATATACATAAAATCTCAATTTCATTATAGAATTAATTTCATTGAACATTTTTTATTGACTAATGAGTAGTAAGAGAAATAAGATAACACATTTCTATTACAATAAAGAATATCATGTTTAACTTTGAGTATTAAAACTTTTCAATTCATAGATTCAATAATATATTACAAACACCTAAGTAAGGGTGTGAAGTACAATGTGGCCATACTAGTATAATTCAAGAAGTGAAATCAATAGTATTTCATTTGATAAACCAAGTCTTGAACATCTCAACTGCAAGAGGGAGACCATAACCCAAGTGATTTTCCTCCAACCATAGTTTGACAATCCCCCACACAACTTCTATTTGGAAGTATCCCCACCCTTTGTGAGAGTAGTAAATCTAAAGAAACTCCAAGATAATCATGCTATCTAAGAACTAGTGTTGTGTGCTAATTACAAATAATCTACCATAAAACTCTAGATACCTTCTAGCTAAGAATGATATA
This sequence comes from Sequoiadendron giganteum, assembly GCA_007115665.2. Classification (NCBI taxonomy): domain Eukaryota; kingdom Viridiplantae; phylum Streptophyta; class Pinopsida; order Cupressales; family Cupressaceae; genus Sequoiadendron; species Sequoiadendron giganteum. The sequence continues at coordinate 686,977,137 of CM021104.1, read as the reverse complement.
CTTGAGTGATTTGTAATATTAGACACTATGAACACACAATGCAAGCATTAAATTTTCATTACTTGGAAAAATATTTCATATAATATTCATGTTTCAAAAGATAATGTGAGTCATATTTTCACACACCTCTTTCTCAAATTGGTTATCAAAAAACTGGTTTCACAAGTATTTATTATATAAATTATATATAGAGCAGTTATTAATTGAATTATGTTAAATAGTTATGAATGCATATATAATTATTATGATGGATCATAGTTGTGTTGATACCACCAAGGGTGGCATTAAATGAAGTGTACTTTAGGATTGATGAGATGTCCATCAAAATTGATAGTTCCACAAAGTGGAGAGTAAAGTGGTGATTTAAACTTTACTTCAATAGTATCACAAAAGTGGCAAACCGAAAGGCTAAATTCATTAACCATTTAATACTGTTATAGATGTGACAAAGCCGAAAAAATCAATGCAATAAGAACACAATACTATTACTATAAAAAACACCAAATTCTTAGGATAATACTTAATAATCTTAAACAATGGTGCTAGACATTCTACATTTAAACCCTAGCTCAACATAGCTTAAAAAAAAATTACTATTCCATATTACAATATAAATCAATGGATGGATTCCATATTTATTTCATTAAAAAAAAATTCAAAATAAGTCCTTTTATATCATAACAATTTTTTTATAAAGGTTTTATTACATACCAAGTTTTTGAGCTTCCTTTATTCTTCTTTCCTTGAAAACTCACCTCTTTTCCTTCATCTTTTTTATTTTCCTTCCTCTTACTTTATTTCTCCCGAGATCTCTTGTTATTTCTCCTCCTTTTTCTACATGCCCATCAAGAATCTCCATGCTACACTTTCCTCAACAAACATTCAAGACCTTTACTTCCTATAGTGTGAAGTTAAAATCGCCACTTTTCTCTTCACTCTGTGGAGCTATCGATTTCGATGGACATCTCATAAATTTTGAAGTACAATTCATTTAATTCCACCCTTGATGGTATCAACACAACTACGATCCATCAAAATAAGTGTATCTCTCTCTACTTATATTAAACATGAGTATAAATAGTTATTTATATAATTATATATAGCAATTATTAATTGAATTGTGTTAAATATATATATATAAATATGCATATTTATATATACATGATCAAGTTTAATAAAATTATCTTTATTTCATAAATTATCTCAAATTGAGATAATCAAAATCTTTGAATTAAAGAATAGAATATTATCTTCATTTTTATTCTCATATATGTATACTTAAGTCAAACAAACAAAGATATTTTTATTAAATAGAAATATTATGCCAACTCCTTGAAAAAAACCCAAACTTAACCCTTTCAACATAGAATTACGATGGAAACAAACACATAAGATAGTGATAGTAGAGAAATAATAGTTTACACATTTTTTCATTTATACAACTTATAAGAAAAAAACAAATAGGTACACATCACTCAAACAACTACAAGAAAACATCTATATTCATTTCTATTGTGAAATAATCAACGTGTGTGTATTCTCAGTCTCATGATGACCCAAATTGACTTCCCTCTCTTTGGTGATGCTCTCCCTCCTCATTCAGGAGGGGGAAAACTATCTCCTGCATCCACCTCATCAAACAAACAATGTAGTTAGTCCATAAAATTATATCATTAAACATAATAAAAATAATTCATTATTCATCATATGCTAGTGAGTTTATCACACACATCAACTTTTAAACTATATCAAATTGATATCTAAAGTTGAATCATCGTCATCATATAATTATTCATAAAACAAGTTTGGCATCACAATCAAAATGTAACACAAAATATAACATAGTCTAGAGGCTCAAAGTGGGATGTGAGATATCTCCCCCCTTAAATATCATTGTCCTTGATAATTAAGTTTATCATAAAGTAAAATAAAATCATATTTTTCTTTTAAGAAAATCTCAATTAAAAAATGTGAAAATCTCTGATAAAAAATTTCAATATCCTGCCAAGTGGCATTGTCCTTAGAATATTGGTCCCACTAGACCTTGCACTAATTAATCTCCCTGTAATGCAATCAAATCTTTTGAACCTCAAGTACTCTAAGAGGCTTGATCATGACCACACTTGGATCTTGAACTTGAAGAGCATTCCAATCAATAATATGGTTAAAACCATAAACATACCCTTTCAAATAAGACATATGAAATATTTCATGCATTCAAGAAAGATTTGGTGGTAGATATTTTCTATAAGCAATTGGGTTGATAACTTATAGTTCTTTAAATGGGCCCACATATCTTGGTGTTAACTTAGCAAACTTGCCAAAATTTATTAAGTTTTTATGGGGCTTCACTCTTAAGAATACTTTATCTCCTATTGATAATAGTCATGGAGTATGCTTGACATAAAAATAGATTTTCTACCATCATTTAATTTTGCTAGTATTTTTCTAATTAACTTAACCTACTCATACATTTTTTATGGCATTTCCTACTAAACATAGGTTTTCATTGATGTCAGAGTTTGCAGTCAAAATTTTGTCAAGGATTAATGAGTAATTTGAATTATCATTATATTCCCTTTGAATTAAAGTGTTGTATGTCAGAAGTTCAGTCTGTTTAGTGTTGGTAATTTTACTATCATGATGCAAAATCAAGAAATATATTATCAGTTGCTAAGGAGTGTTTGTATGATTTTTGTATGTTTGCAATATCTTTCTTGCATCTATTCTCTATGACAGTGGTGGTCCAAAAGTATGTATCCGTATGTTTTTGGTTAAGGATATCTTTTGGGTAGAGAGATTTCTTTGGAAATATAATTATGGTCCAAATTTCTTTCAGAAATGCACTTTTTCTCTATGGTTTGGAAGGAGAGTATATCTACACTAGTACTATAAAATTCCTTCATTTCTGGAGGATATGTTCAACATGCAAAAAGATTGAAGTAACAAAAGGTTCTCTATGTTTTTCTGTCAACCAGTTGAAGTTCAAGGTGTGCCCGGTAATGACTAGTAGTATGCAAAATATAAATATTGTGTGTGGTGTTAAGTGTTGGTGTAATTAAATGTTTTGTACCTTGTCCTAGGTCATAATTACACCTTAATTAAGTTTACTTAGGGACCACATAGGAGTTGTTGGAGATTTTCCACCTTTGGTGGACTTATCTTCTTATTACTTTATCACCTCCACCTTTCATGGACATATCATGTGATTAGGTTTCCACCTTTTGTGGGTGATCCACTATTTGTGGTGGTTATCACATTATCACTTCCACTTTAGGTGGAGTGATAGCTTTTCATTCTTGTCTTATGTCATAAGATTATGAAACTTGTCATAATCTTATGCCCTCCTATGTTCTCACCTTGGCTATATAACCAAGGGGTCTCTACTTCATTTACACACACATTGATATCATATCATTGACATTGAATACAGTTTATTCTTGTCATATTATTTTCTCTCTTCTTTGTGCTTTCCATTTGGTCCATAGATCTTGGCATCCATAGCCAATTCTAACATAAAGATATTACCTACTTAAGGGTCCTGTGGTAGTGCACAACATCATGTTTTGTTGGCGACAAGAAATTTGATTTTTGGACTAACTTACTACACTTTTCATGTAATTTGAATTTAGGTCCACCTTATGTTGTCCTAGCTCTTTGCGGATATTTGGATGACATGGAAGAGTGTTAATGTAATATCGTGTATATATTTCAAATGTTCAAATGCATCAACATGTATTTGAGTGACTGCATGAATTATAATTACATATGTATGAAGACAAGTTGGTCATTGGTGCAAATTGAAGATAATGTGGTGAAGATATAAAGGGGAGTTGCATTCAAGTGTGTGTTATTGTATCAGAAGATCATATTCAATGAGGAATAACATTATATGTAACTTTGGCATGAGTTGAGTTACCTTGAAGATCAATAAGCTCTATCATTATATTCAGGTAGGACTGTGTTCTACCCGTTGTACTGTTTCAGTTGGGGATTGGTGTCTCTAGTAGGTTAACACCTACAAACACAATAGGGTATTGTTATCTCGGGTAGGTTGGTTCCTACTTCAATGTGTAAAATTCACTCGTATATTTTTGCATTGTGAGGCTGGATTTGGATAGTAGATCCAAGCAAATTTTCTCATTGTGTTTTTTCCCATCCTAGGTTTCCATGTATATTTGGTGTTCTCTTATATAGATGTGTGTGCTTATGTTGTCTCTTGATCATTAGATTTCTACTTTGATTTAAGTATTTCTTATGATATGTGCATTTGAGTTAAGATTTTTAAATAGATTAGATCTACTAATTCACCCCCTCTCAATAGATTGTGTGCCCTTCAATTGGTATCAAAGCCAAGTTCCTTTGAAGAAGCCTAACAAATTAAGGTAGGTCAAGGATGGAATAGGATTTTTTTTTGGAAACAAAGCATTGATCTTTGATGAATCCAATTTTGTATTTTGGAAGATTAGGATGGAATCCTATTTGATGGCTTTAGGAATGGACATCTAGATGTTAGTTGTAGAAGGATATGCATCTCCTTAAAACCCTCCTAGGTATCAGGCTAGAAAGAGGTCTTGTGAACTCAATGCTAAGGCAAGGAATGTTGTCTTATGTGGTTTGACTAATTCTAAATTTATGAAAGTGATACAATACAAAACAATAAAGGACATATGGGATAAGTTGGAGTCAATCTATGAAGGTGATGACAATGGATTTGGATAGTAGATCCAAGAAACTTTTATCATTGTGTTTTTTCCCATCTTAGGTTTCCATGTATATCTGGTGTTCTCTTATACAGATGTGTGTGCTTATGTTGTCTCTTTATCATTAGATTTTTTCTTTGATTTAAGTATTTCTTATGATATGTGCATTTGAGTTAAGAGTTAAATAGATTAGATCTACTAATTCACCCCCTCTCAATAGATTGTGTGCCCTCCAATTGGTATCAGAGCCAAGTTCCTTTGAAGAAGCCTAACAAATTAAGGTAGGTCGAGGATGGCACATGAAATTTTTCTGGAAATAAAGCATCGATCTTTGATGAATCCAATTTTTTATTTTGGAAGGTCAGGATGGAATCCTATTTGATGCTTTAGGAATGGACATTTGGATGTCAGTTGTAGAAGGATATGAATCTCATTAAAACCCTCCTAGGTATCAGGCCAGAATGAGATCTTGTGAAATCAATGCTAAGGTAAGGAATATTGGCTTATGTGGTTTGACTAATTCTAAATTTGTGAAAGTGATGCAATACAAAACAACAAAGGACATATGGGATAAGTTGGAGTCAATTTGTGAAGGTGATGAAAATGGATTTGGATAGTAGATCCAAGCAACTATTCTCATTGCATTTTTTCCCATCCTAGGTTTCCATGTATATTTGGTGTTCTCTTATACAGATGTGTGTGCTTATGTTGTCTCTTGATCATTAGATTTCTGCTTTGATTTAAGTATTTCTTATGATATGTGCATTTGAGTTAAGAGTTTTAAATAGATTAGTTCTACTAATTCACCCCCTCTCAATAGATTGTGTGCCCTTCAATTGGTATCAGATCCAAGTTCCTTTGAAGAATCCTAACAAATTAAGGTAGGTCAAGGATGGCACATGAAAGTTTTCTGGAAACAAAGCATCGATCTTTGATGAATCCAATTTTGTATTTTAGAAGGTTAGGATGGAATCCTATTTGATGGCTTTAGGAATGGACATATGGATATTAGTTGTAGAAGGATATGAATCTCCTTAAAATCCTCCTAGGTATCAGGCCAAAAAGAGGTCTTGTGAACTTAATGCTAAGGCAAGGAATGTTGGCTTATGTGGTTTGACTAATTCTAAATTTTTGAAAGTGATGCAATACAAAACAACAAAGGACATATGGGATAAGTTGGATTCAATCTATGAAGGTGATGACAAGTCAAAGAGACAAATTTGTAGACTTACATAGCTCAATTTGAACGTCTAAAGATGAAAAAACTACTACATTCATGCTTCATGTTGATGAGGTTGTCAACCATATTTGAGATCTTGGTGAAATTTTGGAAGAAAATATTGTTGTGAAGATCTCCCCCCTGAAGATTTGATCCTAAAATCTCTTCTATTGAAGAAACTAAATATCTGAATGATTAAAAGTGATTGAACCACATGGAACTTTAACTACATTTGAGATGAGATTTGAAAGTGAAGATTCTATAAGGAAAGAGGATACTTTCAGTGCATCTATGAAGCGGGTTGATCAAGATTTTGATTTTGGATCAAATATAGAAGAAGCAATTCTTTTCAAGAAGCTACAAAGAGGCTCTGGTAAGTACAAAGGAAAATTAATTTCCAAGTGCTTTAATTGTGGAGAAGTAGGACATTTTATGGCTAAGTGTCCCCATAAGAATACTAATAATGCCAAGCAAAAGAATGGAAAGAAGTCATTTCAGAGAAATTTTAGAGGTCAGAGGAAACATAAGAGTTTCTACACTAATGAGGAAGAAGACTACTCCATTGAAGAAGAAGATGAAGATGTATCTGGAGATGAAAAAGAAAAGGTTGTGTTCATGGATTTTGAGATTGTTGAAAGAGATGTAGAAATGGGTTTTGGAAATAATGAAGAAGAGGTCGATCTCATGGGAGAATTGATGTGTGCTACAAAGGAAATCAAAAGACTAAAGAAAACAATTGTTGAAGAAGTGAGAGCTAAATAAAAGGTATCTAAGGAATTGAAGAATGCAGAAAAGATGATTGTTGAACTAAAAAATCAGACTGAAGAAGCAAAAAGAGTTGAAGAGGTTTTGACAGAAAATTTGCTATCAAGAGATAAATACTGTGAAAATATGGAAGAAAAAATTGTGACAGTAAGAAAAGAGCTTGAGAAAGGAAACCAATAGCTGAAAATGAATTTTGGTGAGAGTACTGAAGCCCTAGATCAAATTTTGGAAAGTCAAAGAGCTTTGCATATCAAAATTAGAATAAGTTTTGATGATCAGAAGAAGGTGAGAAAATAGACTATGAAGATTACTAAGGCAAGTTCAGAAGTGACAAGCTCTAGAAGTTTTAAGTCTGAAAGAACCATGGCAAGTGATGAAAACATGACACACAATGATGACTTCATTCAAGTGTAGAACAAGAGAAGAAGATCCAGAAGACAAGGATACAATACTAGGTTAAAAATGTTCCTTTCTCTAGTTATAGTTTCAATTGCAATAATTTTGGACATAAGACTGTGGACTGTAGGAAAGCTTCAATAATGAGAAATAATTTTATCAACAATAATGCATTTGGAGCTTTGTACAACTTTAATATCATTTGTTTCAAATGCAACAAATTTGGACAATACAAGGAACCGCATAAGCAATTTTGTAAGTCCTCCACCATCAAAAAGTGGAAGAAATACCGTAGAGAGAAAAATTCATGAACAAAAAAAGGTTTGGAAGAAGGTTCCTGAAGACAAGAAGTTTGAAAAGTCAATGATAGCCTAAACTGCACTACATGCTTAGAAGGAGAAGAATGTGTGGATCATAGATAGTAGTTGATCTAGCCACATGGCTAGAGATAAAAGTATATTAATGTGAATTTGCACCCCTATTGCAAATCCCCTTTTTTCCCTTTAACACCTTAGAGAATCAAAAGCAGAGGTTTAATTCCACTTAAGCCCACTGCTTGCATTCCACTTGGTGCCTAGTTTATGTGTTAGTGGGGTAATTTATGTCAGAAATGCCCGTGGCGCATAGACGTTTGTGTGACGCGCTTATGTCCCTAGCAGATTCCTATGGCTAAGACTACAAAGGCGTTACACTTTCGATTGGAAGTCAAAGAGTAACACCCCTCCTCGGATGGCCAACCCGAATATGGCCGTTTTTCACCCTCTCCTTCATAATCTTGATCATTCCATCCATTCTCAAGTTTTCGCAAGTCTTGCTAGACCATTTGAGCACTCTTTGAGCATTCACTTCCAAGATTTGTAGCAGCATCCTTCACTCCATTGCAGCAACTCAACACTTTGTCACTCCAATAGGGTGAGTACAGGACATACACCATGGAAACAGAGGCTTGAGTCCCTCTTGTTCACTCCTCCACAAGCATAGAGCACTTTGGATGGAGGTGGTAAATCTCCTCCCTTCTCTCCTTTTGCTTGTGATTAGGTAAGCACTTACTATTTTGTGGTGTTTCTTTCATATGTGGCTTGCAGTTATTCCTTTATAATTTATTTATATCATTCCATACTTGGCTGTCCATGGAGGTGGAAACACCAAGATGGGGGTCTGACTGAAGCAGGCCACTATATAGCCCCAAAAATTTCCCCTTCCTTGTGTGCAGGTGGAGAGTGCGTGGAGAAAGATGGCGAGGAGAGGATTCTACGAGATTATCTTTGTCACCTTGGTGGTAATACATTTCCTTTATCATATTCACATTTTATTTTCTTTCCTCTTAATCTCGTTCTATTACTTTAAGCATTCCTAGACTAGGCTAGTGGTCTTCCTTTTTGAGTAAGAATCTTGATTCCTCGGTTCTCGGGCCATACGGATGCCAGAGCGCCTATGAGACGCCAATGTCTCGCGATGTCATCCTGGAACTGTGCTTCCATCCTCAAACAAAGAGTTTCTTGAGACACGAATCTGGCTCTAAAGGTTGGCCAATCTGGTCCCCTTCCTACATTCAGATTACAGAGTGATCGAAGGGTTCATAATCCTCATCATTCTCATCCTCGTCATCCTAACTTCCCTTTAAATTGAGGTGGGCTAGGGAAGCCTTTCCGCTCTTGGCGTTTTGTGACCTAGGGTCTTGCAGTGGGTGGTCCCCCTCTCTCACATTTTTGGTGAACCCAACGTGAACCAATGTCTATCCCTTTGTTGGTGTTTCAAACTTTTTCTCTTATATCCCTTAATCATCGTACCCTTGTGAGTCGTGAAATTTTATGAGCTTCATGACCCATTCCACGACCTCTGGACATATTGTTAGAATAATTATGCGACACCTTTCGATGGAAAAGATGAAGGTCTCCTCTAGCTTCACTACCAGCCTTTTCTCTGAATCCTACGGTTGGGTTGTCCGCACAAGAGCAAGTATCACGAGGTGAACTTAGGTTTCTTGACGAAACCGATTGTGTCCCTACTCCTCCTATGTCATTGACCTCTTCATCCATAGATGAGCATAAGGTCATCTGTATCCCTTCCGAGTATGTTGTTAAACTCGGTAAGGGTTTAGGTGCATTAGAAAATCACCTGGAAGGCAACCCGAAGTTGGCTAGGGCTGCTAAGATGATCAGTGAAATAAGATACATGGTGGAAAAGGACCGGACAGGCGTAGAACTCTTGGCTAGTCTTGTCGGTCTGGCTGAAGCATGTGCCCTCTTGAGTCTTAGTCGCATGATACGAGGTGGCCTCTTAGAGGAACGCGAGAGGAAAATAGAGATGTCGATGCCTCCTACATTTGTGTACATGGCTGACACAGTCCCCTCAATCAATATAGCCTCTACTTTTGAAAGCTTGGACACTGTCAAGGTAAACAAAAACCCTTTGGGTTTCCACTACACCCCTTCTATCATCTTCGGTGGTGGAGTATTTGGTGGAATGATGGGCAGAGGCTTTGGCAGTGGAAACTTCAGAAGTGGAGGTGGCATTAGCGAAGCTTATGCCGGTGGAATTTATGGTGGTGGATTTGAATCTAGCGGTGGCTTCGGTGGAAGTCACATTGGTGGTGTTCATGGTGGTCATGGTGGTGGCACCGACGAAGGCCACACCGGTGGCGGTGGCATTGGCGGCGGTTCCAGTGGTGGCTCTGGCAATGGTTTTGGTGGCCCTCTGTCTTCTAATGACCCTATCCTGAATACTCTTCTTCAAAATATGGGGAAGATGCAAAATCAACTGGTGAACCTGTCCTAGGCCTCAGCTCAACCTATCTTTCAACCTTTCTCTTGGCACAACCCATTGTCGGTTGCAATTTTAAACACTCCATTCTTGCTATGGATGGGGATTCCCAAATTTGAGAAATACGGTGGTAAAGGGGACCCACAAACACATGTGTCCGCCTTTGACGCCTTGTGCACATATTTCTTCCATCATGATGCATTGATGGCTAAACTATTTCCTTGATCCCTCAAAGATACAACACTAGATGGGTATTGTTCTTTGCCTGATAATTCCATCTTCACATTCAATCAGCTTGTGAACCAGTTCTTGCGATAGTTCCAAGCCAATATTGGACCGAAGATGACCTTATCAGACCTTGTTCGATGCAAACAAGGGGACAATTAAAAGGTTACAAAATTTATAGTGTGATATCTAGCGCTCTTCTCACAGATCTTGTATCCGTTACTCGACTCAGATGTGCAAAAGGTCTTCATAGGGAATTTATAGAGACATTGGCAAGAGAAGTTTTCCCTCATGAAGTATACTTCTTTCCCACATCTTTGTGCGGCTCTATGAGAATACTAGCAGATGGTGGTTCAGTTCAGGGGTTCCTCCTCACACTCCCGTTCTGAGGGAAGATCTATCATGTCGATCTCGGGAAGAGGAAAATCCATCACAAATGTAGTAGCCATTGTGGACAACAACGGCCTCAGACACGACCAGAAGTTTGCGAAGCTATCAGAATCTTATTCTTCCATCCTGCAGAAGTTGGTGAAGGATAAGATCCTTACCTTGCCTACTCCTAAAATGATTAGAGAACCATACCCTAGTTGGTATGAAGAGAACTTGTATTGTAAATACCATCAATTTAATGGACATGATACCAAATGTTGCATGCACCGGCGTCATGAGATACAAGACCGCATCAAGGATGGCACTATCCATCTTGGTGGGAGTAAACACAATACAAACAAATCAGTGGTGAAAGCTAACAGTGATTTGCAGATATACACGGATCCGTTATCATCACATTCTTCCAACATGATTATTGATCCCACCGATTCTACTTCTCACCCATAGGTGTATGTTAACGTAGTTACTGTTACTCCCTCTCCTCGTCTTGTGACCGACTCTCCAGATGTTACATTTACCTCGCAAGACGTTCCAAAAAATAGAAAACCTTCTCCATTATACATTCCCGCTCACCTCAATGGAAACATCGTGACGGGATTCCTAGTCGACCCCGCGAGTAGAGTGAATGTCATATCAAAAGAGAAATTACTCTTCAATTCCATGCAAAGGGAAAAATATGAAAAAACCAAATCCATCATCCGTACACATGATGGACTTTCTCTTAAACCTTATGGATCGATAACGTTTTCCGTCCTAATTGGACCTAGGACTGTAGACAAGGTCTTCGATGTCATTCCTGAGTTGGACCTGTTTAGAGTGAAGCTAGGCATACCTTGGCTAGCTTCCATGAATGGGAACGCGTCTGTGGTTCATAAGTGTCTTAATTTTCCCCATGAAGGTGTCACACATGTGGTGCATGACACTATATATCAATCTGCGGTATCTTGTGGAGGATATTCGTTAGATCACTTTTGGCCCACTCTAGTCAGCCTGCTCCCGCAAAGAATGAACCTACTTTACAAGAACTATGTGAAGTACAAGACTAAAGGCAAGGGAAAGCTGAAGTTGACTCTTCCTATAGCCAAGCCGCCAGCTACCTCCTCCTCCTAAAAGGGAAAGGAGAAGCTCGCTCCCTCTCAAGCTGACTCATTCGCTCCTCTCTCTTGGGAAGAGTACTGGATGAACAAGCCTAGAATCTATCCATTGAGTTTGATGATGCCTCCATGGAAAAAGCCGAATATTAGGATATCGGATCTCCCTAATGGGTCTCCAAGGCCCTGATATTATTTATATGGCAGAAAGAAAGGCTCACGGAGAGAGTTCGCCCCTCGACCTATTCCTGTTCCCCCAAATAGAAAGGGGCCACCCCTAAGGTGGTAGAGGTAACTCCTCCCTCCGTTTCCAAACCTAACTCTTTTTCTCTCATTCAGGAGACTTCCCTTCCACTGGAGACAGCCATGGAGGACACCCCCATGGCTGAGAAGAATCCTTTCTTCCCTTCACAGATCTCGACTTTAGGTTCGAAGAGCCATAGAAACCACCTTGCGTGTGAGCGTAAGCATCGTTTAAAGAATCTCCTGGCTGAGAAAGCCTCCTTATA